>VWZI01015920.1:195543-232602 GCA_013396835.1 Psilopogon haemacephalus | reverse complement strand
CCTCTCCTCTCCTCTCCTCTCCCCTTCACTCTCCTTTTCTTTTTCATAAACTGCAGGATGAATTGGTTTACATTAAAACAAAAAGGTCCTGTACTTTTAAGCCGAGGTAGTACCAATTGAAAACTATATGCAGGAGTAGTTAACTGTCCAAGTCTTCCTGGAGAAAATGTTCGGCTCCAGAAAGAATATTATTAAAATATCAGAGGATATGATGCTGTTTTATATCCATCTGCAATGTATTACATGCATATATGTGATGCTCATATGCATATGTTTTGATGTGAATATTATGTGTATATTATTTAATATATAAATATAATGCACAGCACTTAGTTGCCACTGAAATAGATGGCTAGATTGCTGTACTTGTCTGCTGGCAGGGTCACAGAGGAGCTGGAAAGGTCCTGCTAGAGGCAAATGCCAGTTCCCAGAAGATACTTTATTATTCAGTAAGCAGCAGAAGGTGCATCTCACTTCCCATAGGCCAGAGGTTTTGATATCTCTTCCTAGGAGGACTAAGAATCCTTGTATTCATAAACAGGGTTTTGCATAGAAGTTTCCAACTATGAAGAATCTTTTAAAGCTTCAAAACAATCAGTCACCAATAAAAATTCAGGCGATAAGTGCATATGAAACATTCAGGACAGTAAGATCTGTTAGAGTATGGGGCTATTCAAAAAGCCTCATGCAAATGTTTCTTGTCTTTGCTAAACAGAGTCACGTGGTCAAGATTTCAGGAGGACACAACAATACACTTGCTTGATCCACATCACATCTCTCTGGTAAAATATTCTTGCAAGATAATTTATGACTTTCCCTTTTCCACTAGACTCACCACACTAAAGGCTGAAACGAGAAGAGATGCATGATGCAGCTGCTTCCTTACTGCATACTGAACACTCTTTGCAGGTATTGACCCTGTACAAAGATGAGAAATGTGTTAAGTCCAGATTCATCCATTTGTAGCAACTGTTCAGGAGGCCATTGATCGAAGTCCTGGGGACATGGCTCACTCAGGGGACCTTGCTGGACTCCAGCAGTCTCTCCTGTTCAACTTGCTGAGTGAAAATGAGCAAATGGAGGTAGTGGAATCCAGGTCAGTGCCTCACGTGTCATTTGGTGGTCTTTCAGTTGTTGATTGCTTTCTCCATCGTAAGGTCTTTGATTTTAATCGGATCATTGTGTGCACATATGGATATTCCTGGTGGCCTAACCAGTGAACATAATTAAAAGAAATGATTGCCTTTCACTTTAAGCAAACATCTGGTTTTACTTGAAACAAGATGACTTAGCTGTTTCAGAAACATTCTTGTAACCCTGGATTCACATTTTCATCTTAAAATATATATTTTCTCTGTTCAAGCAGCATGTTAATGTAAACACTATATATAACTGACAACCAAAATTTTCAGAAGTATTTGGTGCTCTGAGCATTAGTGAAACCACAAGAATTATTACATTTTTGATTTGATCTCTCTAAATCTGTTTCAACAGTCACTCTGATTTAAACAATTATTCTGATTTATACTCCAAGAACTATAATTTGCAGAAAATGTAACCATGTGAAAACATGTTTTTGTATAGTATATCTTGGCAACCTTGTTTTGTTGTGATGTCATTGCCTTAGGTTTCATGGAAATACTGAGGGAATAAAAGGAAAACAAGACCCTGTCTTTGAAGTACATTCACATATCCCCTCTCTCCACCCCTATAAAGGTTTTAATGTCCTTTTTCCATAATGACACTGAGTCTTCTGTTATTGCTTCACTGACATTATACTCAGAAATGTGTGAAGGACTCTGAAGAAAGAAATTTAATTGTTAGGGAAGGACTTGTCACCTTCACTTCGGGTAGGAATCATCATTTTGGTAACAAGCTATTTTGAGACCCTGGGGTTTCTTGCTTTCATGTTGTTACAGTGCCAGGTTCTAAACAGTTAAACACAGGCACGTATGCACAGATACACAGAGCAGAGAAAATGAAAATTCAAACCATTTACCAACAGCAGAAGTTACAGTGGAGCTTTCTCCATTAGAGCTATATCTAATCTGGTTTATTGTAACTTCTAAGGGAAGATGACTGTGCTTTATTAAACCAATATCTCTCATTCACTTCATCACATCTGCTTTTTCCAAAAAAATAAATAAATTTTAAAAAAATTACAAGGTTATTAAGAGTAGCCCTGCATTATAAAAAGCATACGTTACAGATATGTGCTATAGAATGAAAAATGGCAAAAAACAATGTCTTCATATGGAAGCAATCCATCTGGATACACCTAGATATGGTATATGGGGATTTCCAGTACTATTAAAAAGGTTATCCCTAGTACAAGATATTAAAAATATGCCTTATATGATTTAGGGATTTTAAGCATCTCCAGTCTTTTTACTGAAAGAAAGAAAAAAAGAAAGGGGGAAAAGTGAGACCATCACATTCAGAAACATTCCTACTGGCTTGGCATTTTTCTTCTTTCCAGCACCAATAAGAGACACATCAGAGACAAGCTCATGCCTGTCAGATGCAATCATATGCTAAAACAAATGACACTACTTGCTAATTTCTTTCTCCCAGCACATGCATGTGTGCTTGTGCCTGGCTGTTGTTCCTCTGGGATGTTTGAAAACAGCAGCTTTTCCTTGTCTTCTTAGTTGCACAATGAACTATAATTTTTTTTCCCTACTGTGGCAGATTCTACATTGAGTCCCTTTACTGTTAACAGTTAGAAATTTTACTGATTCCAATGTATTTCTTACATGATTTAAAAAAAAAAATAGCTGGAAGACTGAGCTATTGTTACAGACCCTGTGAATATCATCAGCCACAGTGCTTTACTGCTGTGAGTAGTCCCTTTCATCACCTCTACCAGGCATGGGAGTAATCAAGTATTATGTTGTGGTGGTTCAGCCCTGGCTAGGGCCAGATGCCCACCAAAGCCACTCTATCACTCACCTTCTTAGATGGACAAGGGAGAGGCAAAATGTAACAACAGACTGTGGGCCAAGTTAGAAGCAATTTAATGGAACGAAAGCAAAGGCCACTCATGAAAGCAAGAGCAAAGAAAGATATTATTCTCTGCTTCCCATCAGGAGATGTCTTGCTGCTCACAAGGATGCAGGGCTTCAATACATGGATCAGTTTGTCTGGAGGAGAGGCACTATCAACAAATGTCCCCCCTACACTTTCTTCTTTCTCTTATCTTTTTTAAGTGAGATGCCATCATATGGCATGGAATACCTCTTTAGTCAGTTTGGGTCAGTAGGCCCAGCTGTGTCACTTCCCAAGATTTTGGCTATCCCTCAGCCTACAGTTGGGAGAAAGGGGGAAATGCTGGAAGAGCACAGCCTTGGTGCTTGGCTGAGCAGTGGCCAGAACATTGGTGTGTTTTTAATGCCCAGCTACATTGTGCAAAACACAAACCTATGAAAGATGCTATGGGGAGAACTAACTCTGTCTCAGTCCTATCCTTTGAGTCTTCATAGGATCAGACTATTAATATTTTTTAAATATATATTTTTGAGGCTAAAACATCGTAAGTAGCTTGTGTTGTTTCAGAGTTCGTGTTTGCTATTAAGTAACACTTTCCATTCAGTCTATCTTCACTAACCTCTTTTCAGTATTTGATTGTTAAAAAAATTTCATCTCTTTGTTTTGTGGATTGACATCTATTTCAACTCCACCAGCAAAAGCAGATGAACAAAATGTACATTGGACGTGATCTCAGCACTAGTTGCATGTAATGTTCTAACTATTTCAGGTAGGGCTTTATAAATCTCTGCAGCTATATTCATAGATGTGAGTAATTTACCATACTTCCTTCAAAATGTCAATCATGGACTATGTCCCTAGTAAATTTGGGTTTTGGTACAACAAATAATATTAATGTTCATGTTTTAAGATGAGTTACTGTAAATTATTGCTCTCTCTCTCATTACTATTGCTTTAGCAGTTGCTGTAGGAAATTAAGTTGGTTTAGGGAGTAGGAAACAGCAAGAGTTGTAGAATAGATTTGAAACTCGAGTTTAAGCTGATCTCAGCCTGCCTCCATGTTAGTAATTTTAAGGTCTGCTGCAGGTGGTCTTCACACAGAAGCTCGAAAGAGGTCATTTGTGCCAAATCATGGAGCAGGGAGGGATAAGTGATGGAGCATTCAGAGGGAACAGTAAAGCTTTCATAATATGGAGAGAGTGAAGAACCAAGCTGAGAAACTTGGAAAACTGTTAGTAAGTAAAAGTGAAGATAAGTAAATAGGTTAAAAAATATGTAAGAAAAGGAAGGACAGGCTTTGTCTTAGGACAAGAATGGAGGCAGTTTTCAAAGGAGACACGGCTATGTTGCTTTTGTTCTAAAGAATACTTCATAAATTAAGTAGATTCCAATCCCAACTGAAAGAGCACTGTCAGTATTGGCAATTTTCCCCAGTTCTAATTAATTAAATATTTATTAAAGATTTTAATTGTTGTACTCCTGACTTTCCAAATTCTCCTTTTCCCCACCCATATAATTTTCTCCACATCTAGCTTCTACTCTGCTGGAACATAAAGCTGAGGGTGAAATCTTGGCACTGATGAAGTTAATATAAGTTTGGCCTCTGCAGTGTGGTCTGGATTTTACATAGATATATAAGAAAGTCTATGAGAGAATTCATGCCTTCACTCAGGCTTTTGGCAGTTAGGTATTAAATTTTCTTTATTTCCACTGACCTACAAGGAGCCCAGCTTATTATTTGAGATAAGGCATTTAAATTGAACTGCAAAGTGTCATTGTTATTATTATTATTTTGTTTTGAATTTCTATAGTTATGTACTTAAGGAGGAACTATGAACTGTGCTTGTGTACGCCAAGCGTAAACCTGGGGTAGAGGAGGTAGCAGTCCTTCCAGACATGACAAACATGGGATGAAGCAGAGAAGTAGTGCATCAAGTGTGTAAATAATGCATGGTGGCAAGTGTCAAATTATTTTCCTGACTTTTAAGAGCTAAGGTCAATGAAAATGATGAGGATGCTACTGGGTGTTACCTTTGACTATTGTCTTTGCTTTGTTTCCACAAAGAAGGCCCTATGTAGTTGTTCTGGACCTTAGGTTTGCATGAGAATGGCAGAAACAAATGGAGTCAGAAGATCCTATTTTGCACAACAGCAAAGTGAACTCAGAAAATTGTCCACTTTCAAACAAAGTACATTTGAAAGCAATGGTTGGGGCTTTACCAGCACCATTGTTGGGCAGTTTGTTGTTCCTTCACTTACTGATTAAGTTAGGAACCATACCGTAGGTCAGAGCAGAATAAAGGATCAGGTCTTATAACTCATCTTATACGAGGAAAAAACTATTAACTACATCCCCTTAGTACAACAACTAGATTTTGTTCCACACACAGATTAATTAAAGCAAATAGAATTCATCAAACATTTCATCATGACTTCATCATGCAGTGGAAGATGACTAGATGCTTAGATTATTAATGAATTCAGGTTTAATTCTGCTGTCTTGTCAGCTTGTATTTGAAACAAATTTGCAATTAACCAGTGTTTAACAGCACTGGTCAAGGCAGAGGTAGAGGGGGAAAACAGCCTCATGTTCTGCCACATAATGTGAGAGGTTGTGACATTCTGCTACTATAATTAACAAGTCTCAGTCATTGAAACCTGCTCTGGTTAGAAAAATTGGCATCCTTGCTCTATCGTAGCTCATCTATGCTGTCTCCTCATTAAAGCTGTATATACAGTAGACACAAGCTTATACTATCTTATTGCCCTGTCATGCGGGAAGTGAAGTGTGAAGACTGGTTTGGAACACTTATGCCTGTGTGTGTGCCAGGCTCGAAGTATAATATTCCTTGCAGTGTGAAAACTGCAGCCTGCCTTCTGCATGAAAGAACCTAATGATGTAGAACGCTGTCTGGCCATATAGTATTACATGCAAAGAGCCTGTGAGATGGTTTGGGAGTTACTTTCCCCCCCCTCCCATGCAATGAGTTCACTCAGACTAGACTCAGACAGCTGGAAGTTAAGGAATGAAGCTTTATATTCACAGTTTAGCACTATGTACAAGCACATATTTACAATATATTACAAATATTTACAGCTATATACAGAAATATACAAGTTTAAAGTAATACAAAAACACTCCCAGAAACCGGAGTCCCCATGAGGGGCTCCTGACCATCTTTTCACCTTCTTTCCACCTCCCAACCTTATGCCAGAATCTGTCTTACATGGAAGGTGAATTGGAAGGATTGGCAAGGGGGGTTAGAGCAGAATGATTAGTTGGGTTACACAGATCCAAGCAGAAGCCAGGGAGAGAGACAGACACCAACAGACTCCAGCAGACAGACTGTCTTATCTATGTCTATGTCTTTGGTTTTATACATCTCAGAAAACCTATGAGTGAAGCAGACATCACCATTGTCTTCTTTTCACAGCCTATAATCTATTTTTTTCTCATTAAAATATTCCAATTAACCTCAAACCAGCACAGCCTGGAAACATTGCAACTGTTGAGAAGCACCACAGCATCATGGGAGAATCAGTGGGAAAGAGAGGAGAATAATGGGTTATTGCCCTTAGCAGGCAAGTGACAATTCCCTTGTTGTCCCTCTGTCTGCATTAACGGGCACCAATTGCATTCACAGGTCTGCACAACAAATTTGCCTTCTGGGACAGAAATGTTAATTTTTTTGACAGCAGCGTGTGGAAGTTGTGCAGTGGTTTCATTTTCCCCTTCCACAATCAGCCTTTTCCATTTATATGGGAAACAAACCACTTCTGTGGAATGTCTTCAAATCTCTTGGTGAGTCAGGTCCAAGCTGGAGGGCATTAACATACCTCCATTAGTATTAATTGGAATCTAGACAAGTTGAAGGTCAAATGAAGAAAACTCTGATCTTAAGCCTTCAGAACAAAGAAAGAGAAACAAAAGGGCAGGTATTTTGTCTGACATACTGCCAAGTTATTTAATAAACTAGCAAAATGTAATATATTTTTAAAATTGGCAGCTTTTCTCAATACGGTGCAAACCTAAGAATTTTGTGGCAGTGCATCAGGTGAACCAGTTCTGGGGTTTTTCTGGTAAAATTTTAAACTGTTTCATTTTGTAAGTGTAAAGGTCTGACAAAAAGGTCCCATATCCATGTATCCTAAGAGATAGTAGAATCACAGAATGCCATGGGTTAGAAGGTACCTTTAAAGGTCATCTAGTCCAATCCTGCTGCAGTAAGCAGAAGCATCTTTGGTTAGATCAGGTTGCTCAGAAGCCCATCCAACCTGGCCCTGAATGTTTCCAGTGGTGAGACACCCACCACCTCTCTGGGCAGTGTGTGCCAGTATTTCACCGTTGTCATTCTAAAAAATGTCTTTCCTCTATGTAGTCTGAATCTACCACCCTTTAGTTCAAAACCATGAACCCTTATCCTGCCCCAACAAGCCTTGCTGCAGAGACTGTCCCCATCTATCTTGTAGGCCTCGTTTAAATGCTGAAAGGCTTCAATAAGGTCTCCCTTGAGCCTTCTTTTCTCCAGGCTGAGCAACACCAATTCTCTCAGCCTTTCTTCATAGAAGAACTGTTCCATCCATCTAATCATTTTTGTGGCCCTTGTCTGGATCTGCTCCAACATGTCCATGGATTTTTGTGCTGAGGACTCTGGGAATGGATGCAGTACTCCATGTATGGTCTCATGAGAGCTGTGTAGATTGGCAGAATCACCTTCCTCAAACTGCTGGATGTACTTCTTTTGATGCAGCCCAGTGTACAGTTAGCCTCATGGGCTGTGAGGGTACATTGCCCACTCATGTCCATCTTTTCATCTACCATTACGCAAAGGTCCTTCTCCACAGGGCTGCTCTCAATCCCTTTATCCTGAGGATATGCTGAGGATTGTCTTGATCCAGATGCAGGACCTTGCACTTGGCCTTGCTGCACCTTATGAGGATCACATGGACCCACTTTTCAAGCTTCTCCATGTCCCTTTGGAATTGATATCACGTATCTTGCTTGTCTCACTTCTACTCTTAATATTGGCATAGATTTTTCATCTGGAAGTGCATTTGCACTTCAAGTATTTATTTCTCAGGTGAAACTGAGCATTTTGAAAACAGTTTTATAACATTGTGTCCCCTCCATCACCCCTGAGATGTCCCACCATTCTACCCAAATCCTAATTCCTGTAACAATGAAATTGCATTACATGTGCAATGTCCAATGGCATCCCGGCCTGTATCAGGAATAGTGCGGCCAGCAGGACAAGGGAGGTTATCCTTCCCCTGTACTTGGCACTGGTCAGGCCACATCTTGAGTAATGCATCCAGTTCTGGTCTCCTCAATTCAAGAGAGATATTGAGGTACTGGAACGTGTCCAGAGAAGGGTGATGAAGCTGGTGAGGGGCCTAGAGCACAAGCCCTATGAGGAGAGGCAGAGGGAGCTGGGGTTGATTAGCCTGGAGAAGAGGAGGCTCAGGGGTTACCTCATTGCTGTCTACAACTACCTGAAGGGAGGTTGTAACCAAGTGAGGGTTGGTCTCTTCTCTCAGGCAACCAGAAACAGAACATGGGGATACAGTCTCAAGTTGTGCTGGGGGAACTATAGGCTGGATGTTAGGAAGAAATTTTTCACAGAGAGAGTGATCTCCCATTTGGAGTCACCATCCCTGGAGGTGTTCAAGAAAAGACTGGATGGAGTACTTAGTGCCATTGGATAGGGCTGGGTGATTGGTTGGACTGAATGATCTTGAAGGTCTCTTCCAACCTGGCTTATTCTATTCCATTCTATTCTAGTCTAGTCTAGTCTAGTCTAGTCTATTCTTATGTACCTAATACATATGTATCTATACTGCAGACACATATTTCCATATTTGTGAATTCCCTTATATCTATAGTTCCACATCGATGGGAAATAGTATATAAGCTGAAGAAAGCTTCATCCTCTCACATCCTTTCACTACAGGAGCATCATCTCTTGAACTAAACCAGGAAACACTTCACATTCACCTACTTTTGTAGTCTTCCTGCAGGTACTGTTATTGCATGTGTATTCAGAGCTACAGGTTTGTCTTTATACTCAGGTTTTGCATGGAGTGACTATAGTAGACATGAAATTAAAGCACTTTTGATCTTCTGAATTTTATTCTTTTTGCTAGAAGGGAATTAATTTCTTTTCAACATGTCACAGCTTGATTCACTTTTACTGTCTTCATCATCAGTCTACTAGGCAAAATGTACGAAACAACCAAGGCATTTTGCAAAACTCACAAGTATCTCAGTTTTCCCCTTTTGGCCCCTACTAGTGTCTTCCTAGACTTATGATTTATAAGAATTGGGTCCCAAGGATCTATTAAACTCTTAGTGTACTATACCTTTAGTGTCACCTCTCTGAATTGAATAAATAAATATGAACTCAGAGGTGATAAACCTGATCAAAGAAAACATCTTACAAGCACGGAAGCAAACGGAAGGCCTTTTACAGGGAAATATTAAAAGGAAACTTAGACTGATGAAAAAAAAAAATACAATGCAAAACTAAACTTTCTGAAATATATAAAAATGGCTGCATATTTTATATATTAAATCACAGGATACTCCATAAAACAATTGTGCCTGATTCAAGGAAACTCAACTAAAGAAACAGACCTGTCAAGGGAGCATATTTTTATATCCAGTTAGGCTTTGTGTTTAGCAAATTCCCACTTTGTATATTTTTCTGTGGTAGCTGCTAAGTAAAATATATATACACTTGAATATTTGCTTACTTCTGGAATGGGAAATTTCCACACAGTATAGTGATTTAAGAACTGATTCTAATCTAATAATGAAAACCCTTTGGGATTACTTAATGTCACTCAATCTGTGGAACAACAGCCCTTGTTCATTTCAGGCATCATCCAGTTCCCAGAGTCTTTTCACAAATTTCAAGGGAGGTTGAACTGCACCCTAGAGCCATCAGTATGCCAAATTCCTAATCTGACTGATGCTCAGGCTTCATTAAACCTTCTGAGGAATGGCTGTGGGAGTTTATCACCTTTCTATGATTATTCAGTCACTCTTGTTTTCTTAAGTAGATTAATAAAAGGAGAATAATTAAAAAGTACTCAAAGTTCAGAAAGGAGAGCAGGAAGACTCATATATAGATCATCATGTCACTGTTACTTGATGAGCTGCAACAAATCTGAAGCGCTCCTCCTGAGTCTGAACATACTATGGAAAGGCAAGGTAATGCAGTTTGCCTGTCAGGGACAGAGTATTTAAAGGTAGAATATATTATATTTGCAATAAGCAAGAGTGCACTTATGGAGAATTGCAGAGCTCCATTGATACCTTCTATTTTCTTGACTAGCTATTGCCATCAGGAATTTGGTCACCTCAGTTTCACAGTGCTTCGTTGGCCATACATTCAGGTAGCAGCCTCTTAAAAGATTTTAAAGAGGAAATCCCAAATCACAAGTCACTCACACAAGTTGTGTTCACTAAACAATCATGAGAGAACATAATACCACTAAGTAGCAAGTTTGATTAGGAGTTTGCGTGCCAAAGCACAAGCAAAGTTCATAGATTTCTTCCCAAATACTATAAGTAAATAGCAGCAGCTTAGAAATTATGTTTCGTCTATCTCAGAATCACAGAATAATTTAGATACGCAGGTGATCCAGACCCATTCCTTCCCCAAAGCAGAGCTAGATCATACTGCTTAGTGCTTTTTTTCTCTGAAGGTTACAAATATATTCACAGATAGAAATGTAACAACATTTTCATGGGATTGGTTTCTAATCAACAATTATAATGAACTGGCAATGCTTTCAGAAACCCCAGCCTGGTAGATAAAATTGTGATTTTTAGCCTCTGGACTAAACCCCAGAATTGAACTTCAAAACTGATCCAGGGTCTCATGTAAAGATTATTTTTTAGTGAATAATTGCAGTAATTCAAAACATCTTCACAACTTAAATCCACAAGCAGGGTTCCAACCTATGTAGTGCATTAGGCATTAATAGTGGAAAGCGCAGGAAAAGGTGTAAAATCCAAGGTCACGATAGTTGTTCAGGTTAAATCAGCATTTGTTTCCTTTGACCCAGTGGAACAGGAATTTAGCTACCCGTGTCTGTCATTTTTTGCAAACTGTCTTCTGTCCTGCTCTATGCAGCTATGATAAAAACAGAAGTACTTTGCTCTGCACTTTAAGTACATTTTCCTTTCTGTTCTGTTATGCTGTACATGTATTGTTAAAATTTCTTGTTGACGGGTTGCAGAAAGCTAGTTCCTGTCAGTTTCACTCCCCATGATTCCAACCATTTTGTTACCTTGTCAAGTGATAATAGAAAGTAAGTCAGAAGTTATCTGTAAATATTTGCCGTAGTACCTGATTCAGAGTGAGTTGATTAGAAAAAGTAGTGGCTCTAACAAAAATCAGAATCTGTCACTGATATCATCCAGCTTCCCTTTCCAGGTTATTGAAATACTTGTTCTGTAAGCAGAACTGAAGGTGTATAAAAGTAGAAGAAAACCCAAGTACAACTGCTGCATGGTTTCTGTATGAAAGATGTAAGACACCACAAAATTTATAGTTGCAAAATATCGTCTCACCTGTTCTCTCTTGAGACCTTACTGGCTCTAGCGATGTAATCTGTGACACATGTTTGATTTTAAAACTTAACAATGAGGAGGATACATAGCCATTATCTTACAAAATATTCTATACAATGTCTATGAAATATTCTAGTGGTGTAAAGAGGCTGTAAGGTGGCCATTACACTTATTTCAGATCTTTTTACATTGGCATAGCAGGTTTAAATTATCTTTAATACAAATGAGCATACATGTACTGGATTCTAAAGCCTTTACTTATAGGGGGTGGGAAAAAGTTCATTGTCAGGGAGTATAAATCCTGAATCATTCAGTGTCTTTGCATGAAATTGACTGACTGGACCAATCAAGTAAAATGGTACAAATTATATTGTACCTCAAGCAATTCCCCTGTTAAGGGGTAGATGAATACTTGCAAAATCATTTTGTCATAACAAAACAGCACTTTTCCTGAGGAATGCATGTACAAAAGGGATAAGAAGAAATTTTTAAAAAGGCATTTGTAGAACAATTTCCCTACTCAACATTTTCTAGTTGTGCATATATTGGTTTCATTCATCTGTACCTCTGCTGAAGCTGAGCACTTCACTGAAACATCTCATTCTCTTCACCACTTTATTTATAGAGAAAAATGATCCTTAAACTATTTGGTCCAGTTTTGCTAAAATTTTTCCTTAACTGTTTGTTTTCATTTCTTCACAGAAGACGTGCAGTATGTGAGAGGTTTTGTTGCCAGCAGAGACCCCTGATTATCAAAGACAATGCCGCTACAAAGTACAAATGTACATTTGTATGGCATTTGACTCAATTTCTTCCAGAAGAATATAAGTGAGCAGTTCTCTTTGGGCTAGCCGTTACAGTGGAATCCCCAAATAAACTCAGCAATGAACAAGGCCATCACTTCTCTTTTTTTCTTTCTTTTTTTTTTTTTTTTTTTTTTTTTAATTCAATCCTTGTTAGATGGTCAAGATCTTAGAGCAAATATCAGGAATGGCAACAGATATGAACAGACCTGGACTGTATAAGCTTCTGGTCCATCAGAATCTTCACATTGTGGGTAACCACAGAAAACATGGACAGTGAGTATTTACTAAGTTTTTGTGCCTATGCTTCATTTCAGTTTCTTTCTACTCTTTCAGGTATTGTCTGTGATACTCTGACACAAAAATGTCTTAAGGGTAAGCAATAGGAGACCAAATTGTATGTCTAAATATAGATACCTAGTGTTGTCTTTAGAAGTCCAGGTGCAATGGTTTGACTCAGATCAACTGTCAAATGCCCAACCGCAATCATGCTCCCCCAGCAAGATGGAGAGAAAGTAGAAGGTGAAAAAACTCACAGATCAAGATAATTATGAGTTAATAGTAAAGCAAATGCTGTGTGCACAAGCAAAGCAAAGAGAGGAATTTGTTCATTATTTCCCATTGACAGGCAGATGTTTAGCCACTCTGAAGAACGCAGGACTTTGTTACATGTAAGAGTTACTTGGGAAGACAAATAACATAAGCATAAAATTCTGCCTACCCTTCCTTCTCCTTTCCCTGAGGTTTTATTGCTAAGCACAACATGATATGGTATAGGATATCCCTTTGGTAAGCTGTGCCAACTGTGTCCTTTCTCAGCTTGTGCAGCTGCAGCCTACTCACTGAGGGTAGAGTGGGAAAGAGAGAAAGTCTTAATGGTGTGCAAGCTCTGTTCACAACCATTAAAAACAGCAGTGTTTCAGTCTGCACTGTTTCAGGCACCAATTCAAAGCATAGCACTGTAAAGGTGGCTAGGAAGAAACTTACCTCCATCATCACAGGTTCGGTACACCAATGTACCCACCTGCAAAGTCTGCAGCCTCCTGAGGCAGCAGGAAAATGATAGGTAAGGTGTCCTGAAAGAGCCAAGGCAAAAGTAGATACCTGTTTTAGGCATACCTATGTCATGTATTGCTTTAAGGTATTGCCTTTACATCATTCTTATCAGGTTTTTGCCTTCTGTGAAGCCATATTGCTTCATCATGATGATCCCTGATCCATACCAATCTTGAGTGGAAAGACAGCTTCAGAACACAGCAAGCACTTGTTAGGAAAACATACATGATGATACATTTATGTGGATATTTATGTATATAGACACTGATATTCACATTTTAGCTCAGTCGAGCCCATCTCTAACCTTGACAGAGATACTGTCATCACACACTGTAAAGCACTTGTAGAGGTTATGTGTTTTCCACAGCAAATGCTACCTAGGTACAAAACACACAGGCAAAAAAAGAAGCATAAAGTGGTAACAAATTTTTCAGTTGTCAGACAGGAATAGGTGCATTTAGCACAGAGGGGCAGGTTTGATAGGACATCTTTATGTCTACTCTTTTAGTACCTCTGAAACATCTGCTAGCAAGCAGATAGAAGTTTAGATACTGAAGTTCTTTTGGCGCTCTTAATTTGAACTTTAAATCCACATAAACATTATTTCTAGCAGAGAATGCATTTGCTATAGGTTAAGGAGGTGATTATGACATACACAGTCCTGAAGAATTATAACTCTTGACATCCTTTTACTGGCTGGCAGGTAGCACTTCTGGCTTAGCATTGCTTCAGAAAATATTTCAGTAAGTTGTACTTAAGGAGCATTTAATAGTGAGAAGACAAGTGGAGTTTACCTGTCTAGACAACTGTATCTGCATGGGGTAACCCCATTTGGCAATAGGATATTCTGGACACACAAGAGGTGGTTGTTACAATTTAATCCCACAAATAAATTAGCTTTCCATTTAAAAAAAGAAAAAAAAAAAACAACAAAAAAACCCCACCAAACAAATCCACAAACCACCACAACCCACCACATTTGGACGCACCGGACAGTCATCCTTGACTTTACCAACGCTGCCTCCTGTGCTGCAGAAATATAGCAACTTCAGTAACAAACCTGTCTCAGCCTTATCTAGATGACTTGGCTCTGGTTGCTGCAGGTCAAGGAAATGACTGCCCATGGACTAAGAGGTTAAACTCTCCCATTTAGGCAGGCCTTTGATTTCAAATTGTTAGATAATTTATTAGCACCTAAATGCTGTTGAAAAACTCATCACTCAGAGCTTTAGCACCAGAGTAAGTGTTAAATGGCTGGCAGGAGGGCTATCTGCAGGAACATGGCTGGTGTTTAACACCTAATTATCACTTTCCTGTGTCCTCTGGCTAGATAATTGAGAACTGCAGCATGGAAAGGTTTCAGAAAGATTTTGGAAATGTAGTTACCTAGCAAATAGAAAATTAAGCTGTAATAAAGTCTCTTTTCTGTCTTTTTGAAAGCATTCTCTGATTTCCTATTGGAAACACAAATTGGCAGAGACAGAGTCAGTTGTTGTTACACAAGTCAGTGACATTCGTGTTCCAGATCCCTTTCCGTAAAAGATGTCTTGACATGTTTACTGCAAACTTTGACCAAAAATGAAATCATTAAGAAGAGCTACTCAGCAATGCCATATTACAATTAAGTGGCAAAGAGTATTAAAAGAATGGAGAGACTTTCTTGTCATCGACTCTGTCCTTTCTAGGCTACATGGGGGTGTTGGCTGATTGATGACTGTAGAAGCGGGGGATCTGGGTGAAGTAATATGAAAAAGGCACTGGATGAAGTAATATGAAAGAGACACTACCAAGCCCACTGCTGCCACAGGCAATCCCATCGGAGAGCTCTGTTGATAAAACCAGAACCTCTTGAGCACAGGAGGAAATTATTTGTATTCCACTTTTCCCATTTCAACATTGCTCCACTCCAAACATTAAAAAGGTATTGTTTGCTTTCATTTTGCTGTCTGAGTTTATTTACAGTGTTTCTATCTGTTTATTTTTCTGTCAACATTTTCTTCAGATTCAAGCAGATTTAGTTTCCTGATGTTTGTGTTGCTCTTGAAAATTTAAAGAATAATTACATCTTTGCTCCATTTGTTTACAGTTAGATCAACAAGTTCTAGACTGCACAGGTGCTGAATGCATCTCCCTTTAAAAAGAGACCTTGTTCCCGTCCCAGCTAAATTCGTATTTACTGAATATGGAGATTCAGTAAGGTTTTAAAATAACCCAGTCACACAGCTCCCAGCAGAATCATTGCTGTTCTCTGCAGCTCTACTGAGGCTACGCCTTGTTGTCTAGTATGCTATGTCATGAAAAGGTTGCTATAAGATATTACCAAGAGAAATCAGAGGAAGAAGCTCCTGGAAGGACTGGTGGTCCAGTGGGATCCAGAGGAAATGAGTTGTGAGCTGGAAGGTTGGATGGTTCCTCTCTCACAGTGAAGATTAATGGGATAACCCAGCTACTGATTAAAGGCAGCTGAAAAGGGGATTATCAATGGTAAGGGAGCAGTTCTTAGGCATGGTGTTTTCCGTAAGAGACTTTCTGAAGCTAAAGAGAGTGAAATATGCCATATAGAAAGCCATTGTGTTGGTGAAAGAGGAGCTGTAGCATGTAAAAGACAGATACATTTTGCCACCATTCTGTCCGAGTAACACATTTGTGTTCAGCAATTTGCATAACTATTACTCTGTGCTAATGACACAGCTTAGGCTCTGGATTTTGCTAATTACATGCTAAAGTCTCTATGAACTGACTAGGAGAGTAACGGCTTCCCCACACAGATCCGAAATGGCAAAGTCTTGGAATGTCAAAATCAGTCCTAAAATGAGTGACAGGATTTGTCACAGTCTGATTACAGAAACTTGTGTAACTATGTCAGGCAGGAGACTTCTGTAGATAATGCACAAAGTTCTCATTCCACTTCAAAACCGCCTGAAACCTGGATTTTTTATGCCTTTTATTGCAGAGGTCACAGTACACCAATAACTGCTATATAAATCAGAATAACAATTAAAAAAAAAAAAGACCATGCTTTAATTAAATCATACAGCCCTACTGACACTTCCGAGTCAGCAGGTCTGAGGCCACAGTGCTGAATCCTTATATTTCCACTTAGACTGATGTTTGACAGCATTAGAAGAAATGGTGATGTCAAAAGGACTACTGTTCCTGTGGCTGACAAGGAAACCATTTCACATAATTGTTTCAGCCTATAGAAGAGGGTAATTCCTTTGGACATTGCTGGGTTTTATTTTCATAAAGAATGAATCTTAGTCCCCTGGATCAGAGGATGTTAAGTTCAAATCCTGTCGCTGGAATAATGACTACAAAATAGTTCAGTGTTGATTCTGCAATTTGTGGGTAGTTTAGGTGGGAAAGGCATTTTTCCAAGCTTGCTCTCTTGATGTGTTGAAATTACAGAAAAAACGAATTGTCAAAAGGGTGGCCAGGAGAGTCAAAATGGCAACTGGCTGAAATATGTGCAATAAAAAGTAGTCTAAATTCAGTAAAATACTACCTTGCTGTTAGATTTTCATCTCTACCAAAAGCCTATGACAACTTAACTATATCTGGCTGTTTCTATGATTCTTCTTTCAGAAGTCCTAGGCAAAGGCTCCTTCTAAGGGTTAGGAAATCACACGGTGATAGGGATTGGAAGGCATCTCTGGAGATCATCTAGTCCGACCCCCCAACCCCTGATGGAACAGGTTCACCTAGATTAAGTTTCTATGAAAGTTACTATGTTCAAGTTTGTCCCCATTACATCTTGTCCTGTCACTGGGCATCACTGAAAAAAGGCTGGTCCCATCCTCCTGGCACTCTCCCTTTAAGTATTTATAAGCATTTATAAGATTCCCTCTCAGTCTTCTCTTCTTTAGGCTGAAAAACCCCAAGTCCCTTTGCCTTTCTTTGTAAGAGAAATGTTCTAGTCCCCTATTCATCTTTGCAGCCATTTGCTGTTTCTTCTTAAGCAGTTTCCTCTCCTTCTTGAACTGAGGAGCCCGTAACTAGACATGGTACACCAGATGAGGCCTCAGCAGGGCAGAGTAGAAAAGTAGGAAAACCTTCCTTCACTTTCTTGCCATAGTCTTATAGATGCAGGCCAGGATACCATTGGCTTTCTGGCCACAAAGGCACATTGCTGGCTTACAATCATACTGTTATCCACCAGGACTCACACATCTTTTTCCCCAGTGCTGCTTTCCAGCAGATCAGCCCCTAACCTGTACTGATACATGAAGTTATTCCTCCCAAACCTATACTTGTTTGTGTTGAACTTCATAAGGTTACTCTCTGCCCAACTCTCCAGCTTGTCAAGGTCACACTGGATGGCAGCACAGCCTTCTGTTATGTCAGCTATCCCTGCCAGCTTTGTGTCATCAGCAAACCTGATGAGGGAACACTCTATTCTTTTACCCAGGTCATTGATGAATATATTGATCAGGGCTGAAATCTCACGTTGAGTTCCTGCGAAATTTAAAGGTGTTTACTTGTGAGGTTCTACCTCACTGGAGGTTAGGAAAAATAGCAGTCTGTCATAGCAAAACATTTGATCCCTGTTACTTTATTCAATATGGACTTAATTGACTCAATTTGCATTTCAGGTTTATTAAACTTTTATTTTAGTATTGTTTTTAGTAAGTCATTTGTTTGGATAGTGAACAGCAGATTCTTGTTAGTTTACAAACAGCATTATAAAGAAAAAATAAAACAGAGCAGAAGCATGAAAACAAGAAATCTCTACCTTTGTAATGATTAATTACTATTAATTACACAATTAATATTAAGAAAATGTGTTTGGGTTTGTTTTTTTTTCCCATGTTCTTCTAGTCTCTCTGTGTATTTGAACAACCAAAAAGGTAGTTCTGCGTTTTAAGAGGTTTTAAATGTTTTTCTCATATACTTTATTAGAAATGTAGTATTGCTGAGCACAGTCATCATGGGATCACCAACTGTAAACCAGATATCTGCACTTTCTCAGTCTGCCATTGCACACTCAGCAGGTGTACTAAATACAGCAAATTAAATGTCAGGTCAGCTAATATGCAAACAGAACAAATTCTGCTTAGTGATTTGCATTTTCAACTCTGTCCCTTCTAAGTAACTACTTTGTGAAGTCAATGGCATGCATTTGCAGACACTTCTAGAAGTGCTGTTTGTAGTTATGACTGAGAACTGGAATGCAGAAAGGCTCATCCTTATGCTTGCTCCTGTGGAGACCTTGGTCACTGCTTAATCTTGTATACTGTGTTAGGGTGCCATAAGTTAAAGGTAATACCTCTAGGAAGTAGCAAATGGGACAAGTGACCTTAAACTGACAAGGGATTCCATTCAATTTGCACTGTATTTGGTAAATATAAATGAGGGCTCAGGAGCATCAAATGGCTGACATCCTGTGAGGACTTTGTCAGTTCTGCCTTTGATCCCAATCTGTGTGTTCCTGAACCCAGTTCCAGAATCCACCTCCAGAATCTATTTCCTGTCTGCTGCTGAGTCCAGCCTGGGACCTTCCCAGCGTCTGCCCACAGCTGTCAGTGGTGATGGTGACATAATTACAAGGGAGGCTGGGTTTGATATAGGGTTTGTATCTATCTGTACCTATTTAACTTTATTGTCATTCTTTTCATTAAAACTGTTTCATCTTTCTCTCTAACCCATAAATCTCTCCTGTATTTTGTCTCTCTCTTCCCCTTTGTAAGGAGGGAGGGGTTAATAGAATGCGTCTCTCACTCTTTTAGCGGCTGCCTAGCCCTTACCCCTGACAATTCTGCTAAGCAAGGCATGAAAAAAATTGAGGAGAGACACCCTTTTGTCCAGCTAATGAGAATGCAGAAATCTTTTGAACTAATCCTTGATGATGAAATTACAACTGCTTGGTCACAGTTGTTCCTGATGTTGTCTCCACCAGAAGAAGTGGGATTGTATTTAGATTAATTTTGATATAATCTTTAAACCTTTGGAACAGGTAAAACGATGCTCTGTAATGTTGATGTTGTGGGGTTTTTGGTTTTGGTGTCATGTTTTGGTTTTGTGGTTTTTGGGTTTTTTTTTGTTATTGTTGTTGCTTGTTTGGTTGGTTTTTTGTTTATATCATAACAAAATCCTTTTTGGATCTTATTAATCTGACTATTTTTATGCTAAGCATGGGCAGTCTCTCCTCAGCAACCTGCAAGATCCATGTCAGTTATAACAACAGAGAAGTCATAGAGATTTGAGTGGTGAGTAGCTCATTGTTTTGTTATGGTTGTGGCTAATTACTCTTCAAGGTCTGCTACTTCACAGAGATTTCACTCTTAGGGTCTCTAAGCAGAAATCTGTTAGTGTTGGCAGCCTCTGGTCTGCTGTGTAACATTCATCAGTGTCCTTCACTGGAGTTCCAAAGGCAACACTTACATGTAATGGTTTCACTGTGAAACAAAACAGAGAAGGAGTATTGTGGTGTTGAAAACACATTTCACAGAGTTGTTACAGAATTTTTGGAAGGATGCCCTTTATTTAATTAATCTTTCTGCATTTTATTTTTGCATTGTCCCTCACTGTTTTGTTATTCTCTGAAGGACTTGGTCTCCAAAGCCAGCTCCAGGGAAAGGTCTGCCGAATGAGACCATGGTGCCTTCTACCTGGTGTATTTCCATGAGTCCTTCATGGTTAGCAGTGTGGCATGTAAACCTACTGTGAACGATCAAATGATCTGTTTTCTTTTCCCTCGAGGTGAACCACACTTGCATAAGAAAGCAAAACCTTCACAGTAGACCTGAAAAGCAGCCTACTGCTTTGGAGAGGTTTTAACAGGCACCGATGTAAAACCCTGACCCCTGTTAATGTGATTCTATTGCCATGAAGCCTCCTTTAGACATTTATTTACTAGTCAGATATTTATCATGTAAGTTGGTGATGCCAGCATGCTCTGCTGGATTAAAGCTTGCTGAGCTAAATGATTATTCTAGAAAGATTTATTTTCCTCTGAATATAATTACAGCAGTCCAGTGAAATGAACACAGTGGAAAAGCTCACTCCACTGCTTTGATGGACTAAGCTGGTGCCATCTACACTCTGCAGACAAGAGCTAAAGAAAAGGGGATGTTTTCATAGCATAGCTGAATGACAGCTTAGGTGTTAAGTAATTTTTGTGGTAAAAAAAAGCATCTGGAAGCAAAGAAGCAGCTTGTTTTTGGCAGAGCTATGGCTGAACTCATTGTCCAGGCTGGGATCTATCCAGACATCTCATGGCTTGGCTACATCTAAATAAACAGCTTTGAATGCTGATTTGGAAATATTAATGGGTTTCTTGCATCATTTATGACTATGTGTAGTGGTAATTGTGCTACAACAAATCCACCACATAAATCAGATGTGTATTTTGGCATGGTCAATCCTGCATGGAAGACAGCTTTTAAGTAAGGAAAAAAAAAATCACCTCATAAATGCCAGTAAGGTACTCACTTCATCAGACTCCAGAAAAAAGAGAAAAACCCCTAGCAATAAAGCAAGGTTCCCACCCATGAATGCTGATGAACTATCAGGAACTGAATGTACATTCAAAGTAATCTTTCACCACATTACTATGCAGTCTGAGAGATTAAAAATCAAATTGGCATTACTTTACTTTCATATAAGGCTTATATACATCTATGTGTACATACTTGTCACTTGGCAACCTAACTACTGCTTATTTAAACTGTTTGATGGCTGATATATATTTAATATCTAGTTTAAGCTCTATTTGAAACCTAGTGACTGGCTTAATATATTTGTAGTATAAGATTGAAAGAAAGGTGAAAGTCATGTGAAAGAGAAAGAATGCTCTCATTTTCATGCCTGATGGATGTGTATCCTCAGTAGCATAAGACAAGAGATTATATTAAAAAGACACAGCCACACATGTGTGATAACTTGATAAGATACTGATCAAAGGCATGAACTCTTGGTTGTTTTTCTGTGACACTGAGATCTGCGTGAACTCAAAGATTAACAGGCCTTTGAGAACTTGTAAGGAGGATTTCTACTTGTTTTGATTTAGAACATTGGCAATTTTGAAATGAGGTTGATATTACAAATGCTTCAGAGTATAGCCTAGACACATCCTGCTTGTACAGAGCCATTTAAGAGGTAGGAATCTTCTGACCTCCAAAAGTCTGTTAAAAAAGCCTTCTTCCAGGGGACAATTTGGAAGATACACCATGCTCTGAAATTTTTGCTTCATCCACAGAAGGAACATAGAGGCATTGGAGCTATATGTCTGAAATGAGGTGGCTTAAATCTGAATTTAAGTAAGAAAAAAAAAAGGTAGGAGAGTCATACTTTGTGGAAAAAAAACAAACCCCAAACAATCAATCAAACAAAGCATCCCCAAACCCACACAAAACCCAACAAACCAATTAAAAAAACAAACCAAACAAACAAAACCCAAAAAACCCCAAAGCCAAACAAAAAACCCCAAATAAACAAAATAATCCAGCCCAAACCAAGAACTGCAAGAAAACCCCAAACCAAACACAAAAGCAATCAACAAAACAAAAAAACCCCAACTTTCTTCTTATTTCTTTATGCCTCCCTCATCTTAAAAAAATAAAAGAAAAATTCTAAGCTACTTCACAGGTTTGATCAGCTTTTACTAGCTTATATGAAATTTTCATTGAAACGGCTCTCTTATAGATTCTGTTCTTTCAAGATCAGTCTGTGAACATCTATGATATTTGATGTCAGACTCTAGACCAGCTTTCTTACTAAGTTATACTAGCTTAACCAAACTTCTTTCAGAACCAACACTACAAGTCTTTACTATGGAAGAAAAATAATTTTTCCCTTTTAAAAAATGTGACCAAATGTTCTATCAAAATAAATAATTTTACATCAATAAACCTAACTGTTCCCAATGTAAGGCCTTTGACTCTGTCCCACATGACATCCTGGTCACCAAGCTGAAAAAACACGGACTTGATGGGTGGACAACTCGCTGGATTAGGAATTGGCTGGATGGTCGCACANATCCAGAGGGACCTGGACAGGCTGGAGAGGTGGGCCCAGGCCAACCTCATGAAATTCAAAAAGGCCAAGTGTAAGGTCCTGCACCTGGGTCAGTGTAATCCCAAGCACAAATACAGGCTGGGTGGTGAGTGACTGGAGAGCAGCCCTGAGGAACAGGACCTGGGGGTCTGGGTGGATGAGAAGCTCAACATGAGCCGACAGTGTGCAGATGTGGCTCAGACAGCCAACCATGTCCTGGGCTGCATCAAGAGAAGCATTACCATCAGGGCAAGGGATGAGATTCTCCTCCTTTACTCTGCTCTTGTTAGACCCCACCTGGAGTACTGTGTGGAGTTCTGGAGCCCCCAGTACAGGAAGGACATGGAACTGCTGGAGAGAGTCCAGAGGAGGGCCACGAAGATGATCAGAGGGCTGGAGCACCTCTGCTATGAGGACAGGCTGAGAGTTGGGGCTTTTCAGCCTGGAGAAGAGAAGGCTTTGAGGAGACCTAGTAGCCTTCCAATATCTGAAGGGGGCCTGCAAGAGGGCTGGGGAGGGTCTATTCACAAGGTCTTGTAATGATAGGACAAGGGGGAATGGGTTTAAACTGGCAGAGGGGAGATTTGAATGGGATGTTAGGAAGAAGTTCTTCACCGTGAGGGTGGTGGGACACTGCAACTGGTTGCCCAGGGAGGTTGTGTCTGCTCCCTCTCTGGATGTGTTCAAGGCCAGGCTGGATGAGGCCTTGAGTGACCTGATCCAGTGGGAGGTGATCTTGCCTGTGGCAAGGGGTTGGAACTGGATGATCTTTGAAGTCTCTTCCAACCTAAACCATTCTATGATTCTACTGTTTCATTTACCTGCAGAACAGTGTTTGGAGAGGTTCCATAGTTCTATCTTGTAATAACTAACTATCTGTGTTTAAAAAGAAAAAGTGTCATGTCTCCAAACCATAAAATTGAGAAACAACTGCTTGCCACATATCCCAGCGTATCCTCCTCAAGGAAGAAGAGGTGACTGTCTGCATGCTAAAACTTCAAAGATCTTAGCCAGGGCAAGCGAAACTTCATGGTACACCTCACTATTTGCTGCCTATTAAACAACACCAACATATATTGAACTAGCAAAAAATAAAACAAAACACAGAGTCAGCTTTTCTAAAAGCCCCCACCAAGAAACCAGTCCTTTGGGAAATCACAACAGTCTGGGGAAGTGTATAAAACACAAGTTCTCTGATTTGGTGGCTTCATTTGAGAATGACTGACTTGTGTTTCTTTCTCAATGAATGGTAAAGTAAACTGGAAACACAGAGTGTGTCCACTTTGAAGGCTCCCTTGCTCTCTAGTGTCTTGCCAGTTCTTGTAAAAGCCCAGCTTGTGTTATGAATAGGGCACCCCTCTGCAGATCCTGGGGTAGCAGAAGCAGGTTTCTCTAAACTGCTTCAGTCAGCAAGGGGAATTTTCTCCCCATGGGGAGATTGAGACACGTCTTAAGATGGACTCACGCTTTGACCTCTCTCATTATTTATGGATTCTTCTGGGAATGCACTCTTTGTGTTTGTATTTCAAATGAGGAGTAGGATGAGCAAATATATTTGCTTAACATATGGCTACAAGTAGTCATTAAAAAATAAACCTGTGGAAGGAAGTAAGATGAATGTGGTAAAGGCTGAAAAAAAGTTAGTTTGTATGGGATACACCCCTTTATTTCTGGCTATAGTAATTTCTGATCCAGTTGATGATATAAATTTGGTGCCCACCTGTGGCCATGGAATAGAGTCCAGTGTCCATGAGTCCAGTTGTCCATGATACAAGCTGGAACAGTATGTAGCCTGAAAGAAAAAAAATACTTCTTGTGGGGTAAACCCTGTTTATAATGTAGTAAAATAGGGTAATGAATGGTTTGCTTTAACAAAAGTTATAGTGCTAACATAGTCTTGACTGGTCAGCAAACTGTGATTTCTATTTTAGTTTTTCACATGCCTTTTGGCAGCCTCTTCCTCTTTGCTTTCTCCTATATTACCAAAATACACATAAGATGGGCTCCTAGATTCTGGTGTAGTAGTTATGTTCTCCTGAGTTGTTGAGACTGCTTACCTTCACCACATCACCTGTCTCCCACACAGACCCAAGAGGCTCAGGTGTGTTCACTGTCCGTGGGGATTGTTCAGTGTTGTTATTGTAGTTCATCCCTGGCAGGCAGTATTGAGCCATCCAGTACCTTCAAACACCCTTGATTCTCAGTCTGCCTCCATGCTTCTCACATGATAATGATGGCAAGATTTGACCAGGCAGATAGGGCCTCAGCTTCCTCCAAGAGTTTTCTGTGTGATGCTGTTTCATACAGAGACAGTCTTTGTCATGGAGACTCCAATATCTCTGGATGGTTCCCTTCATGAAATAAGTTTAATATGAAAATGTTTATACACTGTGTGATAGGAATGTTGTTTCAAAAAAAAAAATTAATTATGATTTGCCTCCTTTAGTCCTTAAAACACAAATGATCTAAATATTTAAGCACTATTTAAAAACTGTTTTAAATCATATTCACAATTATGCCAAAATCTTTATACTTCTGATCAGAATTTATGCCTTCTTTTTTTTTTTTTTCTGTCATTTAAGTTAATGTTAACTGCATAAAACATTCTCACAAATTTCCATTTCTCCACCTTCCTCCAATGTAGCATCTCAAAAGCTGTAAGAAGAGTTTGGTTGTGATCAGAGCTGTACAGTTAAAAATTTCACCTTGCTGAGATAAAGAGTAAACCTGGTAGTCTTCTATGCCATTTGTCCATGAGAACTAAGCCATTGCAAACTGGTGTCATTGACCCACTTACTGTGTTTTTGTCCGTTTTTTTTTTTCCCCCCAAGCTAGATCATATTCTCAGGGACCATTCCAATGTTGTCTTTTTTCCAATAAATTTAATGAATTTATGATTTTTTTTCCCCTTGATTTCTGCCTAATTAGGTAAGCAAATTTATGCCAAAACAGTGTTGGAAGATTACTCTTTCAAATAATGAAGTGCTTCCCGAAATCCCATGAAAATTCACTAGGATGCCCATTATTCCACTGAGTTACTGAACGAGTTATCATTCAGTTCCAAAAGGGATGTCTCAGATATAAGACAAATACTTGAGCTGAGTAAAACACAATTCTGTGGTAATTCTTAATATTTTACTTTTTCACTATGCTGAAATACAGTAAGTTAAAATTACACACTTTAAAAAAAAACAAACAAACAAAAAACTTAATTGAAATCTTGCACTGAATTACAGAAGCCTAAATTTGGATATAAAGCAATTAGAATTTTCTGATGAAAACAATTGTCGCAAAGCTGGGTCATGTAGCAACAATAAATTACTAAATTTCATACCCATGTCTAATTTTGGGTTGCACAATTACAGGCCATCTCCTCTGTAGTTCCAGAGGAGATGACATCTCTTCCCACCCACTTCCTGTTTACTTGCATGTAGTTTCATCATGAGCTACATTTCATTAATACCTGGGTATGATCTTGTACTGCAGGGCCTGCTTGGGGATGAAAGGCAGTATATGATCAGTATCACCCTTTTACTTTCTCAGAAAAGCCAGAGAAACCTTCTCAGCATCCTCTGCTGTGCAAGGCATAGAGTCAGCCCCTTATAATCTTCCTGAATGTGGTAGAAACTCATTTGCTATAGGATTTCCTGCTTTGTAATTGAAATGTTTGCCTCAGACAAGGAATTTACTTCCACCAGGCACCAATCTATCCTTACATGCCAGACTGGCAGCTTCCTTTGTTGTTTTGAAGAGGCTGGAAATTCTTTCAGGAATTCTTTCAGACATGTGGGACTAAGCCCACTATTTAGTCACTTTCAATTGTATCTTTGTGGGACACTGAAGGTTGAACAATGCCATTTGAAGAGCCCAATTCTCATTCTTCTTTTCTTCATTATTTCTTACATGCTGCCAAGTCATAATTGTGACTCACTTGCAGTAGGTGTTCCTTAAACATTTGCACAGTCTCTTTGCAAAGACCTTGTGATTAGCACAAGAAGTCAATCAAGGCAGGATTAAAGGGGAAAAAGGCAAATGTAAATCACTTTGATGGGGTTGATATACATTATGTCAGGCTGCACCATTTACTGCAAGGCTTTCAGTTCCTTTTCTGAACTTCCTGATTTCATACTGATGATTAAAATTGCCTCATTCTTACGTGTGTTCCATTTTTGTCTTTAATTCTCCCACACAAAATCCGTTGACAGATATTTGAAGATACCACAGACATCACACTGAATTAAATAATTTGGCATAAACAAGCAAAAATGTAACCTCTTGTAAAAAGGGCTCCCTCTGATGCACTATTGAGAGAGATTCATTCCCTTCCTTCAACACAAATTGTCAAGGCAATCATGACTGACTTCACAGGGATGAAACCACTAAACATCTATTACTAGAATATTACAAAAGGTTTGGTCCATCCAAGCCCACTGGAACACAAGAGATTCCCAGCTGGCCAAATTAGATACTTGCCAGAATGAAGAACCAAGTGACAGAAGTGGGTTTTCTGCCTTTCTCAAAAGAAATGCTATGGGATGGGTAATGGAGAGCAAGCAGAGATTGGTGGAATGTGGAGAAAACAAGCTTTTAACGTCTTGGGGAGTGCTTGGAGACTTACTATAGCCTTTCATTATTTAAAGGCGGTTTTAAGGAAGATGGAGAGAGAGGTAGTGGCAAGACAAGGCGCAATGCTTTTAAACTGGAAGAGGATAGGTTTAGATTGAACATAAGGAAGAAATATTCTATTATGAAGTTGTTGAGACATGTTAACAAATTGCCCAGAGAAGTTGTATATCTTATCACTGGCAATAGTCAAGGTCAGATTGGATGGAACTTTGAGCAACAAGATCTAGTGAAAAATGTCCATTCCCATGGCAGAGGGATTGGACTGGATGGCCTTTAAGGGTCCTTTCTGACTAAAATAATCTGTGATTCTGTGAATTCTGTACTTCCGTGTCTACGTATCCATTCATAAATGTTCATCTTGAAGCTACTGACTATTAGTAACAGCTATATGTGATAGACATCCAGCTTAAAATGAAAGTTATGCCCAGTTTTCATTTATGTGTTCATTTTATCACAGCTTTCCTCCTGTGCTTGATCTCACAGGTGGCTGCAGACCTCAAGCACAGTTCTTGCTCTTGCTCTGGAGCTCTCTGATTCCTTCTTTTCTGGCCCATCGCTTGGAAGAAATTATTGATAACTTCTCTGGTGGATAAATATGAACAGTAAATTTTGTCACTACTCTCATGATGGTTTCATATCTGAAGGGCAGGGCAGCATTCACCTTGTTCTGGATTTGGGGTAGTCAAATATGATCTCAAATATCTCTGTTGACATTGCCTCTTTCTGCAGGCTCTGTCGTGCAGCCCACTGACAGTCATAGGGACTTTGCAGTGTATATTGGGAAATATGTTAGACGTGGGAAGAAGACCATTTCACTTTTCATGTTTGAGGAATAAGATTTATGTTGTTTCCTTTTCTTGTACTTTCAGAACAAGATAAGTGCTAGTGTTTTTTCTTTATCACCTCATAAGCATTAAGTAATTCTCCAGAAATTTGCTCGAAAAAAAAATTCAAATTGAACCATAACCGGAGGCAATAAATAATATAAGGTTTTTAATCAAGGCATGGATATTCTGATCCATAGAAGACAGAGTAGATAAACATTCACAAATACTCCTAGAAATATAGGAATTAAAAGCATGTTATAAGTGTGCTGTTAAAAATGCAGAAAGGTCCGCTCATTTCTTGACACCATATGTCTGTTTCTTGTATTAAAGGGTTCAGAAACATTGTTTATGGATATTGCATGACCATGAATGCCAAAAATAATAATCCTATTAAGTTTAGTCCAAATAGCATGTAATGAGATTCAAAATGATATGTTAAATACACATTCTAATAATGAAACTCAAATTGCTTTACAAATAGCATCGGGAGAACGTTAGCCTATTTTGATTCTAATAATTACTTGCATCCTGTGTTCCAAATCTATTCAATATGCTTTTCGTAAGAACAAATATTTGTTCTGCTAATTGTTCTGCAATTCTCCTGGTTATTTTTAAAAGGCTAAAGGGCTATGCAAGACCAGCAGTTGTCTGTTAGAATAAGATCTGCTTGTTGTTTTAACTTTAATCATCTTACAGTATTTGAAGAAATTAGGTTCTCTAATACTTCTGTCTTTTCTCCAGATTTCAGTTGTCTGTTTTGTATACTATCATTAAACCACTTTTCAAGTGAATCCTTGCCAGACTAAACATAATCTTTCCTCACAGAACATTCCATCCAAACCACATACAACCACCATAGCCCTTTCTGCATTGTTCTAAGATGTGGATTCTTAATTCTTAGGCTAGGTACTATTCTTAGTTTATATATTAATTCTTATTCACCTATTAAGATATTATCATTATATCATATTATCAGTTAATAGGAAACTGTCTATACATTTTTGACTGTAGAAAAATGTAAACTATCTATAAAAAGACCATATGGTTTAAATGTTTTAAAATATTGTTTTTAAATAGAGACAGAGTAACTAGGAATGGGGAAGGATCTCAACTATAGTTTACCTCTGGCTTCACACTGAAACAGCCAGGGATCTCAGTGGGTATTAGAAATGGACCAGAATTGTATAAATGCTACTTTATCCACCCCTTGAAATATTTATTCAGGTTTCTCTCCTTAAGTTTTCTGCAGATGTGAAGTCGATTAGTCTTCGGTCTTACAGCCACAATCTTGAAGACTTGGTGTGGGGCCTCTAACACATGGAAAGATGACCAATGTGCAAGATGCACAGGGGACTTTTCAGATCTGAAGCCAGCATTCTAAAAAATAAAGTACCTGGGGAAAGTGTGTCTTCTTTCCACTGACAGTGAGATCAGGTTCAAGGAGAAGCTAAGCATACAAATTACATAAAACAAAAGTCTGGCAGGCAGAACCTCATTGTCTTAAATTTTCAACAGATCGTATTTTCTTCTTTTAAAAAGTACATTAATTTAATTTTGCACCACACAAACAATGCTTTTCTGAAGACTACTGGAAACTTAGAACTTTTTAATAAATCCAGATCTTTCTAAGTTCTCTTCATTCCCCTTCAGTGAAAGAGAAGAAAACCTGTTAGATAGTAAAAATGCCCACAGCAATATCTTCACCTTAAAAATATCTTATATTTGAAGAGTGATTCCTAATTTTCTTAGCTGAATTGCATGTAATTTTTTTCACATGTATGGAATAGTCCTGGGTATCAAGTACAGCTGGGATTTCTGAATTCAAATACAACCTGACTGCATACCAGTGAAACAAAACTCAGTTGCTTGGAGAGTCTATTGGTGAGTTCCTTAAGTCTCATTAATCACATATGTGGTGACACTGGAGGGGGTGCTTTACTTTTTTATTTCTCATTTGTCCCTGATATTCCCTGTTTATTACAAAATCCCTTCCTTTGCCAGGTTTGTAATGTGACTCTTTTCCAATACAGTTGTATCTTTTCACTCCCAAGGGAAACCACCCATGTGTGAGAGCTGGAAACCTGGAGCTTTTTGATGAATATCCTTATTCACCACAGAGTGAAGAGACCATGACAGACCTCAGAGATGCTTGACAGTGTGATCCACTGGGGAGATGGCAATTACAGATGGATTTTGCTAATGCCGCTTGCACAATCTGACTCCAGTTCCCCTGTGACAGAATGTATCTGTCACTCTGCTCTTCTTCCCTAAGAAATTATTAATTTCTCTTTAGAAATATGCATGTCCAATTAGGAAATGTATTAATTAATCCTCTTTGGAGTACAGATTCTGTCTTCTTATGTTGATGATGAGATAAAAATTTACAAAGGCTTTTAGGCACCAAGATGTGTTTGAAGGTCAGGGCTATGACTGCCTTACAGGATCCAGCTACCAATCCCTTGAAACCCTCTTCTGTTATACTTCATTTTGCTCATGTCTGCTACCACATAAACAGGCTGACAATTTAAGGCTGAAACTTTACCCTTAAAAGGCTCTCATCTAGGTTCCACTCTTGCTTCTGTGTACCAGTGCATCATGGTCAAATACACTGAAGTGTGGTCATGCAAGGTGGCTTTATACTCAGAGGTGACATACTAGGTCACCATACTAGGTGGAATGGTTTTCAAGTGGGATTCTACCTTTACCAGTGTGGTAATTAGCACTACTCCAGAGATTAGTACACTGAAACTTCATTTGATTTGATATGCAAGAGACAAATTTTGAAGTCTACATGAAAAGTATCTTGATCGCTTTTTGTATGTCTGATGCCCATTTGTTCAGAGAGATAAGAGCTGAACTTCAAGACATCATTATCTATTTGAGACATTTATGGTTCTTTTGCTAGGCTCATTGTAAATATTCTTTGATTGCCAAAATGTGTCCTTTCAGAAGAAAAACTGTGAGATGCAGATATGCAAAAACTTACTCCATCTTGGAGAAAGGAATGAATAAAGAGAATTTTTAGTTCTGTTTTAAAGCATGAAATGACATATATACAGTATACCTGATGTCTAAGCATTACTCATGTAAAATCAACTGCACAAATACATTTTTAACAGCATTCATGGAGTATGGTATTTTTTTCCATATTCTAAATGATGCTTAGTTAGTGTTTCTTCTCTACATTTGATGTAGCTAGATCTCTTTTCAAGTTCCTGGTAGGAATTTGGCATAGAGGAGAGCACCACTACTGTGATTTCTACTAATTGTCATGTTAAGTAACTTGACACTAAGAGCTACCATAGGTGTTAACAAAAAATTGCTTCCAGAACATAAATGTATGTTGCCAGCATAATTTAACCTCAGACTGTAATAGTAACACTGAGACATGAGGAGGTTGTAGTGGAGTTCTGCCAGATTTTCCTGGGCAGATTATGCAGGTGTTTCCCTAAAAGCAGAAGAGTTGATATGGTGGCAATTTCTGCCCTCCAAAAGATAGCACAGACATACAGCCTTTTGAAATAAGTTTTGATCTGGAAATATTTTTTGATCTTCTGAATATTATTTGAATACATTTTATAGAAAACATAAGGAAATTTATGTAACAATGTATCATATGTCAGCCCCTCTGTATTTGACAGTCTCAGGATTTATTTATTTATTTATTTATTTATTTTCCTTCCTTCCTTCCTTCCTTCCTTCCTTCCTTCCTTCCTTCCTTCCTTCCTGCCTTCCTGCCTTCCTGCCTTCCTGCCTTCCTTCCTGCCTCCCCTCCCTCCTCTCCCTCCTCTCCCTTCCCTTCCTTCCCTTCCTTCCCTCCCTTCCCTCCCTCCCTCAAGAGACAAGACTAAATGAGTAGGAGTAACTTTTTTGGAGGGAGGGAGAAAGAGATGAAAGAAGGGAAAGAGTATAATATATAGGAAGAACCCAAATATGTCATCATTTTTACCAGGTCAGGGTTTCCCAGGGGAACTGATGGCAATGGGGATGCAGGTAGCTGCACTGAGCTGCTTGTCCACTCCTGATGGGCTCTGCACTTGGCTGGGTTTTGTCTCCTCACAAGCGTTGCCCCAAATATACCACAATTTACCCTCCATAATCCTGCTCAGTTCTCTTTGCCATCCTCATGATTTCTTCTCCCTGGTACGCCTGCATAGCTGCCTCTCTGCCTTTTAGCACAGCTGCAATTCAGCCCAGTCTCTTCTGAGGTCTTACTGTACGGGAAGCGAGTAAGTAGGAGTCTTGTAAAGAAATTTCTTCAGTTTGCATCATTTCTCCATTCCTTCATTTTTCTCCTTTCACAAAATGAAATCATGTTCAAATTAATTCAAAGTGTAAGTCATGTGAACAAGTCACAAGTCAAGTTGGAGTATTTTTTTTTTTTCTTTTTCTTTCATTCTCTCTCTTCCTTTCCCCCTCTGTTCTTTTTAATAGTGAGTCCAAGCAGGGAAGAATTGCCAGTGTGCTTTTGAAAAATTGACAGATGATCCATCAGCAAAGAAAACAAACAAACCAATAACTATGTCTCTAATCCAGGAGAAGTACATCAGCTGTCACCTGGCATCAAAATGGCTTAGTGCAATCAGATTGAAAAAACCAGAAGAGCCTTGGTGGCTAGAAATAAACACACAGACTTTCAGGTGAAGTCAAGTAAAAGAGTTAAAATATATGTTGGGTTAGTTTTTCTCCATTCCTGGTATCTGGGAAGGTGAGAATATATTCCTGGCCTATTCTTGACCTGCCCTGTAGGTGTGGTTAGCACATCGCGGCGGCTATATTTCTTCCACTACAAAAAATTGGGATACTCAAGACTATTGTGAAATTTGACTCCTGCAGCGGAAACATTCTGCAACAGGGTAATTGTGGCAGGGCTTATAAAGAGAAAGGATAGTTTTTATTAGTGCCAAAAAGATACCAAAATTGCAGTTGAAAAAACATCAGGCTTCTGAGATCTCCAAATCTCCTGGATTTCATTATCGGTCCTTCTTTAGAACACCATGTTTGAACTCATTAAGATTGCATATTGTTCGTGTTAACTCACATGGTAAAAGCTTATCTGGGCACCCACAGAGTAGCACAGAGCAGCAGTGGTGGGGAGGAAGCCCAAACAGCATCTTGCTCTGGCTCCTTGCAGGCCCAGCCCAGGAGCCACTAGTGTATCCCAGGCCATTCCTACAAGCTCAGAGAAGCCCAGAGACACAAATAAAGGTGAGAAGCCAAGTTAAAGGAAAGGACACCTCATCCAGGCCCATTCTTGTGCTATTTCAGGGAAGTCTCACTGCCAGTGGCAAGGTGTGACACTCAACACAATGAGTCAGTGCTGTAGTACCTTTTGGACTAAGTGTGGGGTTTACCCTAGGAATGCAGGACATGTTACAGGATGCATTTCAGGATTACATTCAAGAAATATGATGGGATGCTACAGGGAGGAACCAAAGGTTGGAAAAGAAAGGATTTAGGGATAAAACTTTAAAAGGGGCCAGTTGTATGTAAACAATTTGCTCGTCACTTTGCAACTGATTAGTACATATTAACCTATCTTCTCACAAAACTCCATTTCTAAACCTTTTCCTGGGTAGGAAACTCTTTGTTTGGCATGCATGTGTGCATATGAGGATCTGAGTGTTTACACCTGGAATCAGAATCTTGTTCAGGTGGTCTACAGTGCTTCAGAAATTACAAGTGTGCATTGCTGATGCAGATCAGGCAGATGAAATTGCCAGACAGCTGAGGCGGTGTGGATCTTTGATAGTAAGACCATGGGTGAGTTGGTTACTGGTTGGTTACTGGAGGGGCCAGGGGAGTCCTGACCTACTGGTGAAGAAGCTGTGTATACATATATGAGCACACATATATGTGTGGGCTTATGTGTGTGTGTGTTATGAGATGATCTGTACCAGATGCTGGAGTGGGTGGGGGGCTGCTGCCTTGGGGGCTTGAATGACCATATGCCAACAGCTGAGGAGACTGGGTTCACTACTGGGCTGAGTGAGTGTCTGAGTCTAGCTGCTGGAAAGATAGGCATTGCAAATTTTCAGATACACATTATGAATTTTCAATCAACAGACTTCATCCTGATCAGTCAGAGGGGGAACGGTTTGCATTTATGTGTGTTTTGACTGTGTCTGTGTGTGTTTGTGTGTGCTCACTGAGACTACATGTTCAATTCCACCACTAATTGGACCTGGAGCTTAGAGCTAGTGCCTTATCTCCTCTGTTGGCCTTCCAGATTAAGCCATCCTTAACAGCCCACAGTATTCATGACTACAGAGCTAGGCAACTCAAAGTTGCCAAATTCAGCTGCTGTTCAGTAAGACAATATTTAGTACTTTGCACTAACAGTCACTGGAAAAGTGAAGCCATAGAGTGATATTTGGGAGCAGGGTGAAACAGTTAATGTTGGAAACTGAATGGTCTAAGGAAGCACAGATGTTGCACTGACCAAAGTTAAACTTCATTCCACATCCACCTATGCATATGCTATTCTGGGGATAGCCACAGCAGCCACAATAGACACCTGAGTCCACTCAAGTTGTCCTTATTGAAGAGTAAGATGTGATCAAACCCCACTGCAGTCACTCAAAAGGCTTTCCTATATCTGCATGATACAAGGCAATGAATACAGAAATGGTCTGCTTTGGGAAACGGCATTATTGCTTGAATGTATCCCAGAGTGAACCAGCTTAGGAAAAACAGCCTCACAGCAGTGATGGTTAAGTGAGATACTTCTCTGCACATCCCCAGCTATTCCCTTCACCCCACACCTCCTTATATATGTGCTGTAAAAGACAATTGGACTCAGTGTTGAAAGCTTAGAAATATTGTGAGAAACATTATTCTTGGAACAGCGTATGCATGTGCTGAGGGATGAGAGGAGAACCTGTGCCAGCATGGGGTGGTTAAGGGAACTTTAACCACATTTAGATTAAGGCCAGATTGAGGCTCAGCCCAGGAACTTGGATGGGTATTTGTTTCCTGTTTTGCAAAGCTAAATGCTGTGAGAGCTAAAAGAGGGAAAGAGACATGTTTATGACATTAATATACACGGGGCATGAATGAAACAGGTTAAAAATGGTAGGGCTTTATTGAAAAAATACATACATTGAATAATTTCCAGTGTTTGCTGTAAACACAATTACAGTTTAAGAGCATTTGAATTGTACTGCAAGATGTGAAGAGCTACGGCAGGCCTGGAGCTCTTCTCTACAACCAGGTTTCATCCCCTTTGCAATAGGACAGTAAATATTAATCTGTGGCAAAGCCAAGGCACAAACTCTTCTGATTCTCCAGTATAACCTTTCCACATCACCTGGCACCTGTCCATTTCACTGAAAAAACTGCTTTAGGAATATGTTAATGAGAAGATTTAAAGACCTTGCTCAGGAAACCAACATATCTCTTCTCTGTATAAATCCTAAGAAAAAAGAGTAACTAGTAAATAGAGCTGTAAATCTTTCTCAACTGTTTTGAATTAAAATTTTCAATTTTTACTAATTCAGCAACTTTTTCATAATCTCCCTCTTCAAAACATCACAGAAGTTCTAGAAAAAAAAAAGATTTTTCTTTGCTCAAAATAAATGCACTTGTTTTTTTTAAGATGTTTGATTTACCCTTCTAAAATGAAAATGGATCAGAGCATCTAGACATTCAAGTTTTCCATTTTTCAATATCATATCTAAACAGAAAATGTTTTTAATGAAAAAAATATTGACCGAGTATAATAATGAAATTTTTTAAAAGTACCTTTTTAAAAAAGAGCAGTGCTACTGGAGACAATAAACAGACACTGATATTCCAGGCTGCTCCTTGGTTTCTAGTAAGTGGCACAGGAAAGCAAACTTAAAATTCAGCTGATACTCTAGAAAGAATCTAATCTCCAGGAGCTGTAGAAAAGCAGAGCTTTGTCACTGCTAAGAGATATTTAGCCTGAATTGTATCAAGCTAGGTAACTTCAGGAATTAAAAAATAAATCTCTCAGGCTCTGCTGAAATGTATTTTTTCCCTTCTATTTCCTCCACAAAAGAAAGGAGAAAATAGAGTGGAGTGGAGAATTTTAGCCATGCACAAGTTCAGGGAAAAGATACTTTTTAACTACAAGAACCAGCTTGTTGCCGACTTCCGTCAAAGTAATTCCCCAGGTTAAATCCTGGTCTATTGAAGTCATTGTCCAAATACCCATTGGCTGTGAGGGGAGATCAGGATTTGTCCCGTTCGATTCATTAGTGATGGTATGAACCCCAAGTAGTATTATGCTTCTTTTAAAGAAAGAGAAGCTCCTACTTACTGTTTATATACTAACGTTATTTCTCACACGTTTATTGTGTTACTCTCCTTAATTTGGTGCCATGCTGGGTCCCTGTGGGATGCCACTCAAACATTATGTCAATGATCTCAAAATTGAACTCCAGCGCTTTATTTTACAAATGGCTTCTAGCAGATGTGTGGCACACTTTATTAACTTAAGTATCCATTAGTTGAAAATTTCATTAGTTTGGGGGAAAGGGATCAGTTTTGTCAATAGATCTGGTATGGGTGGACCCTTTGTGTCAACCTGACCCATATCAAAACGGATTATTGTTGTAAGTGAGACAAGTGACCTAATGTTCTGCCTATTATGCACACATGATCTATAACCTTTTAAAATACTAGTGTGGGAAAGGAGCACACTTCACTGCATCCCCAAACCGTGGATTCTTAACAGGTGGCAGTCCCTCTCTTAGCAACGTTTGCCATGGGCTGTCTGCGCCAGCGTATGAATTATCAGGGGGTACAGTTTCCAACCAGGTAACCAGGGGGAAACCGGGGTGTAGAATGAAACCAGAATAATGAAGGGCGGAGCGGCCGTTTTAATGAGCGCGGAAAGCAGGCGGCGGAGCTGGGTCTGTAGTGCCACCGTCTGACTGACCGCTGCATTTCGGCCAAGGCACTGCTTGCCTTGCCTCCATCTCCTCAGCTGCTGAAGCTGCAGAGGTAAAGCTGGATGCGGCTACAGCACTAGCATATGGTACATTTTACTCCACAGCTTTAATGTTTTGATGCTGTTTACTCCTTGAATGATGGCAGCAGTAGTTTCCAATGTATTCACTTGACCTCGTTTTGGAAACCATGTTAGGGCCAATTTGAAGGGCCAGTGAAAAAGTATTTGGTGGGACCACCCACTAAAAGGTTTTTCAGCTTTTAAAAA
>VWZI01015920.1:106796-195484 GCA_013396835.1 Psilopogon haemacephalus | reverse complement strand
TTTTTCCCCCTCAGCAGCTCTCACACCTGCCCTAAACACCTTGACCTCTTGAAAAGGGTAAAGTAAATCTGTCTGGAAGTGATGAATCATACACAGGAAAGGATGGTCCTTATTACTAAGTTATTACACCTTGTTTCTTCTCACCTTGTATTCCACACTAACACTTGGATATAAGCAATAATATTACAGTAGCATAGCAGCCACTAGCCATGATGCATCCTGCAGCCTACTAACTGCTTTAAAAATACACGTGAAAAGGTTCTGTGTTCATTGCGTGCTGCATAATAAGTGGAGATTAACACATGAAAGAAATCTCAGATAGTCTGGTAAGTGGATTAGTAGAACATGCCGTTGAAATAACTATAGGGAAAAGGACAACCCTCCAGACACTGCAGAATTGCTTCCATGCCCAAACATTTTTTACTGGGGTTGAGTGACTCCTCTGGAAGGACTGGGAGAGGATCATTCTCCACTCCTTCATTAGCATGCAGTGGGCATGTGGGTAGTAAAGCTGATCTGAGCCTGTTCCCTTAACCCAAAATAAAGGGGATGTGTCATCCTTCATGCAGATGTACTATGGACATGTACCTTCCTGCTTTGCTTTGACAGGGTCCGAGAGCAAGTTGCTGTTGCAGGGAAGCTTACATCTCCTGAGTGTGGCAAGCAGTGGGGTGGGAAGAAAGGTTAGGCTGGATGAACTCAAGCAGCCCACTTCAGCTGTTTTCCTCAGGGGGAATTCTGAGCCCTTCCCCTGCTATGTATTGCACATCAGCACATTAGCAAGGTATGGGTTATCCAGGAAGACACCAGCTGGGATGCCACTGATCTGATTTGCAACCAGTTCCTCACAGTAGTGTCTCTACGGCCCACAGATAGAATGGGTTAGGCAGGACCAACACAGAAAAAAAAAAAAAAAAAAGAAAAAAAAGTTCATTTTCGATGTCATGAGTTTGGGAGGCAAAGGGCTGTGCAAAGTATTTGTAGAAAGAGAATCAGTTCATCTTTGGCCCAACTGAAAAAATCAAGATGGGCAAACTACAGCTCCCCATATTCACCTGCTAACTTTGATTGATTCTCGAAGAGGTACATTTGTTTCTTTTTCAGCACCAGGTCATGCTAGGTTAGATGAGGCCTTGAATGACCTGTTCTAGCAGGAGGTATCCCTGCCTATGCCCCATGGTTGGAACTTGGAACTAGCACTGATTCATTTAAGGGATAAAGGTTGGATACAGAAAAACATGGCTTAGGAAATCAAAAGGACATAGTATGTGCCTTGGCCCACACACTTCCCGTTGCATTTCTGGGCTTCTAAGTGGTTGTGGGAATCTAAGTTGCTCATGACTCTTTCCAGTTTCTAAAAGCCTTCTACGGAAAGCATTTTCAGGTAGTCTGAAGAAAACTTTATGAGCAAATGATGTAAATTCTTATTAAACTGTGTCACACCATCATAAATTGTGTTGTGAAGCAAAACCATGTTAATGTTATTATACTTAATTTTCTGTCTAGCACTAAGCAGACAAAGAACTTATGGAGATTTCATTCTAGTCATTGGTCCTGCCGACTAGCTGAGGGTCTCCCTCTCTCAAGTCTATATAGGGAAGCATGCACTCCAGTTGCTTCTTCAGCTCAGGTTCATTGCAGTAATTTTAGTATATTTTGCTGGAAAGTGCTTTCTTACAGCCAAGTCTCCCATGATACCACTATGGAGTGTACACTCTATTCTTTCCCTGTTTCCTCCAGAGCCTAATATATCCTTTGCAGCACTTTCAGTTGGAAATGGAGTGTATGACCTAAAGTCTTTAGAATAACGTGAATCATTGAACAATAATTTGTAGTGTCATCTCATAGTTACTATTAAGTATAACATGACTGTGTTTATTGGAACATATACAGCAGAAATTATTCTTGTTTATTCAAGCCAAAATTACTCCAAATATGAATGAATTTATTGACACCACTTAAAAAAATATCATTGTCGAAACAACCGAGGGATGAAAAAACAAACAAACAAACAAACAAAAAAATCCCTACCTTTCTAAAACAGTAGAATCTCCCTGTTTGTGAAACTTTCTTGTAGGGAAGTGGGGAGTGGCTTTTATGCAAAAGGTGAATTTTCACATGTAAAGGACTGAGATCTTCTTAGGGATCTGGAATAAGAATGAACTAACTAAATGATAACAAAATATGCTGCATGTTAATAGCCAAAGAACCCATGTTGTATTTGGAAGGAAAGCAGGTGAAAATGAAGAATAACCCAACAGCTTAAAGGGGAAAAGTTCTATTTGGAGCTTGTTTTTCAGATTCTCAGGTTTCAGCATTTATTGCCCCTAAGTTATAGCACCCCTTGCTCTTCTCCATGGATAAAGTAGAAGCAGTGAGGGACAGAGTACTCAAACCACTGGTGTTTTTGGTACTAAGTGCAAAAATCTTTGGGCAAAACAATTCTGCATGATTTTGATCATCTGGAAAATTCAGAGTGTCTGAGGATGAGCTTTCTTTTTCTGTAACTTTGTATGATTTTCAGGGCCAGTAAGGGTCCTTGAGTCTGTAAAAACTTAATCTTGATGCTACACCCTCCCATAGTCTTTCTGATGCTAAAAGGGGGAATATTACCTGTGCCCAGAACCCTCCCTGGCTTGCAAGCTAAATTCTCCCTACTTGCCAGGCCGAAGCAGGAAGCATGAGAAACAAGCTGGGGACAGAAAGGATATGGAAACCTGTTGCCTTTTCTTGCTTGGGCAACAGCTACAATTACAGAAGGGACTGTTGTGTATATGACCTTTTGTGCTCTTAAAGATCAATGGTAGGTGGCTGAAATATCTAGCTGGTGTCTGAGTAGATCTGTGCATAAGCAGCCTGCATGAGTGTACATTTTTGGAGATTCCTAAGAATGGGTTTGCATTTTGGATAGTTGAAGGCAAAGATTTTGCTTTTCCAGGAGAAGTGTTGTATGAGGAGTCTATCTCTGGAAAGTGCTTGTGGGATCAGAACCAGAGACCTGACTCAATCCTACTAAGATTTGATGGTTTAAAAGCACCTAGACACTTCACACCAAAGCAGTGAACCCAGAGGCCTGACAACCTGAGAAAATCAAAGCCTGAGCAAGAAATATAGTCAATGCCATGGTCCAGAAACCAAATTTGTTTCTCTTCTGGTATTCAGGATCCCTTAACGCCATCACACATTCCAGATGTGCATTCCAGACTGCTCCAGTTCTGAAAGTATGCTTGGCTTGATCAGACATGGAGGGGTTTATCCAAGTAGAGATGTATTCATTTGCAGTCATCAAAAATTGTATATTTATGGAGGAAAGATTGGACAGACCATGCCAACACACCGATTATAAGTGTGTAAAGAGGCACTGTCAGGCTGCATATGTTTTAGATATCTCAGTTAAGAGACCAAAATACATAGGGACAGCATTAGAAACATGTACACCACTAAATTAAAAATTGTCAAAGCATGGGCACAGGCACTGGAACTTACTCATTGACATGGTTCAACTGTTAGATCAGTTCTTGGTGTAGTTTTGGCCCTGATCAGCTAACAATCTCCCAAACAATTTCTAGGTATGGTTTGGGAGTTAGTACAGGTCAGGGACCACCGCCAGCAGGCATCATGCAGGCAGCTGTCCTGTTCTAGAGGTTAAGAGAGTTTAATATTATAGATGTGATCAGATTGTTCCAGATGGCTTGATGGCCCTGACACTGTTTAGTTTACTAATGTAGATGTAACCTTTAGGTTTTTATACTCATCCACTTGGACCTCTGACTCACATACACCAAACAAGCAGCTGTGGTGATTTAAGATGTTATTGCACCTGAGCTCTTTGTTACTGGCTCTTGCCAGAGGTTGCTGACCCCACTGTAGAGCTGCCAAAAGTAATGTACTTCAAGTGTTTTAGACCAGTGAAGGTCAAGACACAATGTGAGGTCTGTGCATGCACTAAATATGGGGAAAAGTCTGATTTAAGAAGACTCTTTCTCCTCCCATTACATTAATATATTTATAAGGTGTTAGCTAAGACCAGAGTTCTCACTGGAGATGTTGCTGTCTCATTTTTCATCACAAGATGCCCTTAATCAAGAGTGATCTTTCGGATAATACTCCTTTATTAAAGCTACTATTTGGCTTCCATGGGCTGCACTGCTTTTCCTGAATCTGTGCTTTTCTGACTCTTATTGCGCAAGAGTGTTGCAATATAATTTCTATATAGAAATTATATTTTCCCCAGTTGGAGTCACACTTTCTCTTAACAACAGGTAATGCTGGGGAAGGAAATTAAGTAGCTGTAACATCAATTTAAAGTGTAGTAGCTTAGCACAGGTGAAAAAGAGAAGCTAAACCAGGTCCTATTCATTGCCCAATTTCAAAGACTTGTGCTACTGCCTGCTGCTGAGATGTGTGCACCTGAAGGCTAAATTTTGGAAGCAATTTTCTTATGAAGTTGACTGAAGGTAACTGTCATGGGATAGCACTAATTAAATGCAGTATCCCGTGGGACGAGGGGGTCCTAGTGCCCTCCTCGCCGGTTCTTTAGGCTTCGGTCGGCAGAAATAGATGAACGCGTTGCTCAAACGTCAGGTGCAACAATTTAACAATTAGAACTTGGGAAAAACAGAGAGGTTACATGCAAAATAGCTCCCGACGCGCCTACAAAATGCCCGCGAGGCACGAGGGAGGGGGTGAAACACGCTTCTTCCCGAACCCGAGAGGGAGGGGGAGAAAAGGAAACCGACTTAGCCCAGAATAGGAAAAATAAAAGAGGATATATATAGAGAGAGAAGGAGATTAGCTCTGCTACTTCTCTGGAGGGTTGCTATGCTTCGCTGCCTGCTGCTGTGCACGTGGCTGGGCTCCTCAACAGCCACGGCGGGAGAAGACGGGGAGCGTGGAGAGTGAGGAAGAGTGGAGGAAGAGCAACTAATGGTCGCTGTGTCCCTCCTTAAATACCCTCGGGAGCGTGTGAGGCTGACCAACAGGCACTCAGCATCCTTCAGCTGGCCAATTGGTTTAAAAAGCTCCATGCCTGCGTGCTGCCCAGGGCATCCCTGGCTCCGGGGGTCCACGTGGGATGCCCCCGCCTCCTCAACTCCTACCAGACCTTGGACGGTAGGGAGAGGAGAGAGCCCGGGGGTTGGACCAATTTTGGGGTATTTTCACCCCATACCGGGACAGTAACATTTATCTCTTTTGGAATTAAAGACATATCTACTTCCAAACCCTGCATCTGTGAGTTACTGATGGTGCTGATTAAGTTTCAGTGAAAACTGCAAGACTCACATCTTTCTCTCCCTGACAAGAGCCAGAGATTTTGCCAGAGACTGTCTTGAGCTATGCACTTCAGTTGAACAGTGGAATGAAATACATAAATTAGCTTCCATATCCTTGCTTCACTTGAAAAATTTGTTGTGTCCTCTCTAACTGACAGGACCAGAGGCAACTCAAACACAGGTGGTTCCCTCTGAACATCAGGAAACTCTTTTTTATTGTGAAGGTGACTCAACACTGGCAGAGGTTGTCCAGGTAAGTTGTAGGTACTTCTTCCCTAGAAATATTCAAAAGCCCTTTGGGCATGGTGTTGGCAACAGGCTATGTGTCCCTGCTCAAGAAGGGGCATTAGACAAGACAACTTTCAGAGATCTTTTCTAATCTCAACCAATCTGTGATTCTGATTCTGTGAAAGCATTTAACAAACAGAGACATGGTCTGACAGTCATTTACTGTGCCTTTTGGCAGCCAGATCAGTAGCTTAAACAAAAGGTAATAGAGAAATTCCTATGACTTGCAACCAGACACTTGCAAGGCAGTATCTGAAGGAACATGAAAATGAAATAGACTACCCTGAATAAAAGGGATTAAAACAATTACAGTCCTCTGGAAAAGTTTCCCAAACTCTGGTGTCCATATTGTTGTTAGTGTACATATTGCAGTGCTACAGACACTCCTAAGTAGATGCACAAGTATTTGTGAATGGTCTCTCTTTTTTTGTGATTTTTTTTTTTCCCTCTAGAGGGCACTATCCCAAAACCCCGGTGCTTCATAATCTGAGACTAGAAGACAAACTCAGAGATAAAATTAATTTGGCATAGGCTGCTTGTCTTGCTCAGAGCCTCCTTGTTTTCTTACAGTGTTTCTTTGACTGGAGAAACACAAAGCAGTAGGTGTAATTCAAAAGGCATACTCATAGTTTCTGACATACTTGCCATTCTTGTCCTCTAAAATATATGGGGAAAGTGTAGTCATCCCACACAGTGCAAAAGGACAGGTGCAGGTTAATGATTTTGCTAATCACAAGTGCATTCTAACAACAATCAAATTCTACTACTTGTTATTGTAAGCTAAGTTTTTGTGCTTATTTTAGGAAAAAAGGCCAAATTACATAAAGTATCAGTGTTGCTCTAGCCAGAAAAAATTGTAGACATCCCACTCCCTCCCTTCCCCAAAAGAAAAAAGAAGCTTTATCTAGTTGATTGCAAGCATTCTTCGATTAATCTCAAAAAGGCATCTAATGAGTAAGAGGAATGCATTACGTCAAAACAAAAGATCACATTTATTGCCTTCTCTTTTTCCAAAAACAATTCCTGCATGTGTTGAATATAAACAACAGCAGATAAGCAGGGACCACAAAATGTCATCTTGGGCAACTTTCTGTGACTTCCAGATTGAGTGGGAAATGTGAACTTCTTCAACTTACATTATACTAAATAGTTTGGGGAGTACAAGAACTGCTGAAGTCGGATGTAATACACATTTGTGTGGCATGGTTGATCATGAGTTCCACTGTGGGGAATTTGTAACTAATCTTTTCTTTAAGGAATCTTTGTCATTAAATAGGTGTGAACTCACAGCCTTTCCCTTTTTTTGAGGTGCTTTACAGGGTTTAGATCTTAACCATGAAACTAAGTAAGTTGGGGTGGAGATCTTCCAATCCAACATCCTACATAAAGAAGGGCTAATTTTAATGTTATATTGAGCTTTGAAGTCAGATGGACTGTGAACGTCTAAGTTTAGAACATACCCAAAGAAGTAGATTCCACAAACTCTCTGGAATCTGTGCTCATGTATGATCACTCATATGGTGATTTTTTTTTTTTTTTTACTCTTCATATGGCTTTTATAACAGCTTTTCTTTTCACTCTGAGAAGAGTTTAACTCTGTCTTACTTATAACCATGTTACAGATCATGGAAAACTGTAATAATATTTTCCCTTAGCCTTTTTCTCTTAAGATTCAAAACCCACATCTATCTCCACCTTGCTCACATTCTGTGTTCTCCAGCCCCCTCACCAGCTTGATGGCCACTGCTGAACTCACTGTAATATGTCCCTGGCTCCCTTTCACTGAAGATCCCCAAACCATGCAGACACAGTAACCCAGATGTGTTCCCGCAAATGACAAATAGAGGAAAAGAATCTTCCTTGACCTGCTAGCTGCCCAATCAGCAGTTATCATTCTTGGGCAAAAGACCACACTGCTGACTCCAGTTCAACTTCTTGTCCACAAGGAGAATGCAGATAGATATATATGCATACGTGTAAATGCATACATTACCGACTGCATATTAAATATGATATCTATATATATCCTAAACTTCATCCTCCCAAAAGGAAAAAAAAAAACCAAAACCTGTGCTTTAAAAACTTCTGCTGCAGCCTTATCCACAGTGGAACAAATGGGCTATCTGCTAACTACATTAGAGTGGATATCAGTAATCACTGTGGGAGTACTTGCCTTCAGAAACAGACTGGCAACGCACCAGATAGAGAGCAGAAGTGGAGACAGGGTGAAGAGGCAGCTGAGCTTAGCATCAGACTTTCCAATATGTGCTGACTTTTCAGTCTCAATCTTCNTTTTTGGGGGTGGGGGTGGGGGAGGAGCTGCAATTATTTAGTTTTTTTAATGAAAAAAAAAAGAGTAATGTAATTTCATTAAATAAATCATCTTCTCCCTGTAATATCGACTAATTTACATGCCTTGCTAAACACTAAACCAGATGAAATGGGGCCTGGTTACATATGGTTAAGTGGCATGCTTTTTGTGAAGGGTAAATGAGATAACTATTTGTTATTTTTAAACAAATATTCACCCGTAAAAAGAAACATCTCTATTAGACAGAGAAGTGACTTCACAAAGGTGCATTATGTGGCAGCCAAAAATTGAAATGGGTGGCAGGTTATTTCCAAAGTTAAAAGTTTATGGTGAAACCACAATATAAATTAACTGCTAACAGCCGTTGAGTCCATTCCTCGGATCATTTATCTGTATGAGAGTGTTATATGTTTGATGCCTGGTATGTATGATGGTTATGGGGTGGACTAGAGTGTTTCTGAGTGATTTAGCACATGAATTGAAATCCAAGTTTCTGAAACAATAAACATGATGATGAGAGAGAGAAGTCAATACATGTGTCTTAATTTCTCGTTGCCTTTAGAGTGCCTCTATCTACCTCATGGACTTCAGCACTATTGGAGTTGTTAGATTATCTCCAGGTCATGAATTAGTTTTATTCTGACAACTCCACCAAAAAGTAGAGAAGAATAAGTCCCATCTTACTGCTGGAATAATATATGAGGAAATGAGGTGACCAAACCATGCAGCAGATCCAAAACCCATCTAGGAAGTGACCCCCAATACAGAAGATGAGCTGTTAAAGCTAGATCCTGTGTCTGTAATGGGTGATTTGTTGTAAGGGTTACTAGATATGGGATATCTATTAAGAAGACTTGTGAAAAGCAGGAAGATAGTGACATTCATTGTAAACCTTAAGAAGGAAGAATTAGAGGTCCAGAAGACACACACTTAGAATGGCCACATTAATCAAGTTGTTACTGAGCTAGTGAAATATCAACAAACTAAAAGTACTGGAAAATTTCAGCCCAAATATTTTGGAGGAGGAACTGGCCAATGTTGAGTAAGATCAGCTGTATCACTTCACAAAACTATACATCAAATTGATTTCTGATTTTGTGTTTAAACAAAAATAGAAGCTTTAGATGATGAACTTGGTGCAACACTATTGGTGAGACTGCTGAATTAATGAGACCTAAGTGGGAAGACTTACATTGGCTAACTGCTGACAGAAATGTTGGGAAGACTTGGCTGGCTCCATGTGTTGAAATGAAAGGGGCGACCTAAGGATTAAGGATTACTTCTAGTCTTTTAACTTGACACTAATGTACGTTGTACGTGTGCAAGTGTTTGCATGGAGGTTTGCACATATAGACAGATGTGTCTGAGAGAGAGATGAGGTGGGGTTTATACTGCTGTAATGCATTTGACTTCATAGCTTTGCCTATATGTGCTAAGTGTGAGGGATGCTTGTTCCTTCAAATTTGGCTGGTTTCCTCTTCGGCAATTTTAAAATTAAATGCCTTTGCATAACATTTCACATTGCTTGTACGCAGCTGCAAGCCAGTCATTATCATAGAGAAAAAACAAAGTCTTATTAAGGGAACAAATATAAGGACAAATAAGAAAGAGAACTATAGAGAGACAATTAGTCTGCTAACAATGCAAAATATCTATCCCAGGTGTCACAAAACACAAGGGCGGTAGGTGTTTGTGGGAGCTTTTTCAAATTAAATGTCTCTTCGAGAGCATTCAGAGGTAGCAATCTTGAAATAAATTACATTAACACCATGCTGAACTTCAGAGGCAGTAACATCACCTCTTGCAATGTCTTACTGTCAATCTAGGGCTACAAAGATGATCAGAGGACTGGAGCGCCTCTACTATGAGGACAGGCTACGACAATTGGGGCTCTGCAGCCTGCTATAAAGTCTCTTCAAGAAGACTTTATAGTAGCTTTCCAGTACCTGAAGGGGGCCTACAAGAAGGCTGGGGAGGGACTATTTACAAGGTCTCGTAATGACAGGATGAGGAGTAATGGGTTTAAACTGGAAGAGGGGAGATTTCAAGTAGATGTTAGGAAGAAGTTGTTTATAGTGAGGATGGTGAAGTACTGGAACAGGTTTCCCAGGGAGGTCGTGGATGCTCCCTCCCTGAAGGTGTTCAAGGCCTCATCTGACCTGCCCTTGAACAACCTTTTCTAGTGAGAGGTGTCCCTGCCTATGGTGGGGAGTTGTAACTAGATGGTCTTTGAGGTCTCTTCCAACATAAACCATTCTATGATTTAAATACACATACTCATGCCTCCTAGCAAACTCACCCTGACAGTTACTTAATTAAGCCATGACCGGTTATCAGGTTGCTAGAACTGGAGAGAAAAGATGTAAGGATGTGGCCACACTATTTCAGTCCCCTGCTATTGAAATATGTCTTTAATGTACCAGTTCAATAGCACTAAAAACTTCTGGCAGTCTGCTAACAGGACCGTTAAATGGTATATACAAAGATTTTACCAGAAATACACTGGTATGTGTACGTGTGGTGTTCAATGATGTCAGAACAGAGGTGGACTAGTGACAGAAAGTATTCAGATTGGTGATTGTATCCAAGTTTGGTATTGGGGCTTACACCTTGGTTGTAGTCAGAATAGTAACACATTTACATAAAGGGATGCCATAAAATATCTGTGTTTGTATAATTATATATTTGAATGATGATGGAGACAATTGCTCATAAACCTTTTACCAATGAGTAAGTACAGTGTTAAGCATGGTAACCTAAAGCCATATCAGTTTAGTCACAGAGAATCAGAGAGTGAGTCAGATTGGAAAAGATCTTGGTAGGTCTCTAGTGCAACCTCCAACTCAAAGCAGAGGCAACCTTTACTCAGACTGGGTTGCTCAAACTTTGCCCAGTTGGGCCTTGCAAACCTCTAACATGGTCTTTTGTTCTACAAGGTCCCAGTTTTGCTTAATGCCTTGGATGTACAATGGAATGAGGGAAGGAGTGATGAGAGGTATATGGATATTTCCATGTTTAAAACGTGAGACAGAACCCAGGATTCTTGGCCCTGGCAGATACTTTCTGTGATACTAGGTAAAACTGGGTAAAAGTATACAAAGAGACTCTGGTTGGTGTTGCAAAAGTGACCTTCATTCTGGCCTGTCTTGAATTTGTTACTGATTAATTTTCCTGTCGACATGTTTTTTTAAAGATATTTCTGTGTAGATTTTAATAGATAATAATATAGCCTTTGTCCTACAGGATCCCAAAGTGCTTCTCAAATTATGCACCTAACTGGCCAAAGCCTACTCCTGCCGAGGCCAAGAGACATTTTGCCATTGGTTTCATTTGGGCCAGGACCTGGTTGTGCAGAAATAGAATACAAGCAATTCTCTATGTCTGTATAGCCTTTAATAAATTCTGGTTCCCCACCTGAGCAATAAATCTGCCAGCAGAAGAGCAGTACAGAATTTGGGGTCACTTACTGAACAACTGAATGTTTCAATATAAACTTTGTAAGGTAGCAGTAGGCCATAAGGACAGTTGCTCTAAAAGTATCAATAGCATAATTTAGAGCTAGAGGTGGGTGATACACCGTGTGGTGTGTGTGAACGTGGATGTGTCTGTAGACTCTCTGTATATGCAACAAATTATATGTGTATTTTAAAACCACTTAGCTAAAGATCAGCTCTAGCTTGTTGCATAATCTAAAATTCTGGAACTTTTTCACTGTCCTTCGTCCGCAAAAGTTTTTGATTTAGGAACACACACACTTCTTGTCAATGCTATTTCTACAATCACTTAGCTAGAGCAGGGCATATTGTTCTCTCAATTTCTTGTTAAAATCTTTCACTTAATTAAACTTTTACAACCAGTTCTGCTCTGTGTCTGATACTTGCTGTAAATTATAAAAAGCCCCCCTGGAATTTATGAGAATTCAGATGATGAACACCACAGAAAAAAAAAAAACAAACCCAAGCAACAAAACAGTGTCACTGAGCCCCAGGTAGTTGTTGATTTGCTATTGTCTCTCACACTATTCAACTTAATGAAATATAATATTATTTATTATATAAATGAGATTTTAAAAGAGGCCAAAATAGAACCATAATATTTCGCATTATTATATAGTGAACACTGCATGAGTGGGGGGAAATGCAGCATAATTTGAATAATTGTGGGTTTACATATATTTCTATAACATGGACAAGAAGACTAGCATTTGCTAGAACCTGAGACAAACAGAAAAAGTCATGGAAAATAAAGTTGCAATGGGTGGCATGTGCTTGTGGGATGTACCTATGCATATCTGAAAATGTACACAACTCCTTGCTTCAAAGGTGTACTTGAGTTGACACCTCTGGTGTAACAATTTAAGAATTACTAAATTCCAGCAAGATCTAGTTTTTGAGAGCAATGATCTGCTTCCAGACTCTCCCAAAACCAATTGTGGGATGACTGCAAGACGGCTGTCACATTGATTACAGGACTGAGAGTTTTAATCCAATTGGCAGCAATGCTGCTATGAGACTTGGAAGTCTACTTTAACCTCTAACCACAATTTAGTGTGCAAACTATTGTGTTTGCTCTTGGGAAGCTTCACTCTCACCAAAGAGAGACAGTATTTATGATATTTGGCATATTTGTTATTCAGTTAACCCATTCCTTATAAGTAAGAACTATGGATGACAGACAGAAATAAATAGTCATGGAGAGGAAAACAAAAGAAAGCAAAACTTAAAATCCTTCTTCTCCCATAACTTTTGTAATCTCTTCTATTGTCCTCTGTTTCACAGGGCTATTTGTCATGAATAAGGAAAGCAAGAATCAGACAGTGACTGAGAAATCTGGTTATGCTTAATAATTTGTGAAATTCAAGGAAATGAGTTGTGCAATCTGACATCAAACAAAGATCAGATGACACATAGGCTTCAGTTTCCCTGTGAATGAAGGTGAAAGGGCTCTGCAGCCAATATCTTCATTTACTGGCATCTTGTAGGACATGTAAACAGGGATTTTTATACTTCTTGTTCCCTGAGCAGAGGAACATATGCAGATTTGTTCTATTTAGAATGAAAACTCCTTATTTTACAGTTGACAGGAGACCACTCCATCAAGTTATCTGATAATTATTGCTATTCTTTGTGATGGTTGAAGGCTCCATTTTTTTTTTTTCTGAGTGATGCCCCCCTCTGCAAACAGCTAACTAGGTGCGTATATACTGTGATTGCTGGATTCTGATTTTGAAGTTAATGTAGCTCATGTAATAAAATAATTAATGGCAGATTTACTCAAGTAATTATATGGCAATAGGGATATCAAAGTTGTGTAGCCCAGCTTGCTCTGAGATCTGCCTAGATTTTTGTAGACCAGATGTGGAGGTGGGAACATTATAAACTCATTGTGGGCAAACCATATCCTGGCTGCATCAGAAGCAGCATGGCCAGCAGGTTGAGAGAGGTGATTCTGCCACTTTGCTCAGCTCTGGTGAGAGTTCATGTGGAGTACTATGTCCAGCTATGGGGCCCCCAACACAGGAGAGATAGGGACTTGCTGAAGCAGGTCCAGAGGAGGGCTATCAATATGATCAGATGTCTGGAGCACCTTTCCTATGAAGATAGGCTGTTCAGCCTGGAGAAGACAAGGCTCTGGGGAGATCTTATAGCTCCATTTCAGTATCTGAAGGGGACTCTCCTACAGGAAGGCTGGGACAGAACTGTTTAGAAGGGCTTGTAGTGATAGGATATGGAGCAATGGTTTTAAACTGGAGAAGGGTAGATTTTGGTTGGTCATGAGGAGGAAATTCTTTACAATGAGAGTGATAAAATACTGGAACAGGTTGCCCAGGGATATGGTTGAGGCCCTTTCCATGAAGACATTCAAGATCAGACTTGATATGACCTTGGGCAGCGTGATCTAGTTGGAGGTATCCCTGCTCACTGCAGAGGGATTGGACAAGATGACCTTTGAGGATTCCCTCTGCCCCAATGCAATCTCTGAATCAGTTAATCTGTGTAAACTGAAGCTCCTTTGCTTCATGTATGTACGTAAAATAGAGATTTTTGTTTGCCCATTACTGAGTAAGCAACAACCATATCACAGAATTAATTGATTGTATCAAACAGACATGTACACAAAAAATCTAGTTTTGTTTGGTAAAGAGTTTATTCTCAAAAAGACAATATTATTTCAGCCTTTTTCAAGGACTATCTATATAGTATTCCAACAGCTGAAAATAAACCGTAACAGGTCCACACATTTTCCACTGAAAAGTAGTTCTGTTTTGTGAGTGAATTCTTCAACATTATTTAATTCATTTGTTAAATGGAGAATTCATTTAAATGAGGTCTAGGCTTCAGCCTAGAAGACTGAGGTGAAAACTTTTTGGCTCTTATCATACAGAGTGATGTCAGTGAAAATTTGATAGTTAACTAAGCAGAAATATCATGGGTAAACAAGTAAAAACCCCTGTATTTCTGAATTATAAATTAGCCAGTAAAAGAAAACCCATCTAAAATACATAGCATAGTTTTTTGAAAACTAATGCATGTGTAACATTCTTTTCCTTAACAGAATATTGGGATTATTACACGTGCTTTCCCAAGACTCAGATTTCAATATAAGTTTATATTTCTATGTTATTTTTTAGCTTTTTAATGTAATTTCAATAATTCACTATTTTTTCTTCTTCATATATATATGCTTTTTTCCTCTTGTTTTTCTTTCAAATTTATCTATGATTGTAATAGATGTGTTTCCAAGTTGTTCTTCAACTGGCTTATGAATGTGACCTTTAACTGAAAACCTGTTTTTTCTATGTATTCCATGGCTCTTGTGACTATTTACAATATGTATTGCACATCATTTGCTTGATCCAACATACAGTGAAATCAAAGCAAAGACTTCCCATTGACCTAGACAATTGTTGAATTAAGCCCTGTGGTCCAAGTAAAGGTAGCTGTAATGAATGACACAAAAAATGTAATAAAGAACTCATTTATTGTCTTATTAAGCTTATTAAAATAACCTAGTGTAGATTATTCAGGTTTCATTTACAAATTCAAATTCAAACAGGATCTACCTGAAGCTCCAGTATGCTGATTGCTGGTGTTTTAAATACATTGTGGTACAAACTTATTACTTCTCCTCTTCTGTGTGTCGATTCAGGCCTTCACATGCTGCTGTATGTTTTCCATAATCTGCTGAAGACTCAGTTGCTCAGAGGCAAGTTGCTCATCAATGAATCTTTGCATTTCTTCCCACTTCCTGGAGCCTTGCTTGATGCCTTGCTGAATCAATCTGCGTGTTAGTTCTACTTTTTTTCGTAGAGCCTCTTTGGTTTTTTGAGATGTTTGGTAAATGGACTGCCAGTCAAACGGTTTGGGCACATCTATTTTAAGCTCTCCTTGACGAGCAGCTATATACGGCTTTATGCTCTCAGCTGTTACTTGTTCAAGCCAACGAAGAAACTCTGATATATACTGTAGGAATGCAGAGTAATTTTCTATAGTGAGATCAATTAACCTTTTGGCCTCATTGATTAGCTTTTCTTGGGAATGACTAAGCTGCCCATAGATCTCCTGCAGTTTTTCTTTGACTTGCATGTTATAGTCATTGATTATCCTTTTAGCAGCTGCAGACCAGTATCGGACTTTTTCCTGAGCAGCAGATGAGAGCTCTATGACCTTCTGTTTTCCTTTTCCTTCAATATCAGTTATCAGGTCATAGCATTCCTGGATGTAGATTTCCACCAGCTCTCTTACTTTTTCTGTCAGGTGTGTAACAGCATCAGCAAGATCTCCAACATACTTCTTGTGCCAGTCCACTAATGTATCTATGAGGCTCTTCAGCCATCCTAGTACCTTGTCTTCCACCTCATAGTATTTCACTGACCATCCAAGTGTAGTTGGATCAAAATATTCTTCCCGCAATGCCTTTACATAGAGAAGCAGCTGGAGCAGATTTTCTGAAAGGTCCTGGAATGTCTTCTGGCTAAAATCTTTAAACTGAGAAATGTATTTTTTAACTTTTTCTGCCAAGGATCTCAGTTTCTGTGCATAGTCTGAAGCCATTGCATCTTTGTACAGGTGTTGCACTTGGACTTTGATATCTTCAAAATTTTTGGATTGCAAGCTTCTAACCGTTTCTTCTACCTTCTGGAAAACTTGTTGCACTACTTGTTTCAGTTGCTTAAGCTTTCCTGCAAAGTCAGCTTCCTGCAGAGTAGTAAATGTTTGCCTTATTTTTTTCTGCAAATGTTTTAGCATTTCTTTAATTTGATCAAGTACATTACGACCTCTAAGAATTGTTTCAGAAGCAGGAACTCTGACTTCCAGCTCACTGATAGCTGCAATCAAGGCATCAAAGTACTCCTGAAGTTTTGAAAGGCATAAATCAGCATTTTTTGCTACCTTCTCTGTAGTCATAAGGTATATTTCTTCACCAGTGTACTTGTCAGACAGCCCAGGGACCTGGAATTTTGTGGTCTTCAGGAATTCAATGGCTGAGTCAATTAAGTGCTTTATTTTCTTGTGATACTCTTCTATTATGTCAATTGTAGCATCCAAAATCTTTACTTTCATTCTTTGATAGTCAAAGTGTTCAGCTTGATCTGCTGCTTTTTGATATAGCTGTTTAGCTTTGTCCTTCACCTCCTGATATTTGCCAGAGGCCTCACTGGCAGCTGTACGAAACTGAGCATCTATTTGATCTATTTGTTTTACAGCAAATGTGTATGCTTTGTCAGCATTATTCTGAATTATATTCTTCATCTTTAAGGTGGCAGCGCTAATTTCCAGTCCTGTATGCTCCTTATGATACCGATTAACATACCTATAGACTGCATTTGTCATTTTAGGTACTTTTTCTTTTAGACCCAACAGCAAGTCTTTAGCAGCATCATCTTTCCAGTTGAATTTTATTTGGATCCGGTCAGGTTTCTGGAAAGTTATCTCACCTTTTACTATGTCAATGTCCTTCTGAGGAGCAAACTGAAAATATAGAAAAGGATTAGAGAAAAGGTAACTTGTATATAAAACAAAATCAGTAGTAGTTATGAGACTATTTAAATATTTTCATTTTGCATCTTAATTTCTATTATATATTAGGACAGCTATACTACTGTGTTTTTTGGAGTTTTTTATTGTTGTTTCCTTTTTTTGTTTGGTTTTGTGTGTGTGTCTTTTTTGTCTACTGTGCGAAAAGTTATTTTGGAAGAAATTCTATTATATCAAGCTAATTTGTCCTGCTTCAGACAGCAAGATCAGAACATAACCTGGTCTGATCTACTTTTCCTTCTTTTGTATTACATCCCTATTGTGTCTCCTAAGGCATGTCAGTTATTGTGAAACTGAGATTTCTACTCATTAATGAAATTATTTAATGTGAATTCAAAAAGTGTTTTCCCACACAAAAATATTAGAGGGTCTAATTTTGTAATAATTTAAATAAATGAGACATTTTAGAGAGTTACTCAAAGTAATTAAAGATCCTCGAATGAGAATGTTAACATTAAATAAATAAATAAATAAAGTTTCCAGTTTTCAGTAGTAAACAGTGAATTATGAATTGTTTGCTATTTCTAACCTGAGTATATAATCTTTGAAGGTAAGATTTTAAATTTGAAATTATTGTAGTCTGGCAGTAATAATAGCATGTTTGTTAGCAAATCTAGTAATGTTTTAATTCTCTTGATATATTGTGATTATATTAGTGGTTTCAAAAAGGCATTCTGCAGATGGTCTGATGTTTTCCAGTGTCCTGATTCTTACAGTGGTGACTTTCAGACCCATTATAAATGGTCTGATAGATATATATATTAAACCTGATGGGTGGCGTAGCTAAACTTGCCTTTGCACTTTCTCAGCTGTCAGTGGATGTGTCTTCTAGACCATTGGCAAGAGCAAAATTAACTGTGTGGAGCAGCTGAAACAGCTTTTTCACACAGATATTACTTTTAATATCAGGAAGGGTAGTGTAGGAAACAAAAATTTTAATTACCGATAATATATCTTTTCTTTGGTCAAATAGATGTTTAATTTATAGCTTAACATAAGTATACTAAAACTCCAGAAGGGAAGTATTCTGACCACACTGAATGTTTTTGTGTTCTGTTGCTCAGATCAAGCTTACCTGAGCTCGGTAGTAAACCTTTGCTGTTAGAATGTCAGTGTCCATTTCAATGACATAGCCCAAGGTCCCAGCAGAGGGTGAAGATACTGAGCTGGACAAGCTCCTGTCAGTCTCTTGATAACGTACATGAACGTCTGTGAAAGTCGGGCTGATGACGTCTAGTGAGGCAGTGTTGCTTATGACTCTACAATGACAGTGAATACACAGCTATGAAGGAATGCACAAAGCACAAGATCAATGCAGTATGTTTAGATATGATGTCACCAATTATATATATATGTACATAAATGATGCCTTAGTCATCAAAAGAAAATGTAATGTTTTATTAGCCACATTTCTTAGGGTTTAGCCTAACACTGAAACCTTCACGTCACTTCAATTTTCCAGTTTTAGATAAAAATTGATTGAGCTCTGATGAGATTGTTCATTAAATTAGTGCAGCAAAATAGAGCCTGTAGCTGTACAACTGCCAGCTTTCTACAGAGTTCTACACGTTGACTGCATTTTTTTCCCACCAACACAGCTATAGGTAGTGTTTTTAATCTGTATTTGTCTTCACAGACTCTGTCCCTTGAATGTATCAACAGAATGCTCAGAGATCAAAACAGGCAGTTACACTGACTCTGGCATCTCTAGTAGCAGTACTTGTGAATAAAAATTTACTCTTTAATGGCTTGTGGGGATCAAGTGGAAAAAAAACCTGATATGTCAATGATCAGATCTAGAACTGCCCTGATTATAAAATATTTTGCTTATATTGTAGCAGTTTTCTGAAATGAGGTGGGTTATAAAAGCTATTCTAGAAATTCTGAGAGGGAACAGATTTCCAGATTTCAAGAGGGAAGACTACACAGCCAAAAGTAACAGGGTAGCTACATAGATTATTATTAATTACAGAGAAGCATTCTGGGGCATTAGAGATCAAAGCAACAATAGATCATTGACAGTTTCTCTGTTATAAATATATTATTAAAGCAATTATTTACCTAATTCCTGAAAGAGTAAGGTCTTCCTTGTAGTTTGCACTCATGTCACGATGTGAAAAGCTGCCAGTTGTCTTCATAACAAACTTGCCTTCTTCATATTTGTAGTTTGAAACAACTATGAAAAAGATTTCAAATGTGTGCATTTCCACAATTTAGAAGCAAACAATACAAAATACATATCCAGTTGCCACTTACATGGCCATCTGTGGGGTGTTTCAGTAGCATGTAAAATAATGCATCAAGAAACTCAGTGCCCATAAAACCCCAAATAAAAAGATGCGAAAATACTTGTTCAAGTGGAGCATTTAAAAATTCAGATTTTTTTCTATATTTAGAACAATACAATTGCATTCATGCAGATCTTAAATGGGGACTCTAATTTTTTGAGAGTTTAGAATTTTATTTAGATGTGTATTTCTAGTATTATTATAAACTCTAGAACTCAATGCTGGAATAAGATAAAATCCATCCTGCCTTCTCTTCTTTACATAACTAAAAAACATCTACACAGAAGAGATATTTTCTAATTTTTTTTTCCACAATATGCTACTAGCATGACATATACCTAGACATCAGCCTTCAAGGTGACTGACTGAGACTCTGATAATAATTCATGAAAAAATGTTAGCAGTAAAATTATAATCTAGCATTAATGCTAGACAGACACCAACACTATCCTATGCAAAGTTCTTGGGGGGGGGTGGAACCAGAAAAAAAGCTGAAAAGACCCAATATACAGTCATTATCCCCAAACTGTGGCATACAGAATTCTAATATCTTACCATTCAAGTCATATTCCAAGAACTGCAATGTTGAGCTGCAGGTTGAGTCAATGGACTGTTCAAAAGAGTCCTTTTTGTTTGTTAAGTCTGTTGTCCAGGTGACATTGTACAAAGGAGAAGCAACTTTGAAAGATCCACTCAAAGCACCAAATGATGGGAAATAAATTCCAGCAGGCAAGGATATTTTGAGAGGAGGGATCTCAATTTTCTGTTCTGGAATTGCAATTGTAGGCAGATCAAAATCTGCAATCTTAGTAGCTACTTCATCCAGATCTACCCGGAAATTGCCGAGCGAAATACTCTTTGGAAGAGTGAATTGAGACACAGTTATTTGGTATTCAGGTATTGTCACCTCAAAATATGGTATTTTATATTCTTCTAATGTAATATAATTGGCTCCTACATCCACTTTGGGGAATCTTAGTTTTGGCAGTGTTGGTAAGTTGACATCAAATGGCATTGTGTTTAGCGTCTGTGGAATTTTTATGTTGCGCAAGTCAATGGTGTAAGCTGGGACCTGGAGAGTGGTGAAAGGAACTCTGAACTCTGGAGTGCTGAAAATGGGGCTTGGAGCCTTTAGGTGTAACTCAGGAATACTGAAAGTGAAGCCATCAGTCAGCTTATTCACAGGTATGGGGAAAAAGTAACCATCATCACTCTTTGTGTACACAAGGGATGCTGAACCATTTAAGTACTGTTTTCTGTCAGCACTGGTAGTGACATCCAACTTCAAGATATCCCATATGCTCTTCTCAGAAATGGGACACTTTATGTTTTTGAGGAAGCCCATGTACCCTTCCAAGGATCCAGAAATATCAAACTTTGTCTTTGATTCTTCATTTGATAACTGTATATCATGACTGAGAGATAATGACTGAATTTGGGCTGAACCCTTCCATTCGACTTTCTGGCTTGCAGTGCTGATTTTCACTACAACAACCTTCTTAACTGAGACTGTGTGCAGGAAGAAATTTGGCTGGGTGGCCTGGATCTGAAGATCTGCTGATATAACCCAAGGAGCCAGCTCTAAGGTGGCCTTGCATCTCTGAGCCCCTGTTGTTGTGAAAAGAGGTGTATATCGTGCATAGTTCTTCCCATTGTGCTCCCAGACTGCATACACACGACGTGTAGATGCTTCAACTGCAAGGATTTCTTTAATTTCATTGTTCCAGAATCCATCTGCTTTGGAGTGAGCCTCAAACTTGAGAGATGACCGAGCTCCATTAGCATTCAGATAGGTGTTTGCCTCATGGTCCAGACTTCCAGAAAACGAATGTCCAGTGTAAAATACTCCATCAATATCTGCATTTGTAGAAGTTTCTACTGATATGTAAGATGTAAGGCTCTCCAAGGCAAGTTTGTGAGCAATTCTTCCATTAGCACTTGTGCCATATTTAGGAACATTAAAATCATATGTTAATTTTAGTCCCGAGGAAAGAGTGGGTTTAGACTTAGTATTTCCAGAAAGTTCTTGGCTGAAATTAATTTTTAGAACTGGTATGTTGATTTCTGCATTTGTTGCCACTGAAGCTTCCATGTTCCTCCTTGTGAGACTAATAGTGCTGTCATGATTTCCTCCCAGAAATTTGTTATTACTCAGGGACAATGCTGTGGCCAGCTTCAAACCTCTTTTTCTGGTCAAACTTGTTGAACCATCTAGTTTAAATTGCAATGCATCAATTACAGAAGAGGACGAGAGACTCAGGTGCCCAGCAATATCTGACTGATTGAAGAGTCCAGCATTTGCAGTTAAAGTAATCGCACTAGATTTAAATGAGAAGTCATAAGTAATGTTTCCCATGGCAGGGACTAAGATGTGGTTTGATGGGCTGTTGATTCTGAATCTAGGAAGCTTTAGAGTGCGTAGATCCTGTGGGACATGAAGAACAGGAAGTTCCAGAGAAGGTAAGACTAGTGTGTAAGATGGTACTGAAAAGCCGATAAGTGGGACTGTGAAACCTCTTGTGCTTATTTCTTTTGGGAGCACATAACCGAAGGCTGGCATCTCAGCAGTAAAAGGAGAAACCTCAATATTCACAATTGGAATGGTGTATCCTGGAATCCTGAAGGTCCGTGGTAGTTTGTTTAGTGATGTCTGTATTTTGTATTTGTCAAATTTTGTTTTGGCTTCATTATATGATTTAGTGAGAAAATCTAAAGTAGTGTTTCTTCCTTTCTCAAAATACCTGTTAAAGAAAATTATGTATTTATTAAGTGCTTCATGCACTGCTGCTAAAGGAAGTGGGATTACATGCATATCTTTGTTTTTGTCATATTGAGCATTTAAATTTAAATCAAAGGATTGCCTTGTTGTCTTCAGTAAATGTTTCAGGCCTACCTTTTCCCACAGTGAATAGTCTTTTAGCTGAGGAGTTTTGATTCCAGTGTAGGGAACTTGAAGCTGAGGAATGGTTAGAGGAATATTTAGGAAGTCCAGGTTGGCATCTCCATTCATTTCAAAGTGAACTTCAATTTTGTCATCGTTGTTGCCAGCAGATATATTGTGGGAATATCTGTACTGATTGAACCTGCCAGTAGCTTGCCAGTTGACCTGCTGAACAGAGGAACTGAGTGCAAAACCATAGTTATTCAGGAAGTCAATTTTGCCAGTCAGTTTCATTGGGAAGCTGATTTTCACATTTCCATCGTTGTTTGTTAATAGACGAATTTCAAAAGGCTGTGCCAAGAAGGAAAACTCATTATTTACAGTTCCAGTAATCCGTCCATTGAGACGAGCATTGTGAGAGCCTGTTAATTCTACTTTCATTCCTCCAAGGTGCCCTGCGCCTTTCACATTGAGAACACTACGTCCCACACGCTGTGACTCAATTTCAGACTGAATCTGAAGTGTTGCATAATTTAGAAAACCACATTCATACCTCATAGCTTGGTTGACTTTCAGGTATTTATCATTTATTCTGTTGTTAGCAGAAAATGTAATAATGGGGCCTTCAACCCTGAAAGTGGCATGTGAATCATGAGTGCCTTCATCAGAGAAATTAGGAGAAGCCCATTTCCAGTTCCCTTTACCAGTGGAGGTAAAAGATATATGTCCTGCTTCTACTTCTGTTGTCATATTATTGACCAGATCAGCCTGGCTGGAGAAATCAGCTTGTGGAATATTCAGTCTGTGGGAATATGCTGTTCCACTCTGCATCCAAATTTTTCTTTGCATCTTGACCATTAAATTGTTCTGCAGTTCTATTGAATTTCTCATTGTATATAAATTTGCTCTGGTTTCAGCTTCACCTTCTACCGAAGTCCCTAAAAATACCACTCCACTGGTGTGATCAGCTTTAAGGAACTTGTGATTGACCTTCATGGAATTTTTAAGGTTCAGCTGCTTCATCTCAGGAGCCAAGAGACGTGAATCTGCAATAACACTAAAAACTAGAAAGTCCAATTTGGATGTTGTTTGAGCTGAAAGGGAGGTCACAAACTCTGGACTGTTTGCTGATGCTGTAGTATTATGAACCTCAGCACGTGCAGACAGCGTAAAGAATGGAGAGGTGACTCTAAAAGCACCAGATAATTTGCCAAATGTGGGGACGGTCACAGCATGTGGGATATGTGGAAGCTCAAAATCTGGTATTTTCATGCTAGTAATCTGTAAGTCATTCAGATTTAGCTTTGGAACCAACAGTTCTGGTATTTGAAACTGAGGCATTTGTATTTCTGGAAATGAAATATCAGAAAAAGGCATATCTTTCATCTTCAAATCTTTAAAATACAAACTATTTGCTGGCAACTGGAATTCACCAGAAATTACTTTGTCTATTGTTGCCACTATCTGACGTTTAATCTCGTTCAGGTCAATTGTCCAGGAAGGAACTTCAAAGGTATTTAGAACTGTGAATTTTGGGGTAGTAAATTTCATTGGGATTTTCATGTCCTTAAGTTTCTTAAAATTTATCTCATAGGAGGGAATATGCAAATCGGTCAGTGGAACAATGAAGTCTGGTGTTCGAAATGTTGCTTCCCGAAGACTTCGGAGACTAACTTCAAAGGCAGGTATAGTGACTATAACAGTTGAGATTTCAGGGACTTTAAATCCTGTTTCAACAAACTGGTTTATATTTTCAGCCCAATTTTTTAGGTCATACTCTTCAGCCACAGCAATGATTTTCTTAAAAGCTATGTTCCACTGGTCAGAAATGTATATGACAACAGAGTTGTAGAGCTGGCTTATCTTTTCAAGAAACCACTGGAATTCCTGGGAAATATCCATTTCAGAAATCCTCTCTCGCAGGTCTTCCAGATATTCATTCACCTTGGCTTTAAGATTTGCAAATGTTGTTGAGTTTATGATCTCCCTGAACCAGTTAATTATCGCAGCAAGCTTGGTCTCCTTTAACTGTTCCATGTATTTTGAAATTACAGCTCTAAAATCTCTCATATACTGCTTCAGTGCTTCTGCTTTCTGTGGAAGTTCTAGATTTCTGAGTTCTTCATTTATTTTGTGGGTCACTGCTCGGATTTTTTTATTGGTGTCATCAACAAATTTGTTATAGTCAAAAGATTTGAGCACTTTAATAATTGTGTCAAGGAATGTGTTGACTTCCTTTATCATAATTTCATAATCAAAGTTTTGCACTTCCTTGACAGCATCATCAATAAAAGCAATGACTGCATCGAAGCATGCTTTCACATCAATATTCTTCAGGTAGATGGTCAGTTTCTGGATAGTTTCTTTTATTCTGTACTGGTTAAGCAGTTCTATCATTCTGTCCATTAAAAAATGTGCCTGCTTATCAATTTCATATTTTATAATCAGTTTGTGCACATGACTTCTAAAAGAGCTAATCTTCTCAGACACTTCATATTCCTCCATCCAGTTCAGAATAAAGTCTTTGATTTGTTCAAGAACCTCTCTAATTTTTTTAATTGGTAATGAACGCTTCCATTTTTCTAAAACTACTTTAACATCAAAACTTTTAATCTGCTGTTTCAAATTTTCTGCAATGATCCTGACATCAATATTCTGAATCTGAATCTTGAGTTCTTCTAGATTTTCCTGAATCCTAGCTGTAATCCGGTATTCATCATCTATATTTTTAATCCAAGCCAAAGTACTGCTTCCAATTTTGGTAGGGTGAAACTGGCGGAAAAAAAATTGCAATTTTTGAATAGTGTCAACTACAGTCATTCTTATCTTATATTTATTATCTAAAGCTGCCATTGTTTCAACTATTTGGTCAAGAAGCTGTGAAATGAGTGCTTTAATGTCATACTTCTCATAATGATCCTTGATATATTGCTCAATTTGTGTCAGATAGACCTGCAGCTGAAATAGTATTTCTTGAAGATTGTCCATGGTTTTTTCCAGCATAATTTGGAGATCATCAGATGTTATTCTGTAGTCCTTTGTGAAAGCAACCAAATTACTTTTCATGCTTTTAACTCTCCCTTTCATATCTATTTTATCCACGTAATCATTAATGTGCTGGGGGAGTTTATCCAAAGCTGACTTGTATTTTCTCATATGTTGTTCTACATTAATGTTTTTCAGGTAACTTTGTATGGCCTGCAGTGTGGATAGAATGGTGCCTCTGATTTGTTCAAAGTAAACTGGCAAATGTTCCAAGAATGGCAGGTTAATAACATGCATATCTTTATTTTTGTCATACTTCACAGAGCCAGAAATGCTGAACTCCTGAGGCTCTGACACACTGCTTCTGAGGCCAAATATGTCAATTAAATTAACTTCTTCAGATGTAAATGGTAGTATGAGCGATCTATCCATCACAGAGAGATCTGCTAAAGCTTTTCCACTAAGCTCCACACCAGCTTTTTCTGCATTATTGTAAGCACTGAGATCTTGTGAATATACATTATTATTTATCTGACTTTTGAATTTCCAAGCACTTGACTGCTCTGATGGAGTAAAGAGCATATGAACTTTGTTATCAAGCAGGGTAGTGTATCTTCCTCTAGACTTCAAGCTATGACTGCTAGATCCTCTGTAATCATGGGAGAAAGTGAAAGCAAGAGGCTCTGCTTTAAGCAGGAATTTGCTGTAAAGGTCCCCCGTGTGCTCACCCATAGCAATCAGCTTTCCATTACCGTTGGTATGTATGTCGGTAGTGATAGTAAATGGGACCATCGTGGAACGCACAACATTGGTGAAATGGAGAAGCCTGGAATCACAGTTTGTGTTCACAGTAACTGAGGAAGCAAGTCCTGCCACATTCAGATTAACCCTGTGACTCACTGCTGCACCTTGAATATTTGCAACTGTATCTGATTTAAAGTTTGCAGTAAGATCAGCAAATATAATGGTGTAGGTATGCCTTATTTCATCTGCTCCATAGGCTCCTCTAACATTGCCACCCCAGTTCAGCTTCAGAAGCTCGAAAAGCAGTTCTGCTTTGTTGGAAAATTCTGCTTTAGTGTATTTAATATTATTGCTCAGTTTAGCTGTAAGTGAGGTAGGCTGCAGTTGCAGGTCAAAAGCATGCTTGTGGAACTTGTCAAAGCCAAAGCTGTTGTCTAACTTTGAAGCAAATGTTAAGGATAAGCCAGGAATATTCAAGTCATTTGTATAATCCAACTTGATCTCTTTGAATGATCCTTGCAAATTATTTGAAAACTTGAGTCCTTCTCTATTAACTCTGAAATTTAAAACATGTTTGCTGTCCACACCTAGGACTGTACTCTGATATTCACTTCCCAGTGTTATTTCTGTTAGACTCAGTCTTCCACCTAGGTTAAATTTTGCACTGTTTTTGCCATAGCGCCCAGAAGAGGATAGCGACATGGAGCCTCCAGCGGTATCAAGTTTGGCATTCACTTCACACTGCATTGTCAAGGGACTGAACTGCACATTTGTGGTTGAACTGCTCGCTAGACCATATTGATTGACATTGAGTGATGATTTATGTGCAAGTCGATTCCTTTGGTCAGTCACAGAGATATCAGTGTTGAAAACAAGATCCTGGGAATTGAGAGAACCTGCAAACAAGGCATAGTACTGGGTCTGCTTGTAAGAGGCTTGGTACTCAGATCGAAGTGCTGCCAGCTTCTTTGACAAAATTAATTCAAGCTTACTGACACCTGCAATATGTTGATACCTCCCATTTGTTTCAGATGTAATTTTCAGCTGGCGCTTTTCATACTTCAGTGATGCTGTGTTCTTCAGTAGTCCATTTTGTACATCAGAGTTGGAAGTAATGGAAAACGAATCATCGCTGTATCTGCCAGATATCTGATTGGTAGCCTGAAGGTAAGAAGAATCCAGCTTCAGATTTGATTTTCCTTCCAAAACCTGTCTCTTCTCATTGTATGAGGTTGATAGAGTGTAAAAGCTTCTTGCAAAGACAGAAGCCACTTCCAGCTGCCCCTCCATCTTAACGTTATTGATATTCACATTATTTGCCTTTTCACAAACAACATCACCGGAAAATGAAAGCTGAGCACCAAGAGTACTGGATGCTGTAAGTGATATGGTGTGGTTTGCAACTGAACTAGCTTCATGACTTTTTGTCCTGGCCAACTTAAAATCCGATGTTAAGAGTCTGTGCTTCAGGTGATTTTCATATGCACAGGTGAATCCAATTCTACCATACGACGCTTCTCCAGAACCTGAAATAGGAGAAAGGAGACAAAAGACATCATTAAACTTTTATGCTACTGTTTGAATTGCAGTTACTCCATTTTACTTTAAAGGCCAAAATGTTTTGGTAAATCTTGAATATTTACATTAAAATATTTACATTAAAAAACCTACTGTTTTGGTATTTGGGGTAATGTTTTGAACTATATGAATAAGCTAAATCCTACTCTACTGAATAAAATTATATGAAGCTACATAAACCTAAGTCATTATTAAAACTTAGATTAAGATGACAGACTCACAAGAATAACCCATATCTAATATTTTTGGGTCTTAATGTTTTCTTTATCATGCTTCATTTAGAGAGGGGACTGTAAAAAAAGACTGAAGTTATCTTGTCCTTTTGCAGTTTGTTAACACAAGCTGCAATTTTAGAGGCACTAACTTAAAAATATTGGTCTTAAGACCCAGACAGTTTGAGTTCAGGTCAAGTGTTACGTAGTTATGGCAGTATACAAATATATAGAAGCAATGAAAATAAAATAAAATAAAATTTTAAAATACTGATTTTGTCTTTAGTGTCTGAATAAACAGTATCATGTAACAGCTTTAAAAACAAGATGAAAGTGATTTGAGATTACACAACACCTTTCTTTAAAGAAGCAAAAGGAAAATGAATGTACTGTGTTTGATACATGGGAAACAGAGTAATTAAAACACTTTTTGCCAACATTGCAGTATTAGCATACATTGTTACCTTTCAAACTGTAGGAAAGCAGCTCAAGAACAGAGGCAGCATTTGTGGTATAAGTAGTTCTTATGCTGGATGCTTTCTCTGTGCTGCTGTTAGCCAATGTGTATTCTGCTGTCCAGTTGTAATAGTTGCTGTGCACATTAACAGAAATCTCTAAAGTTCCAAGTAAAGGCACTCGGAGAGGGTAGGATTCTGGAACGGTGAATGTGGGGATTCTGAATTCCTGAGATGGCACACTTATTCCCATTGACTCCATTACCAGAGGAGGTGTTTTAACAGTCTGTGGCACCCTCATGTCATGAGATGATCTTCCACCAAACGGCAATGGGATATTAATGAGAAAACTGTCTTTATTTAATCTATATCGGATCCGGCCATCACTAGAAAAACAGAAGTGAGTATTACCAACCATATACAGAAATTCCCATGATTCCTACTGTTCCCATGATACTGAGCTTATATCAATGTCTTAACTTTTGACTTAGAAAGAACTGTTATTATTGCTTATAATTTTTTTTTCAGTGCTCATATATCAGGATTGGTGAATTGTGTCAATGTTTTCCCCTCTTATTTTGTATTCAGGGAAACTGATAGGCCAAGTAGTCCAGAAACACATTGTTTCTGGAAGGTCTTGCATTAGAATTCAAAGGCTCCTGACTCTTTGTTCAGACCTTAACTAACTTCAGCTCACATGTGGAAAGTGTCATTCAAGGGGATAAATGCAGAACTGTTGTGAATCTTACATATAAATTTCTACTCTGAGAATCCAAATCTGCTTTAAGAACATTAATGAAAAGATGTATTGGCATGAAAATTATCCTCAAAATGAAGGAATGTGAATTAAAATAGCCAATATATAGGGGGAAAAAAATCCTCCATTTTTCAAAATTCACACTGCTGCACTTGTTCAGTGTGGCATGCTAAGTACCAGAATAAAGCAATTATATTCTTCTTAGAAAAACCAATGGATTCTTACAGAAATGTATGACAAGACTTATTAGCATTATAGAATCATAGAATCATTAAGGTTGGAAAAGACCTTTAAGATTATTGAATCCAACCGTAGTCCAACTACCAGGACCACTAAATTATATCCATATGTATGTGCTTCTTGAACACCTCCAAGGATGGCAACTTCACCACTTCCCTGGGCATCCTATTCCAATGCCTCATCACTCTCTCAGTGAAGATGTTTTTCCTAATGTCCAATCTAAACCTCCCCTGGCACAACTCAAACCCATTTCCTCTTATCCTCATGCTAGTTACATGGAAGAGACCAGTTTCAGCCCCACTACAATCTAAGAACTCAAATTTTATAGAATGTATCTTTCTGATGAGAAGTATTTTAAAAGTTTAATTAAAATATTATTTATTTATTTAATTCTGAATCAAAATAAATAAAAATCTAACCATTTGAACAGGACTGGAAAAAATGATTTGTCAGCTGACAAGCTTGTGGGGAAAAAGTGTAATTATATAAATGCAAAACAGGAGGAAACTTGGCCTTAATTGGTGCATGAACAATAAGCTGGCAAAAAATCTGTTCTTGTTTGCCTATCTGGTCTTTCATATTACAAAATCTTTTTTAATCTTAGAGTTACTTCTTAAAATTAAAATTAAGGAAACACTTTAAAAATTTATTTCCAATGTAAAATGGTTCAAAAAGCAACACCATACAGCACCAGAAATTCCTATTATTCATATTATAATGTGCAATTCTGATAAGAACAAAGAGAAAACACATTGTTTTCTCTTGCTTTATATTTAGCTTAAGAAGCAATAGAGATGTATGTCACTAACACATACAGTTTCATATTATTACAGTAAAAGAAGGGAAAAAAAGATGGAAAAAGATTTTAAAAAACAGTCCTAAGAGACCAAAAATGCAAGTCTGTTCTCAATCAATTTTTGTAACCCAATCTTACAGTAGCTTCTGTTGTCCTCTAGATTGATTTCAGCCATCAATACTTCCCTAGCACGCAGGACAACCAATACAGACATGGTTTCTATTTATTACAGTGGTAGCTGTGGGTGTGTTCTGAAGATATTTAACAAGCAACAATGTTCCTTTAATTCTTATACATACACAGAGCAGCAATGACAACAACAGGATGTGCTGGGAACTGCAATGAAAACAAACCCTGGCAGGTGCATGAGCATTTTAAAGTCTGGATCAATTCCGGCTGACTTAACAGCATTATTTTCTAGAAAAAAAAAAGAATTATACTGCTTATGTGACTTCCAGTCTCCCACTTTGTTTGTCAAAGCCTTTTATTTTGCATGTGTAGGAGAATGGGAAGAACTGTCCAATGGGACTGCACAGGAAGAAGTAGAGGCATTAGAGTTATGGCCAAAGACAAAGTATCTGTAGGAATGCAGGATGGGAAACCTGGTTTCATTAGTTCTGCAGCTTACAATATAGATTGCTGAATGCAGTATTTTGGTTCAGGTCTCATTACACAATACTTAAGGATATATTCATGTACTGTAGTATTGACCAGTGTAAAGTTAACTCTCTATTAAAGACATGCATAATTTTTTCCATATAATTTGATCTTTCTTGTCTGAGGTTTTCTTTTTTTTGTTATGATTTCTATCTTATGCTAATGTTTACAGCAATTCCACTCTATTTTATAAAAGAAAGTAAAATAAAAGAACATAATAACATGAATTCCCCCTCCCCCCTATTTTCAGTTTCCTAAGTGACTACCCTAATTTTCCTACCTTTTCAGGAAAATTTCTTCAGGAATGGTGATAACAGGCAGGTTCATTTTCTGAATGTTGAATTCCTGCAGTCCACTTAGTTTGTCATGCAGAGTCTGGGCATAGGGGACATCTTTTGATGCCTTTTGCAGCCAGGTGTTGGTTGCCTGTAATGACATGTGTTTCAAAGTAAGTAAGTTTTAGGGTTTTCCTGTAAGTTATTCTAACTGTCCATGTAATGACTCCATGGCACCTGATAAAGTGACTAGTTAGATACAAAATGTAACTATACATTTAAATTTATTTACTCCGATGAGTATTTTTACAAGTAGTTGCCATTTTGACTTCCCTTGGGAAGGCAAGAATTCACCAGGGCTATACGGTCGAGCTGTAATATATACTGTAGGTTGAAACATACCACAATAAACTGTGATGCAATATGTCGCAGTGTCATGTCTGTATGAGCCACTTTCTGATCCAGCAGTTCATTGGCATGCCTCTGTAAAATTTTTGGATAGTCTGAAAAGTCAACTGGGAAGCCAGAAGACAATTTTTTTGCAGCAGCACTGGCGTCTGAATTCCACTCTACCTCAACTTTCTCAGAATCTGAAAATCACGAATTTAAAAGAAAAGGGTAAAATTAATAATATTCTTTTGCTATTTAGGGATATACTGTAAATTAATATAACAAGGCGCTTGTACACATGGATAAGCCTTTTGTCCTTACCATATCTGAAGAGAACTCTTTCTGAAATGGAGTTTCCGTGAGTTGTTGCAGCAGAGCTCAGCTGGAGGTATCCTTTAGTTGGTGAATAATTAAGCAGTGCTTCAGTTCTAAGTTCAGTATGCAGGCGAGGAACAGAAATGGAGCCTCTCAACAATGCCTCTTCCATTTCAGCATATCTATGAAAAGTAAAAATGTGAATATAAAACCTTTCTCTCTGTTTTTTCACTTATGTTTCAGGAGTACTTTCAACATGTAAACCTATAGTAAAGGCATAATAGGTGTTAAAGAAACAGAATGAATAAAACCAACTCAAACTTGTAAGTTCTGGATCAACTCAATGAACGTTTTCAGCTTCTGCTACTTACTTTGGGAAATCTGTGGTAAATTATTACAATGCCACAGGTCAGATACACACAACAATAGTTCTGTATTTATTTCATAATCCTAACAAGAATAGAAATCTGTACCTGTTTTGGTAAAGTTGTACTTGAAGTAAGTTTTGAACTCTATTTGAGTTGAATTCTTTATTAAGGATATAGACTGTAGCTATGAATCACACAGAAACAAAACACTCGATGAAATATATTATGCCACTGGGCTTAATTTTCCTTTATTCACATTTATTTTATATCTCTGTAACTTTGTTGACTTGAGCAAACTTCTAATACTATGTTAGGGTAAATGAAAGGGAATTGAGGTCCCTGACATCTGTCCAAAGCTCCTACTGATATCACAGGCAATTCTGCATGAGCAGAAAAGACAAAGACTCCCTGGGGCACCATCAAGATCACAGAATTCCATGGAAGATTGAGGTTTATTAAAGAATGTGATCAGCTCATTTCGCTATGGGCTTGTAAGGCAGACAATTTTAGAAACCCTGGCAGGCTGAACATTTTTGTTAGCTCCCCTGTAGATGTTCCCGGAAATATTCTCATTGCGAAGCGTGGGAATTTTTACAGGAAGCTCTCAGTTATTTTTGGTTGTGTTGCTTGTTGAGTGCCATTAGATTTCTTCACAGGGAGATGTAATAACTTTTTTTAGAGCCAAACATACTTGGCAAAAAAGAACACCTCTCTGAACAAACCCACCCTTGTTTATACTGGATTATCACACCTGCAATAACACTAGTACAATGCCATTTTTGTAGTCGTGTGTGCACAAATGGAAGAATTATCTCAAAGAACTAGTAATACAAAATATATATATACACATACAGTAGGAAAGATCAGTTGGAATACTGGACGTATTTATTTGCTAGACGGCATACAAAATACTTCCAGGATTTTCAAAAAAGTTTTGAATGAAAAGTTTACATGACTCTCTACATAAGCATTTTCTCCAAAATGAGATAAAATTTCCCAGAATTTTCTGTCTTCAATAAAACCTTCTGCTATCTTAATCAAAGATATCTATAAAAGTCCAAGTGGTATTCTGAGTTACCTTATCTGGCCAGTAAGAGTAACTTCAGAAATCTTCTTGTTGTTAAAGTCTAAGACAAAGGTGTATGCCTTCTTCCCAGGAATGGATTCATCAGTAATTCTGAAGCTTGTACCAAAGTCAACATCAATATCTGGAATGTGGACATCACTGGTCAAAATCTTTCTGTCTCTGTTGTATCTGAGGGTCAGTGTGGCCTCGTGCTGATTTACGCCTGGAAAATATAACGTACATTGGTTATTTGTGACTATGGAATCTGGACTTTTCATAAAAGGAAAATAAAAAATGCTTAACTGTAAATTATTTCCCTCTGAAGATCTAATGCAATTTTTGATGAATTTGAACAAGAAACTAGGAAATTTCTTTTTTCCTCATCTACTATGTACACCATGGGCTGATCCACTGGACCTGTCACTGCTTTTGTTACGTAAACTTATTATCCCACAGACTGTCCCTTTGAACAATTTGCTGTTTATGCAGTTCTTCTCAATTTGTATGTTTTCCTTCCACATTTTATCAGAAGCAGTATTTTTCTTTTCCTCATACATTACTCATCAACTTCTCTTCCTTTCTTCCATTTGCCAATATTGCACTTTTATTTCAATCATGGGGAAGCATTTTTGAGATAGAAAATCAGCTGTTGATCATGGAGATCTTGCACTGGGATTGCATATATGAAATGAAATGGAGTTAAAATTTTGTCATGTTTGGATGTGATAAAGTTGTTCTATTTTATACTGTGAATAATTCTGTCATGGTTTACTCAGAGAAAACTTTTCCCCATTAAATGATATAGTTCAAAACTGAGCTAAATCATATTGCTTTTTTCAGACACTTACCTTCTGCCTGGACAGCAAACTTTAAGGTGTCTATCAGATCACTTCCTTTTCTCTGCAGATCATAGTTTGCACTTGCAGAGTACTCCTTCACTTCTCCTGTGGACACCATTTCAACTTCAAATCTAAAGAACAGATAAATAAGATTCTTGTAAATAATTATTCGTAAATAACTACTTTTACCATGATCACAAAGAGAAGAAATCGCACAGCTTTCAATAGCTGCTCTTGCTGTTAACCTGTTTTTCAAGGTAAGCTTCAAGTAAGACGGTACTGTAGATGTTAAGGCCTAAGAGGGAAGGTTAGTTAACATAAAACAATCATAGCTAAAGCTGCCATGACTTACTTAGATTCTCCAGTCAAGGGAAAATATGGAGCTGCCTCTGTGTCACTGGCATTAGAATACAGATATTTGGTGCAGAAATTCAGACCAACAATGAAAGGCTTGCAAGAAGTCCAGGTTTCTCGGTTCTCAATCAGAGGTGGAATCTCTTCAGTTTTGGCTGGCGACACCAAATGTAGTGTATTGCTGGAACAGAAAAAAGAGCCATTTAGTCCCACGACAGGTGTTCAGACATTATCCTATTAACAACGATGTTTTGTGAATAAAAATAACTTATTAAGGTAAGGGCTTAATGAAATAACATTTAAGGGTTAAATAATCAAGTGATTTATTACTGTAAGTATTACAGCTGATAATTATAATTGAGCCATTTACCCTCTTTAAAATCGATGTAAGTAGTTAATTTAAGTTAAATTTAAAAATGTGTTGCTATTGTAGCAATTTTCTATGAAAGAAAACAAAATAATAGAAATTGTAAGTCTTGATATAAATTCCACAAAATAGTGACAAATTAAAGAATCTCAAGCACAGCTGCCACTTGGAATGTAACTGGGATATTTGCTTATATTACAAATGAAGCTATTCCAGTTTTACAATGGGATCTTTCTGAACTGAATATTTCTCCATGCTTGCCCTAGCCTTTTAACTCCATTACAATAAAATCCAAAAGGATAAGGAAGGAACACTGCCTTGAAAGTTCTCATTCATTTCTCATTACCTGATACTGAGAAGCTTTGTTGGAGTCTTCGGAGCAGGAATGGTGAATTTCAGCTGTCCAGCTTTCATAGCAATATATGCTTCAATTCCAGACTCATGGAATATATTAGAATTGATCTCCACACCACTTCTAGCAAACTCCGGCATGTCTATTCCCAGGTGTGTTACAAACTCAATTGCTACTGAAGGTTTAGCAATGACTTCTGCTTGCATCTATTCAATAATTAAAACAAATAAAACAGGTGCCTTTATTTATCCAACACACTTCTTACTGGTATTATAAAACAAAGGTAATGTTCTTGACAATCTGAAAGTAGATTTTATATAATCTGATTTTGTTAATCAAACAATTTGATTCCAAAGTCACACAAGCAGAGGGATCACATTAGTGGAAGCTGTAATGTAACATATACAGCAAGGTAGTAACACTATGGAATCTTACCCACTTGAATGTAAAAATACTCATGCCTCTGAAAGATTTATACATGGAGCTATTTGAATGTAATGTTAAATCTTAAGACAAGACTCAGTTTTTCATTGAAAAAAAAAGGCAATTTTCAAAAACAATGAGCAAAGTATTTGACAAAAAGAAAACAGATCCAAGGTTTTAATTTCTCTACACAGAAAACATGTTATTTTCTATCTTTTGGTTTGACAATTAGAGAAAATAGGAGCAGAATGCTAAAATCTGGAGTAAAATAACCAAAGGTAACTAAAAGGCAATCAGTATGAAATGCAAGGATTATTTTTTAACAATTATTTTTAATATAAATCATTATACGGTAGAAAATTTAAAGTTTATTAAGCAATTTATACAAAATCACAGCAAAATAGCTATTAAAACTGTAAAAACAGTGGAAATAACTAGCTATTAAAAACAGGATAATTTATATTGTGTCACATGTTCTTTAAGTGCTGCAATTTAAAAATGTTTCCTTTCAGATTAAAAAAAAAGCATCATTTAAGTCAATTTTCAATATAAAAACTTTCACTTTGAGTTGGTTTCATTAAAGGCTTGTTTTGAACATTTGTTTTGAAAAGGAATTTCACAGGCTGTAACTTCTGTATTTTTCTCATTTGAGAGAAGGAAGAGAAAAATAAACAGATTGAAGGAACTATTTTTGAAGTAGTGATTAAAATACTTTTAATTTGTAAATCTGATTTTGTCTCATATTTAGCTTAATATATTTATTGCTTCTTCATTTAACATAAATGTCATCCACAAGTTAGCTGGAGACCTCTAACAAGTAAGCTATTTTTTTAATTTCAAAGGTATTTTTAAAAATGAGATTGTAGATTATTAGGAGGAGACAAAATATAGATGGCTTACACTTTTTTGATGAATCTTCATAGCTACTTTGGCCCCAGGTGTTGCTATTCCGGACAAAGCAAACTTCAGCTGCAAACCTGCTCCAGTTGGGAGCTCAAACTCATTGTCCATGAAGATGTAGTGGACAAAAATATCCCTGTCAACACCTTTTGAGATAGCTTGTGCAATCTGTGAATCAAAGAAGGAAATTAATATCAACAAATGTACACTGTGGCTATGTACATTTTGCACTTAAAAATTGATCACAGAATTACTGAAACTGTATAATCCAAAAGTTAATTTCATATAGAGTGCAGAATCTGATTTCTACAGATTTCTTGCTTCAAAAAATTGACTAAAGATTGTTTATCAAAATCTCCAGCTTAAATGAATATAGGATTTTATCTTCTGCCCTGATACACACAAGTCGTCCACCTTGCATATGTATACAAAGGTGAATTACTTTAGATAACGTAATATTCTGGCTTCCCAAAGTCAATGCTAAAGTGACTTTTTACCTCAGCAAAAGAAGACTTTAACCAAGTATTCCCAAACTGTACTACATCCTCTTTTTAACATGATGAATATTAATATACATTTTAATTATTAAAAATTACTAGTATAGCATAATGGCCAACACTGAGACACTGGGCACTTTTCCAGTGTCATATAATAAGTTCTAAACTTTCCCTTTTTCCTTCCTATCACCACCTTCCAGGAGGACTCCACTTGGTTCCTGAGGAGTCTTCATGGGTTATTCAGAGTCCTTCAGACTAAACCCGGATGCTTCATTTCAAATAATTCTATTTTCATGCTGCTATCAAATATCCATTCTTTACATAACAGATAAACACAATATAAATATTCTTTTTAAAACTTATTAATAATACACATTGGTGCATCCAAAACATACCATTTCAGGAATACTCTGAAGAATTTTAGCACTCTTTAATACCATGCTTCCCAGTAATTTGAAATCATTGAGTTTCATGTACCCAAGTTCTTCTCCCAGGATTCTCAGATAGGCTCTTCCTTCAGGAGCTTCCTTTTTGCCCAGTTCTTTTATCAGTTTTTCAAGGTTAAGCATTATTCCTTTCATGATGTCCTGAAAATTTAGTCAGAGCAGTAAAGCAGATTAATGAGGAATATGTTAGATCATATCCCTAGAAGAGTTACATCTAGAACAGTTACTTAGTGAATGTGAGTTAGTCTGCATGTGCACTTCTTACAGATTTGTCTCCAGAGGCTGCTTCCACATGGAATAAGGAGAAACACTGTGAAATGCAATTAATTATTTCTGTTTTAGATTACCAGAAGAGGAGAAGGCTCACAAACATAAAAAGAGAAGTGCTGTAATTATTGTGGAAAGCTAGGAATGCTGTGATGTGCAAAGAATGTTTTCAAACTGTACCTGATCCTGCTTGGCATCCGGGGAGTAGCCAAAATAGTCAAATAGCGCCTTGGAAATTGGCTCTGGCACTCTTCCATCAACCCAGTACAAGGCCTTGCTTGCAGCATCTGGGAAAAATCCCTTCTCTCCAAACAGAGCTTCCAGTGTTGGTTCAAAGCCCTTTCCATCTAGGCCAAGCTAAAATGAACAGGACAATGCAATAACTGAGACCATTTCCCCAGTTTTTTTGAGCTTTACAACAAACAGACTTTCTGGAGAAGTAGCAAACAATACGCATCCTACAAGTCTGTTACACTTAACAGAAGATACAGAACAATTAATTTTATCTCTGTAGTGAGGTCCAAAAAACTCCTACATATAGGCTGTTTCTCAGTTCAAAACTACTATGAGTACCTCACTGTGCCAGTAATGATTCATTAGCATGAAGTGAATTTGTTACAGATGGGTTCATTTTACCCTAGCTGGGGCCTTTAATAACTGCAACAAGGTCGTCCATCCAGTCACTGGCAAGTGACATCACATAACAAATGACTTGCTGTAAAGCCCATTGAGATCAAATGAAAGTCCCCTTGTAAGTAAGCACAGCGATCTTTAGATTTCTCCCAAAGCTTATAAAAACAATACATTATTCAGGGAAAGTTGTTATAAGAAAACAGAAGTGAGAAAGAAAACATCTGAATACGAGCAAAAGATTTTCATAGTCATTGTACCTCAAAGATGTCGCTTGGGCCAAATCCATACACATGCAGGGTGGTTTTTAGCATAGTCTCTTTAGGAACATAGCTGCTTGGATCAAAAACCACATCTCCCTCTACTTTGACAGAGATGGGATCAACTCCAGGTACAGAAAGTCTTTTGGAAATCTGATAATTTTTTGAGAATTTTTTGAAATCTTTGGCTGTTGGAACTTGGTTTCCTTTCAGAGCTTCTTCAACTTGGTGTTTTAGACTAGGAAAGAGGATTGAAATGCATATATAATTAGTATGAATTCCAAAACCTCATTTAGTCTAAGTTAAGGGATGTCATGTGTCACTTGTAGACTTTCAAACAACTGAGGTCACTGTAAATGGCTAGGTCTCTGCGTGTCTTAATGGTAAAAAATAAGTCTTAGGGGAAAGACTGTAAGCTGTCACTGCTCTGACAAAGCCATAGATTTACTCAAATGATGTGTTTGCTCAAAGAAAATAAAAAAGCAAGCAAACAAACAAACAAAAGGCAAAAATATGCACTTATGAATAACTACCAAGAGGCCAGTATATAATTAATGTTTACTTACTTTTCAATGCCTACTTCTTCAGAGTTAAGAATATTGGAAATGTGTGAGGCAACAAAGCTTTTCACTTGCTCATTCTGCTCCTTTGTGAGGACTCTCAAGATCTTTGCAAGATCATACGGGAAAGGCTTTTTCATCAGTATGAGGTAGGCTGCTAGACGTTTGTCTGTAGGTGCATCCCCTTCTTGGAAGGCTTTCAGAAGTGCTGAACTGTCCTAAATAGTTAGAGAATGGTTTGCACTGATGAGCTGGCTAGTACATGATAATGCTAAACTCTTTTGGGAACATGTAAGGTAAGATGTAGTTTTCTTCAGGACTGCATAACTATTTCTAGAAATTATTTCTATAACTGACCAAAACAAATTTACTGAAGCTATTTTGATAAAATTTATTTTTATAGAAAAATGTCATAGAATTTATGGCTTTATTAAAACTGATTTACTTCTATATTTGGCAGGTTACTTTCTTGTTTAGAATAATGATATTTGATTGTTGAGAACCAGAAGCATTTTGGTCTGCAGAAAAATCCAGAGGTTTTGGAAAAAACATAATTCAATTTAGGAAAAGATGATCATAATCTTCTGCTGCAGAATAAGTAAAACTATAGTTTGAAAATAATAATTTGAAAAATAAATTCTTTAAATTCAGTTGAATCTGAGGATGTGAGCTCTGTTTTCTTTCAAGATCCAGACTTGTTTAGCCTTGTCTGGAAAAACAGAGCATGTCTCTTAGAGTAGAAACTTGTTGATATTCAAACTATTTTACTATACTAAGTAATATTGCTCTGTAAAATGACATTCGTTCTGCAGGAGGTGGTTTAATGTCATTGCAATATAAATATAAATCTAACCAGTCATATTAGTAACAATAACAACAAAAGGCCACTATAAAATAAAGAAATTAGTTTTTCTTCATTAAATCCATTTAAATCTGGAGTAATTTGTTAAAACCACCTTTTAATAAATAGAATTCCTTTTAAGATATTTTAACAGGAACAGATCCAAACATTCCATTTAAACAACACTATGTAAAGAAAACAACTGCATCTCAAAGGAGCAGCATCCATTACATCAGAAGTCTGCAGAACTTCTCAGATATATGCTAAATTAAGCAAAGATATTCTAAAAATGCTGGAGACATTTACAAGGGAGATAATAACAATGTGAAATAATGAGGAAATATTTCACATATTCAATTACTTCTATGAAGAGTGAAGGCAAACTGAAGACAGTTTGTGCTTCTTCTTGTGACTCAATTTACCTCTACAGTGATAGTCATTTTCCTGAATGCTTGGATAGCTGCTTTCTGAACTGAAAGTGATGCCGCTTCATTTCTGAGACACGTCTTAAGAGAAGATTTCAGGCTGGGTTTTGCTTTCTCCATTACTGCACCCATGTTTCCAATAGCCTGTCAGCAACAAAACCAGAGAAAGATGATAAACATTATATCTCCACTGAGAGTAGACTAATACATGCATTACCATTTAAACTAAAAGTCTGTATAAGAAGAGGAAATAAAAATACCCGAAGTGTGAGGTATGTGAGTTCATCTTCTCCAGAACAATCAGCACCAAGCAGTGATCCCATGAAGTCTGCAACATCCGTTATTTCCTCTGTCACAATCATCTTCTCATTGTAGAACCTCAAGAAATAAATATATTACAAAGATGAAGAGAAAGTAAATGTCTATTTACTTTTTATTCCCAAAGATCAAAGTAATGAAGTTTATTAAAATCCCCCAAAAGTGACTATTTTTTTAATTTGTTCTGAGCATTGTAATGTTATCTCAACATTCTTTTGTACAGTTGCACGCTATCATTACTTACTTAGTAACAGAATGACTTCTTTTGTACAGTTGCACGCTATCATTACTTACTTAGTAACAGAATGACTCAAGCCATAAAAAGAAGCTCTACTTGGCTGATACTGGGCCATGTTAAGAATTTCTTTTATTCTCTCTGGTGTTGGAGAAGGCAGCAGTCCCAGGGTATAAGTGATCAGGTCCACCACAAGTGGATTGATGTTTCCAGTTCTCAGAATTTGAAGGACTGCACTATAGCACTCTGGAGTCCCACACTGAGTCAGTGCCTGAACTGTAATGGAACTAAAAGGAAAAGAGATTACTTCAATTAAATCCCTGTTTCCAACTATTGCTCCATGTTTCAACTGTATGTTTGAAATTTATGTTTGAAATAAACATCTGACAGGTATATCAAGGTGTTTTAGTATCTTTCTGTATGACTGGAACAAAAGTGATTCTTATCAAAATGAAGCTTCTTAGATTTAGAAGTTATAATGATAATATGGTTAGTTATGAACAGCAAGAAAGTACTAACCATACTGTCACTACAGAGATATATCTTTTGTTTATCCACAACAAACTTCCTTGTAATTTAAAGTATTGTAATACAAGATATTGAACCAGACTGAGGCTCTATCCCCTCTCAGACTAAGGATATAAAGTCTGCATAACTTGTGTCATGTCCAGCCAGGACAGAAAAGTCATAGTGGAGAGTGGAGAGCAGGCTCAGACCAAATAATTGAATCTTCCCATGCCTCCAAAAATCTCACCATCAGAACTATGCTCTTTGCTATAAATCAGACTTCAGAGTCTGGAATTACAGTCATTGTCCTTGAACAAAATTGCATGAAAGATTTTTGGCTATACTAATGTACACAGGACTGCATCTGGCATACACTCCTGTGAGGGTGGTAGGGAGAAAAGCCCTGTATTGGGTTGTATTATAACCTAATTTATAGCTAATCTTCTCCGGTATGTTTGGAAGATTTACTGGAGGAATGATCAAAACAATATCAGCTCTTCACAGAAGGCTAGAACTTCCAGATATATTTAAATCACGCATTGGAATAAGATGCCCAGGGAAGTGGTTGAGTCTCCAACCCTGGATGTGTTTAAAGGTTGTTTAAGGGTGAACTTTGTAGAGTAGAGTTAATGGATGAACTCAATGATCCTAGAGGTCTTTTCCATCCTGAGCGATTCTGTGATTCTGTGAAATTCTTATACCGTTCTCATATATTTAATGTTCAGATTCCAATTAACAACTGAGCATTTCTGATGGAGGTCTTTGCTCTCTTCCTTTTCTATCTCTCTAGACAATTTTCATGACACTTTCCTGAAGAACACTCTTTATATCTAATTAACCTCTGACTTAAAGCTACATGCAGTAAATCAACTTTAGAATGGATTTTCTATGGCATTGGAATGTGTTGTACTTGCACAATGAACTGTTAAAACATACCTTGATATTTCCATCATCTTTGGTACAAGAGGGCCAAGACTGCTGTTATGTAAACTTCTAAGTCCAGAAACAAATCTGTAAAAGAGTCTTGCTCTCTTCTGATTTTGGTGGGAGGCCGTAAGTTTCTGCAGTTCCTGAAGGATTTTCAGAACAGCATCTTCCTGCCTGGGAAATTTGGTATCTGTACTTTCCAGTGCAAGACCTTTCTCTTCCAGAGAATCTAGCAATTAAAAACACAACAAAAAAAACCCCAAACCAAAACAAAAGAATACATCAACATTCTTTATGCATTTGTTAAGCAGCTAAGCTCATTTCTATTGTCTGTCATACATTCAATATAAATATAAACCCTGCAGATTATTTCATATGACAGCTGTTAAACATTTAAGTGTAAAAATTTCTAAAAATAATGGAGTTGAATCTAAATTTAATTCTCCCAAAAACTAGAATAATATCTATTTGCATAAACTCTGTAAAATTTTCATGAAAACAATTCATTAATTAACACTTCTTGTTCTAGCACAGTTTGCTTTTTCAACATTTAATAAATGCATCTTAGGAAGCATACGCTATGACTAGGAATAATAACTGCATGTCAAGAAAGTATGTTCCAGAACCAAATATATAGTAGTCATAGAGTATTTACACTTGGTGGCTGAAGCTAAAAGCTGCATAATAAAGTTTTCAGGTCTTCCCATTTTATGCTTCATCCTTTTTCCTGGTTAAATTGACCAAATACCTCTCTAACTAGCTAATTGTTTTTAAAAAATATAAATTGTTCTTGCATTTGGCCTGTATTCATATTTTGTCCCTGAATTTGTATTATTTGGAATTGCAGCTATACCTTCATCAAAACTTTTGCTATTGATCTTTGGGGTGTCTTCAAGCTTCAATGTCTGGTTGACCTCCGTCATCACACCATAGCGATTTCTAGCAAACAAAGAGAAATTCAGCGCTTTAGTTGAGTCTTAGTAACTCTAGAGGTCTTGCCATGCCTCCTCCCTTATTGAGCAAAAAATGCATATTTAGAGATGAAGTCAGGGTTGAATGTGATACACATTTAAAATGACTATTTATAATGGTTAAGAAACCTACTTGTACGAGGAAGGCAGAAACAGATGTTTTTCACTGCAGACAGCATCTCTTATGTGCCTTTTCTTTGCATCGATATTGTAATGACAGAATTGAGTGCTCCTTAGAAGGGTAGATAGAGGGAAGTTCTGTAAAATAGTTTGGCAGACGTATTACTGAATAGCATAGAAACAAGCATAATTTTGAAGACTGACACATTTTACTGCAATATTAACAACTACAGCATATTGGAAGCTGATGCAGAACTGGAATTATTCTCATGCAAAGAAAAAACTGTGCCAGTATCAATCTTCAGTCTTATGTCTCCTCACAGACAGAAATCCCACTGAAATTTTCCCTCAGGCCTCTTTGAAGTGTTTGGCTTAGTAGTTACTTCATGAATGATCCCCTTCTGCATGCAACAAAGGACTCCTTCATAGAAACAAGTTTGCAATTTTTACAGTAGCTCAGGTCCCTTGTAACAGCTGATGCTCTTCCTAATTTCACTGCTACACACATTTTACCAAGTTCTGCAACATGCTGTAGAAGTGGCAGAAATTATAAAACAGGTTTTTAGAATGATCTGAAATCCTAATTTCAAATATATATATATATTTATATATGTATAGTTTTTTTTGGTGAAAACATTCACAAGCACAGAGGCTATGACACCAGGAAGAAAACTGCACTACTCATGTAATCAAGTCTTTTCCTCCTGCACACCATATACATATCAGGGTTTTGGTGCACTATATGTGTGAGATGAAGTTGGAACGTTGAAAAGTTTGACACACAAAACTAAAATCAGACTATGATTGGATAGGTTATAGTTTAATCAATACTACTAAATCCATCTGTAAAAAGCTGTCCTTTAAAAAATACTGAGAAGAACATGAAAGAAGGTAATTAATCTTTCTCTGCATCTTTTTTCTCTGTCGAGTGTTACAGTGTATGATGCAAGGGTGAAGAAAATCTATCTAAACTTTCAAAAGATAAAGAGAAAAAAGAGTTGTTCTAGTACTCATTTATTATTTTAAGTGATGTAAAGAAGAATGTTATATGATCTTTGCTGGTGTACTTACTAGTCCCTTTACAATGGCAATAGGGCTGACGTAATTTCTGATGGGACTGAAGTTGTCACAGGCTTTCAGGTCTCTGTTAATTGAAATATCTTCTGCAACATTTCCTTTTCTAGATTTGAATTCAACTTCACTGTCACACTTCCCATATACAGTATCCTGCAAAGAAGAAAGAAATCAGTGTCTTTGTTCATGCTGTTAGACATTTTCTGTCCTAGCTGAAAGGCATCCTTTCTCATCTGAATGTTGATATCGTTTGAAAACTCTCCTAGGTGAGATTTCTTCCATTTCTTCAAGAAGCAAAGTCAGTGCATTCAAAACACCTACCATTGAAATTGTTTTTACATTTTCTACTGTTTCTGCTGGCACAAGTAGAGCTGAGATGATCCCTCTCTTGAGATTCAGTACATTAAGAGGTTCATCTTCCTCTGCATACAGCTTGACATTTGTTCCATCCTGAATGCTGAATTTTAGCTCATGCCTGTTCCAAAAAAATCCCAACATTAGCATGAAATCACATTGAAGTCACTCATGAAAAACATGTTTTCGATAAACTGCTGGGGTATAGCTACAGCATAATGCTTATCTTGAACTATCATTATTTTCTATTCAATGTTGTTAACACTAGAAAGCATTACTCTTAAAGCAGAAAAAATTCTAACCAAGGACATTCTGATATCATCATACTACATCATCCTAGGATAAGCAAACACCAGGAGCAATGACTGGAAGCTGAAATTGCACAAATTCATAGAGGAGATAATAAAATTAGAATGAGGTAATTATTAACTATTCCAGTAGGCTATGCATGATAGGAAGGATTCTCTACTAGCTGTAGTCTTTGAATAAAACTCTGATCATTTTCTGCAAAACATATTTTAAGAGTCTCAAGTTGCTGTGAGATCTATGGCTTGGAGGGGGCAGTGGGTCACTGAAACTTGAAGCATGAACTTGCATGAGTGCGACATACTTACAAGCACTAGAGAGCAGCTGGGTGGAGGGAGTAGTAGCAATAAGTTATGAAAGCAGATAAGTAAAGAAACAATAGTCTGTATACGTCATTAAAGATCGGGATAGGAAATCTGGACTTCAGTCTCAAATGCCTTTCTATTGCACAGTCTTTGTACTGTGTCAGCAAAGCAAAACTATCTTAAAATGGCTGAGAATTTAATCACAAGAAAACATTCCACTTGCGATAATCATTTAGGGGAGTACCAAACATTTTCCTGATGTAGATGATATAAAGGACAAAAAGATCTCAGGTGAAAATTCTGGGCAGAAACAAAGGCCTTCCTTGCTAGCAACTGAAAACTGTGACAGTTTAGCCCTAAACTGTACCAGGGAGAGTTTTGCTGTGAACTGAATTATAAATCTACCATGTTACCATGGAATGTGTTCTGTGCATGGAAAAACTGTCAGGGTGGACTGTAACATTGCAGCATGTTCCATGTTAAGGGTACAAGTACTGATGATAATTGATATTGCTTACTTGGACATGGCATTTGCAAAGTCGTCAGAGACTTTTGACTTTTTCAGCATGGCCTTTCCTTCAGCATCAACACCAAATGTCTCCCTCAGGGAGCAATGCATTGTCCTCAGGATGAAGTTGCACAGCTGTGGTACCTCCAGTTCAACCTGAAAATGCAAATACGATGTACTCATTCTTTGTTGTCTTGTATCCAGGATTATCCAGGCGTAGTTTCGAAAACATGCCTTGGGTTTTGTAAAGTGTTAGAATCACCCTGCTAGCAGGTGTTGGGAAAGATTCCAAAGTACTCTAAGTAGCTTAAGGTATCTTGCTGGAGAAGATACAAATGTGGGTATTTCCTTGATTAATAGCAGTAAACAAGCAACTCAGGTTCTGAAAAAAAATTATAGTACTAGAAAAAATTTATGAAAACTTGATTTATGACAAGGATCATTGTTTAGACTCAGAAGAGTATGAGCTAAATAAAAAATATTTTCCCCAGTTGCTCCATTTCGGGGGAAAAAAAATATGGGAAAGTTTTGGGCAAGATGGAGGGACACTGGGTACTTTTCTAGTTTTCAGGACCTACTGTGGAGGCCCTGATCCTGGCTTGACTGTTATCATTAACAGGCTATCACATGGTTTTCATAGCATAAATGAGCTGGTTTGGATTAATTTCAGAATAATTTAATAGAATTATTTGATAGACAACCTTGGAGCTAAGAAAACTGAAACTGAGCTAAGAAAACTTGGAAAACAGAACTACCTGGTTTTCCCCCTCCCTCATGTAAAAGCAGAGCCAGATCAGGGTTAAAGTGCACTGGCACAGTGGTATAAAGGACTTTTGCAATCCTCAGTACCTTCTGTCTAGGGCACGGAGTGCTTAGTCTTCAGGACTCTTAACAAGTGCCTTACAAGAATGGTTTTAGTTTGGAAAAGCATTGAAGGATGCTTCCCATCTGCCAGCTCCCAAATTATTCAGTATACAATCAATTATATTTATTCCTCTTTCCCTACCTTGCAGTTGATCTTTGAACCACTTCGAGAATCTGCTGTTCCCGTGATGCCATTTGAAGTTTCTGCTTCGTAAGAGTAAACATATTTTCTGAGGGGTTTAAATCTGGCTGCATCTTCTGCAATTGGAAAACAAGAATGCTTTTATGACTTGGGTAGGATATGCATGTGCTTACAATACATGCTAAGTGTTGTATAACAAAAATGAATGGCACGCATAAAGGAAGTATAAGAACTCTCCCACTATTTCCTTTTATAGAATAGCTTTCAGAAGAAGTAATGTCTTCGTGCATGCTGGATGCTTTCTGAAGACAAAATCTGTGGGGGAAGCTTAAGTTTTAGGGCTACACTGCTCTGTTTGATGACATCTGACAATATGATGCCATCTGGCCTTCAAATCATAAAATCATAGAATTGTTTAGGTTGGAAAAGACCTTTACGATCATCAAGCCATGCTCCATTAAAGGTAACGACAAAAACGGGAGAAAACTTCAGACATGGAACTGTTTTTGGAATGAACCTATTGCTTCTAAATTAAACCAATCAAATGGTAGTTTTCAAATTGGTAATGAAATGAGTCATTTCAGCTAAGATTTTTCCACCATAATTCACATCTAAGCAGTTACTTGATCTGTGTCACATGACTGGGACTAAAAGCAAATAAACACAGACACCAAAACTAGCGTTCCGCCACACCATTTCAACTGAAAGTACAGAGTGTCTTTCTGCCCCATAGTCTCCCAAAACATGATCTGTTAAATCACTTGGTAGATCAGCAAATTTTATTAGACTCTTCTAAATGGAGATAAGCTTTAGTTACAAGAAGAGAATCTGGAACAAGGTAAAAGCACTAAGTTGTGAGCAAGAATAAAGCAGGAGGACGTGTCTGCAGAGGTGTTTCTCTTTTTTATCAAAGGAAGCCCCAGAACAAGGGGTTTTCTCAGAGTGATGACTTTCACCTGTGTTTAATCTATCCCTGTTGCTTTCAGAAGAAACGAATCTGTAATTTTAAACCCTAAAGCAGGAATGAATATGGTAATAGAGACATAAAGAAAAAATAAATTTTTCTCAGTGTCAAATATTGGGATATAAGATTTTCTTTTAGTGCCTGGAATGCATAATACGGGCCAAACAATGTACTGAATTATAATCCAATTCCACTATAACTGCAAGCATAATTTTAAACTAAACAATGATGATCAGGCATTTAAGTGACTATGGTAGAGCAGTTTGATTCTGCCTGAACCAGAAGTTACTGTTTCCTCTGTTCAGTCTGAGCAACTCACTGAGATTATGATGCTGCTCTGACACTGAGAAGCAAATCCTACATTACTTCTCTATGGCTATTTGTGACTGTCTGAACATATTAAAATACTGATCTATATTTAACAGAAGAAAATAAGGTAAAGTCATCTCAGTGTAAACGCACATGCCCACCATCAAATCAATATGATTTTGCCTGCCTTGAATGTTACACTTGCCATGAATGTAGCTTATTCTTCCTCTTATGAAACATTTGTCATGTCAGAGGCCAATAGCAATGTTATCTCACCCTGTATGTCACAGAATTGCCTATTTAGAGAGAACACAATAGTACTATACAACTAAAATTTCTATTTTTTAACTTGCCTCTTTTTTATTATTTTTATAAGTGTTACATATTTTAATAATATTTTAACTGAGACTACTTTCACATAATTGCTAAATAGAATTAATAAAATTGTCTATTGTATAGTAATCTGCATCTTACAAATATATGAAAACTGAACTAAATTATCTAATTAACTTTAAAACTGCCTTCTAAATAAAACTAATAATCAACACTATTCCTGTCACTTTTGGCTATTAACATTGCTTAACTGTAAATTCTCAGAAATTTTCATGATGCCAGGATCTACTATGCTAAAGAGAAAAGGCTAAAAGCTCATTATTGCTTCATTTCCTAACTTTAAGTAGCAATACTTGAAAAAGGAATGGGGACACTGTAAGATTAAAAATGCAAATAACAAATAATTATTGTTTAAAAAATGTTCAAGAAACTGGCTATGAAGCCCAGAAGTTGTTTCAGGCAGCTGAAATAAACCAAATTGCCTGGAGATGGTGCTAAACCAAGGAAAAAGGGGATTAAAAAACACCCTGAAGACAAACAAGAAAACAACTTGTTTGGTACTTTGACCCAGCTGTGGAACATTATGTATCTAACCAAAAAGTCAGGGCCAGTCAGAGTTCATTATAAAGATAGGGCATGAAGTCAGCATTTCCTGAGTCTTGACTTGTTTAAAGAAATTGCTGTCCTTGCTGACAGAGTTGATGATTTATTCTACAGGTATTTAGTTAGATATCCAAGTGCAATTCTATGGGTTTAGCAGCCACTGTGAAGGGTAATGGATAGGTGAGATTCAGCCCATGGTAACCTCTAATGTGAATAACCTTACTGTTAAAGCTTTACATCTGATAAAAGGGAAATTCTAGATTAAGGAGTATGCACCTCACACCTGCTGATTAAGAAATCAACAAAATGATTGAAAGTAGTTTGTTAATGGAAGCTTTTTAGAACTTTAGAAACCCAATCTCGGCCTCATCAGTCTTAGGAGAATTCTAAAATTACTTAAGCCAAACCTTATGGATAATTAAATACCTACAATAAATGCAAAGAAAAACTTCAGAATATTGCCATCACTTTTGCTTCAGTTATTTCTGAGGATTTATGGAATAGGAAAGATCAAGCTTTGAAAGAGGCATTCAGCTAATACAGTGAAAATAAGATAAAAAAGCAGAGGCAAGAAATTACTTGAACATCCTGGATTTCCACCTTCAGGCACTTCTTCTTCTGTAAAGAATTAAAAAAAAAAATTAAAAGCTGGAAAAGCAATTTCTAGCTATAAAACAAGGGCTATGGAAATTTAAATGGAAATACTGCATTTATTGTAAGATTTTTTTGATTTATACCAACGTTTGATGTAGTTTGGCACACTGATGTAAATAACAAATTAACATTGACGGTACAGAGTCAAATATAAAGGGACTTACAGTACTTGCCTTGATATTATGAACTAAGGCCTCAGAATAGGATATTTAATTGACAGAATGAAATTACTTTGATTTAAAATGAGAAGGATCAGCTTCTAAGTCAACAAGTATTTAAAAAAGCAAAACCCCAACATGTGATATGAAGTAGAAAGTTATAAATGATGGGCACAAAATGTAGAGGTAGACACATTAAATGTACCATATAACATGGTTTATTTTAAAATTTTAAAGTATTTGAGCACACAAAAATACTTCATAATGGATGAATGGCTGTATTTTTCTTTCTATACATTGAAAAAATCACAGCTTTGATGATTGTACTATGATTCTCTGCTATTGATCTTTCCTGAATACTGAGAGTTCATTCTTTGGAGGAAGAGAACACTGTTTGGAAGCCTATTCAGGTTGAAGAATAACTTGTGTCTGTCTTAAGTATGTCCCATATAACTCTATCTAAAATCAAAATAAATAAAATCTAATAAATTTATTGCATTCATTTGATGCTGTAGCATTCTTTAGGATATCAGACAAGAATTGCAGCTTTTTTCACAATATTTTCTGCACACTTGCTAAGTTTTCAGTCTGCAAATTCTAAGGTTAGCTACTCTAGAAAAAGGAGTAATATTAGTTCCAGTAACAGCAATAGCAAAATTAATACTACTATTACAACAGTAACAATAATAACATTATTAGTAGCCATTAGCATCGTTTATAATTGTAAATTCTCAGTTAACAGTAGAACAGTAATTCAACAAAGATGTATGATGAATATAAAACCAGACCTGCACAACTGGCCCAGATGAACTTTCTTCCTTAAGGTTCCATAAGTCTTAAGTAGCACTACATTGTTGTACTCCAAATAGCAACTTACTGGATAACTCACAGTCCACAGCAGCATATTGATCTATTCTGTCTTTTCTCATCTTAGGCAAAAAAAACCTCTACTGGTCTAATTCTTATGTTACTACTAGTAATGACTATGTCCCTTTAGCACAAAATTGTATTTCAAATGCCAATATTGCCTGCCAGGTACACTTTGCTTTATTGCTCTCTGTCTTCACATTTGCCACAAAACTGATTAGCAACAGCTGTGATAAGTCTGTGCAATATCTCCAAGCCACAGCCATCTCCATGGGGGTCTACAAGGACATCATTATAGAAAAAACAATGAGGCCAAAATGAATTACATTAATTCCTTAGAAGTGCAAATTACATTAAATCTGTTCAAAAGACTACTGGTGACATGTGTGACTTTTTTGGCATTGGAATCTTCCTAGGACTGCCCAGTCCTACAATGAGAAAAAATGGTATTTGCCACATTTAGCCATTCTAAATCTATAAGCCGTTGTTTTGTTGATCTTTGCATTATTACTGTTTTAACAGCTTCATAAATAATGCAACCAAAAGCACTAATGTAAAGGCAGTACTTACGTGTGAGAACACCACTGCTGAGCAACAGCAAGAACAGCAAGAGATGTACAGGGCCCATGGTGAGCCCTGAACCCTCTTCCTGATCTTTCTTTTCCTCTCCCCTCTTTACCTCTTCTCTACCACCTCAGAGGGAGAGTGAGCCTTCTGACTTGGACCTTCATTTATATAGTCTGTAGCAAGCAGCTGAGGCAAACGGTTTAGAAAGCTCAGAGCAATTGCCAAAGGTCCAAAGGTGATAGTCTCAGATCTTCACTGTGCTCTGCTTTAGTTACTGGGAGTCCCTGAAGGCAAAAGACTGAGAGCATATACTGGAAATGAGTCATTCTTCTTTAAAAGAGTTTTAAAAGAAAAAATTCTTGGCTACAACTTCTAACAATGCAAAAAATAAATTTGCCACACCTACATATGAAAAACTAATATACATAAATTATAGCTGGAAGAAATTATCATTGCAGCAACACTTTCAGTACAGATATTGAGGGGCTTAAGGTTACTAGTACTTGAGAAAATTAGAGTATTGTGTCCTCTTTTACAGGACAGAGAATGAAAGTCTGAGATATATTTTCCCTTGCCCTATCAAAATTTACCATATATCTTTTGAAAAGCAATTTTATATTCACTTGCAATATTGTAGCAGTTCAGGTCATATTCATGTTGAAAGTAAGCTCTGTGAAATTCTTCTGTTTCCTTAGTCTTAATTTTTTTTTTTGCTTGCTAATAATGGCAGGAATGCAAAAAAAAACCAAAACAAAAACCACCAAAACCAAAAGCCAACAAAAAACCCAGCAATCCCGGTGAAGAAATGTGATTGGAATGCAAGGAAACAAAAATGTTTTTATTAATAAGTATAGTGGTAAAATACCCAAACTGGCTTACATAATGAGAAATCACAGTAGTTTGAATTTTCTTCTCGCATCTATCAGTGCTAACTGCAATAAAAAAAAAAATCACACACACACAAAACACCCAACAAAATACTACTATGAAACTAGTTAAGACCATTTTGTTCAGTAAATTAATTTTCAAATATGTGACCAAATGCATTCCCAAATCAAAATATTTCCTCTTGTCTTGTTCAATCAGAAATAAAATTTTGTCTTACCTAAGGGATAATTTATTTTCCCTTGAAATTTTAGCATGATGTTTATCCTTAATAAGAATCCTTATTTCTTCACACTCTTTCTCCTTGGACTTTATAGTGGCTTACATCTCCCAAGATGCACTCTGATTATGAAAATCCTAATATCAGTTCAGTAACACAGAATCATAGAATAGTTTGAGTTGGCCAGGACCTTTAAATGGTAAGCACTGACACACAATAGGGTGTACATTCCAATAAGAGAGAAATATTCCTTGTAGTTGGGTTTTTTTCTCATTACATTAACAAGAGCATGACATTTCAGAGATTTCTTGCAGAAATTTCTTCTGTGGATTCAGCAGTACTGGAGGCTTTCCTTAGGATTTTCTGATTTGGTTTCAGTCCTTTACTTATATCAATCACAGGCACAATATGACAGCCAAGCGATTGTTTTTTTTTTTTTTTGCTTCCCAAAAGATACACAGGTTTTTGTTGGGGTGTGTTGAGTTGCCTCAGTATGTGTTGTGGTATATAACAATAATTTTAGTTTGTAGTATGATTCTACCCAAGACACTCTATAAAAATATCTGATTTTTGCCCATAGCATTTGGCCTCTTTTTGGTTTTGACTATTACTTAAAATGCATTTATTTGTCCTATTTATTTCTGCAGATAAATAGAGCTCTGGAATGCCCAGCATTCAGAGATTTGTCACCTATTTCTCTATTCTGCCTGTTACTCCTTACTGCCTTCAGATGGTTATTTGAGCAAAAGCTGAGGCTGATTAAGTTAATATGACATTGTATAGACATAAACAGATTACAAAAGCTATGACTTATCTCATAAGCATGCAGGTAACATGGATGAAGCATTCTACAGGTTTCTATTGCTGTATTACCTAGTCAAGGAATGTAATTTTTTTTTTTCATGGTGACACAAAATGCCACATACTAATTTTATCTAGCAATCTAAAGCCACCTAGTCCAACTCCACACTCAAAACAGACCTCAGTAGAACAGGACACCCTGAGCCCTGTACAGTGGAGTCCAGTCAACTGATGAATGTATGATCATTTGATATTTTGTCCATCATGAACTTTGGTCTAGCTGCACTACTAACAGCCTACTGCCTCCTGACATGCACATGGAGAAGTTATATACTTAGGTGCATTACTGTACTCCAAATGACTGGAACAGCTGCATTTCCTTTAGACCCACAGCACTTGTTTGAGAAGTAGGTGACCAAGTTTCCTGCTTTGCCATCATGAGAGCAGGTTGGATCCTACTCATAGGTACTTTGTGCAAGGCTAGATGTAACTCTGGTTACAGCAGTCTTTCTGATGAATTTGGACTACTACGTAGCCACATTTTGAAGTTCGTAGCTAGAAAATTGAATTAGTAAACAAAGAAACAACTCCTGTGCATGTTGGGGCATGTATGTGACCGTAAAGCATCCTAACTTCAGGATACTTATTGTGTGCATGGATTAATCACAAACAATACACATAGCAGGGAGCAGGGCTCAGGACTGAGTGCAATTATAGCTTACTTTCAAACTGCTTAAACTGTCACTTGTAATACCTGGCATATCATATATGTGAGACTAAGGAACTTACAGGAAAAACTGATTTGATGGTTGCAGTCATCTGTAGAATCTATAAAAGCTGGGAAACTGAGTCAGTAAATTAATGCTAGAACAAAGCTGGGAGTCAGCAGGGAAAAACCAACACATGCTGTAGTGTCCTGTATTTATGGTACTTATGGCATGTCTTGATGGCCTTAACAGTACCATTGAGATACTTTCAGTGATCTCTTTCTTTGCAGTGTAAATATGTGCATCTTTGTAACATTTCTTCTGTTGTATTTAGGGATTGTCATATGAAATCCATTAAATATGAAACCCACCTCACACTCCAACTTTAAATGAGCATCATAAACTGATAAGATTTAGGCTTCAGATTTGTTTCTTAGCCATACTGTGCTTTAACATTTTTTTCCCCAAAGTCTTAGCTGTAGGAGTTCTTCTGGCATTCACAGTCTAGATTTGATTGTAGAAAGAACAGTTTAATTTACCAAATTTAAACTTTAAACTTCATTTCACTACACTTTTCTCCAGTTACACAGAGGAAGCTGTTATCAAATCAGTAACCTGAAAATGGACCACCTCCTTCCTACAGTTGTGCTTTCCAGTGAGAGATTGGTTTTGCCTGTTCTGATGCCAAAACTGGCTTTCCTAACAGTTATATAAACATTAAAAATCCATTAACTTAAAAATTGTATATTGTGTTTATATATATATATATATAGAGAGAGAGAGTATATATTGTATATACAGCTTATACACACATACATAGATATAATGTATAAATTACACATTGTATTATACTTTGAGCAGTACACTACATATTATGGACCATGGTCTTTTATTCTGCTTGATGATACAAGGAGTTCTTTTTTCTACCTCTGGTGACTGGTCAAATGTTTTCACAGTACTGTTAAGGCAGGGATGTGGCAACAACTTCACATCCATCAGAAATTTTAGCTTGTGCTTGCTATTGCATTGTCTTCGGATAAGGCCCTCCTCAACTAACTCATTTATATACTTCATTAAATTGTGTATCTCATTTCCACTCAATGTCTTTGCAAGACAACAATGCAGTTTATAGAAGCAATTATGCCTGTTGCTAAGTTACCTACATTTTTAAGAATCCTTGTGTACCTTCCCTTCCAGTCCTCTGTCTCTTCTCTTTTTCTTCCTTCTTTCCTCCTTTTTTTCTGGTGATAAGAAATATGCCCTTCCTTTTTTTCTGTTTGCTAAGAAATATGCCCACTACATGATGCTTTGTTGTTGTTGTTTTTGTTTTTTCTATTACCACTTATTCAGGTTGAGGTCCAGCACTTCATTTTCTTTGGGAACTCCTAGAAACTCTGGTCTTAGTCTTCTACTGTGTTTCCCGTATCATAGTGTCATCTGTTTAGATTTTAGCATGTCCCCCATCAGAGAAAAATGGTTGTGTTTTCTGGCGAAACACCTATGGTGCTAACTATAAGCCAATGGCAATTGGAGGAAGCTGTGTCTCCCAAAGGAGGTGTTGGAGGTGCATAAACATACTCTTTGTTTGTCTAAGAACCACTGCCAGAAGCCTGCTGAGGCATCAACAGTAGAAAAATATTTGGTATAAGCCATCTCCTCCAGAATTTCTGTCCTTGAAGGTAGTGGAAAATGTTTCCTTTTTACGTATTTATTTAGTTCTTTTAAGTTTGTTCCTGGGCAAATCATCTGTCTGTTTTTTGCACTAGCAAGGAAATGTACTGATTCTCTTGAACCTTTCATTCATGCTCTCAAGAATTAAATCACTGCAGTTTCTTAATTTTGTTTTGTCCCTAATAGAAGAACTGTACTTTTGAACTGTGGTAGGTTGAGATCTCTAAATTCAGTGTTGAATTCTGCCAAGAGATTCCAAAAAAGGTATTGCAATCCTTCTCCCATCAACAAGATAATATGGTGATGTACTTGATGTATTTCTAACCCAGCATGTTTTCCAGGTTTTTTTGTTTCTTCCCAATTTCTTGTTTATTCATGCTTTCCATTTAGATGCTCCTTCTAAGCTCACCACTGGAAGATTAATCTTCTACTGTCTCATACTAATAACACTGTTTCTGGTATAGATGTTCAACGCATCTGCAAAAGAGGTATGACTAAGAAATAACCCACTTGCTTTCACAATGACAATCCAGGGATTTCCTATAGCAAAACTGGATGCTGCTGTTCTGGTAACTTCCACTGAACCACTGGCATGTTCTTCACCCTTTTTTGTCCAGGTTGCAATGTTCCAGTATGTTCCAGCCCTGCCAAAATATCATATTCCAGTAGAGAGTTATGACACAAGTGGGTCAGTGAACCATGTTTTTTGAGAACTCCAAGTTGAAAATCTGTACAGCTTTTGGCTTCATTTCTCCCAGGGTTTCAACTCTCCATCATCTTCATACAACCAGAGCTCATGCTGTCTCCACAGGCTTTCATGTACACAGGATGCCATCTCTGCCTGCAAAATTCCAACTGCTTTCCCAAAATTAATTCACGCCACTACTGTGCTTTCTGTGATGCTTTTCCTCATCTCCACATCTGGCCACTTCTCAGACACTCAATTTGATTTCCAGACTTTCCAACATAGAAATAGCTTCTTTTAATGTTTTCTTTTTTTTTCGTCTTTCAAATACTTGTTTGTCACACATTCATTTTCTACACAATACCATATTCCTCAAATAGGTACACTACAGTTAAATACTTATCCTTCAGCACTTCAATTAAATAGAAGCTTTGAATGTAAGAATTACCATTTATAGAACTACTGCCTTCCTGTTTTTTCTTTTTCCTGGCTTCTGCTCCTCACAAGTACACTGAGGAGCAACGTTTAAATCTTTCCCAGTTGTTCTGGGAGGTAATGTTTCCGCTACGCTGAGCAGTTCATTTTTCTTTCTGCTTTTGAGAGCTGCTCAATAATCACTCAAAATCAAGGAGTCTGACAGGCTGCTTTCACTTGATGTCCGAGCTGATCCATCAGTTTGGTAGTTCTAGCTGATTGGTAATTTGCAACACATATTTCTACACAATATTACATGGAATTTTACTAGTTCATTCCTGAGCCTTTTCAAAGTACTATTCTTCCCTTATGGAACAAAAGTCTACCTTCACATTAGCAATTGGGAATAGAATCGCTAGTGGATTAACTTGCCTTACAGAGCACAGGAAGCCCTCACTACTGTATTTCTCCTAAAGTTACACAATTAATGCTGCAGAAGATGTCTGCCGTGACATACTAGCTTCTTTAAGACCACAGGGAAGGCTCCGTGGCCTAAGATTGCACATAACAGTTAAGGAAATAGATTTAACCAGTGCCTTATTTGAGGAAGAGTAAGAGGTGGTTGTTGTGGTTTGTTTTTCGGTTTTTGGTTTTTTTAGTAAGGCAGTGATATCATACAGGGAAGGAAAAAAAAATAAAGCATCAGTACTTTTTGCCTGATGTTACCAGAAACAATAATGAAACCTATGAAGCCACAAGCACAGTAGATATGGGTATCAGGTGGGGATTGAACTTTATACATGGACCTGGTTTTAAATTTCATTACTGGCTGATGAACTGCATCTGTTAGGCTGGAGGCTCTGAAAAGTTAGAAAGGAAGGGGACATGTCATTCATCTTATTGGTGCTGACCTCAAAGGCTTTTCACTTTCTGGTCACCTTTGTAAATATTACCTTAATGAGCAGTAGGTTCAGTTTCCTTTCCACAGTAAAAGCGTTTTCAAAATTAGAAATGTCTTTGTGGCAGTTATGATGTTAAATTCTAGGACAGGCCATGAGTTACAGAGCTTTGAGAAAAAAAGCATGCCTTTTATTTCTAAAGAGGCTTTGCCTTGGATAATTGAAGTATCTTCAGCTTCCACTTCCATCCGAGTATTTTAGTGATTAAACAGCACAGTTCTATTTCTTGATTTTTAGAAAAGTCTTCTGAAAAGGAAGGTCTTTTTACCCTTCTATCTGGGCTCCCTTCTAGACTCAATACAGCAGCCTAGATGAACACACACCTGACAAGGACCAAATGCATATTCTCAAGACACACATTTGAAATATTTTTCATTATTATTTATATAATTTATGTCTTTACTCATATGCGGCAATGCCGTGGTGCAGAAAGTAGCATGAACTACCTCTTCACAGATGCAACTTACCTAAAATGGTCAGTCAGTTCTTAGACATTTTTAACATTTTTTTTTAAAGTAAAGCATTTTTCTATACCACCACCTAAATTTTTCAGTTTTCTGGTATCCCTGTTCCTCATTAATGCCTTATTATGCCTTTTCTCTCCAGGAAAAACACAATGACACATATTATCCTCATCCTATTTTGCTTTAATTCCAAAAACTCCTCTTTGAAGTCACCTTATTGGCAGTTCTACTGTGTTATCTTTTTCGATACTTTGTAACTCTATAGCATAATTCAAACTCATGTATATATATATATACACACATATATGAGCTTTTTTCTTATTTCTGAGTGCTCTTTCTCTCCTTTCATTCCTTAAGAATACAGCTTTTCAATACAAGATTGGAACAGAAACATTCAAGGTCAGGCTGGATGGGGCTGTGACCAATCTGATCTAGTTAAAGATGTCTCTGCTCATTACAGGGTGGGTAGACTAGATGCCCTTCAAAGGTCCTTTCCAACCTAAAACATTCTAAGACTCTAGATACTTGCACTTGATAAGCCACTAACAGACAATGGTAAAAATAACAGTATTAATAAGTAAAAGGGAGTAAATGAGGGGCAAGGGGAGGTAGGTAAGGAGGAGGGAGGAAGAAATTAATGAAAGAAGGATGGAAGGAGGAGATGGAGAGGATGAAGGAGGGGGAAAGGAAAAAAAAGAGGAAGACTACCGTTGTCATCTATACTTTCTGTTGTGGGTCTGTGGTGGGTTAGTAAAGTATATGCACCAGAATCAATCTCTGCATGTGGCCACAGTGAAAATAAATAATTATTCTGAGCAGAGTGAGTTCAACAGCTTGAACAGGGTCTGTGGAAGTTAGTGAGGAATAAAAAAGGAAATAAAGGAGCAGCCTTCTAACTAAGATGAGATTTTTTTTCTTTTTGCATTGCTGAGAAAGGAAATATTTTCTCCCTATCAGTAAGAGTTTGCAACTGAAATTCAGTTTTGATGAAATAAAATCTTGATAGAATATAAATCAGCATGACATAAGTGTGTATATTCAGAATATTAATCTGTCCCTATTATTTCACACACTAAATAGGAGTTTTACTGTTAAAATCTTGCATTTGGCATGGTTATAGCCCCATTTATCTATAGACACACATTTCCACACATTGATTAATATGGATTTATGCCAAAACCAAGTGACTTTGGGTAAAACTTATTTCCAGTATTAGTACATATTTATTACTAAACTTTTGTTATTTTTAACTCCACCATATAGTCAGACAGGTGGTATAAATAAGCACGCTGCCCTTTATTGGTATTGGCTACACATCTGAATACCTTTATTAGCATTGCCTACACATCTGGATACCTTTATTAGCATTGCCTAAATATTGTTGCTCCCAGCAGCTTGAGTGACATCGTAATATGACTCCAATTTTAAGTACCAAACCATGTAGTCAGACCCTCACGCTGGGCACTGAATTTCTTCTGTATAGAGCTTCTGTTTTGGGGTCTGAGGGTTTGAAAATCAATCTATGACATCTTTGAGAAATGAGTCTCTCTGGGTAATCATGAGCTGCAAATGACTGCCACTTAAGCTAGAACCCTACATAAAGGGTTTGGGCAAGATAGACCATTCTGATTTATGTTTGTGTATATGACTGTCCTGTTGTCTCTACTATCAACAACGCAGTGATTCATTATACTGATCACTCAGATGACACCAAAACTTATTTAACAGTAAGATAAGGTACCAATTGCCAAAATAGGTTAAAGTTCATCTTCAATAGCAGCTAGGGCTAAGAAAAGGGACCATCCTGTTGTTCAGATGTTATTCAGCTCAGGTATTATTTAATAACAGAAGAAATCTTTCAGAAGTTTTGTTGGTTTTCTTTTTTTTTTAAGTACTTTGAAAACATGCTTAATCAAGTTGTTTAAGTTAAATAAACCAACTAAATATTTATTTAATTTACAAGAATGAAGATTTCTGAATTATATTTTTTGGCACACAACTGGAATGAACTGGTTGACAACAATGGAGTTATGTCACTCTATCTGATAAGAGGATTCAGCTCAATTTTGAAGCTACATCTTTGTTCTTATCGCTCTCAACAGGTACTTCTGTGCTGACTGCTCTACCATTTGCCATTCTATTCCTTGAGCTTCACTATTTTTCCTCTTGTATCCAGTATCTCTGAGTTTTCATTGCCGCAATTGCACTTAAATAATTTTATGTCACATTTTAGCTCTCAGCACATCACACTATCTTGACTTTAGCTTTACTTCTTCCTCCTCTCAGTCAGCATTTTGCTTAATCTTGTTTTATGTCAGACTACTGAAATCTTTTCTTCATCTTCCTATTCACTAAATCTTTGTAATCCACTCTCCTATGCAGAACTTCTGTGCAAGAGCCCAGCAGATTCTCATCGCACACCACCTCAGCCACTTCTGTTGAATGAAACTGAACAGAACATTGGAGTCCTTTACCGTGCTTCCTGTGCTTTCAGGAACCCCAGAGTGCTTCCTGAAATCACAGAATGATAGGTGTTGGATGGGACTTCTGGAGATCACTCAACTTGCCTGCCAAAACAGGATTAAATAGGGCAGACCACACAGGAATGAATCCAGGTAGGTTTTGGAAGGCTTTAGATAAGGAGACTGCCCATTTCCTAATCTCATGATGTGATGCTTGTGCAGAGTTTCCTAGTCTAAGGCCTACTTACATCAGAAGTTTAGTTTAGATAAGATGTATTCCATTGTAATGCATATGGTCGTGAGCAATTCAGAATTGTCGTCAGTGTTGTAGAGATGGGAAAAAAAAAGCAAAGCAGTAACTTTAACAAAGGAAGAGAATGGAGAACAGTGTTCAAAATGTTGCAACACTATTATAGTAATGCAAACAATAGCATGTTCTCAACAGTGTCAATTATAATGAATCAAAGCCAACAGAGCTATTTTTTCGGCTCCCGTAGTTACAGTTCAAAGAACATATAGTGGAAACTGAGGAGGGTTAGAGACCATAGAAAATATTCCTGCTAAATCTTTATGTGGCCTATACTCAACACAAAAGAGATTAGAAGGGCATCCAGCAATGAATCAAATGATCTTAAGTACTACATCATTAGGAAAGTGCTGCCCAGAGAGGTCATGGAGTCTCCTTCTATAGAGAAATTCAAAATCCACCCGGATGCATTCCAGTGTGGCCTACTCTAGATGATCCTGCTCAGGCAGGGCAGTTGGACTAGATGATCTTTCAAGGTCCTTTCCAATCACTAATGTTTTGTGATTCTGTAATAATATGAATTTCAGTAGTACAAAGGGAAAGGTCATTCACTTAAGAATAGATAGGATGAACTCCTGCTTTAAGACAGAGACTTGTATATTGGGAAAAAAATAGAGAAGAAAGATTTATATATATAATTTCTGGGCAAGATAACCATGAACAGTTAGCTGTCACATAAGTGGAGAGCAGCTGTCATCTTAGGGTCTGCCAGTGAAAGCAGTTAATGTAGAACTCTCTAACCACTTACTGTTATTCGTATTCAACATAGGTCAGTTGAAAGTAGATGAGAATGGAAGGATATTCAAATCGATATGGAAAAAAAAGTGGTTTTTTGAGAGCAGACAAGACAGAAACTTCTATCCTAGAAAGTCTGAGAGAGCTATGACTGATCTCTGTAAATACACAGGAAGACAGAAGAGCCATACAATCTTAACAATTATGTGTTACAGGCCCAAAATAAAGCAGTAAAAAGTACACCAAGGCTGAACACCAGAAACCAGGCATCAATTAGAAGCCTTTGGAGAGAAATGGTGGTGTCTAAGGTGCCAAAACTAAGCCTAGTATATTTACAGCATAGTATAATACATATTTGACTACTGTTAGAACACACAGTTGCTGTGACAGGAGGAAGGTCCCTGGCCCTAAGGATTTGAATAGTCTTTTCCAGCTTTATCCTTCAGAAATAATTCAGGACTTCACTAAGCAAAAATGAATTATAAGAACAATGGAAATACACAGTAGTTACTTCTTTGACAAGATCAGTAGACTAAATCTAGAGTTCTTAATGAAAAACTGCTCTGTTTGCGTACATTTACACCTAAGGTTAAACATTATCCTGAAAGGTGAAGCCCCTCATTGCAACATCAGATGGTATTTTTCCTCAAACACTAGTGGGCTTTTTAAAATCAAAAAGACGAAAAAAAGTGCCATTAAAATCCTATACTGAAGATTTCAGGAATGTTGCTTCTAGAATAAGAGCTGTGCCTGTTGTCAAGGGCTAATAACTATGCAGAAAAAACCACATATTATTAAACTGTTGTGAAACTGAAATGGTCAAGCTTAGTGTTGTATTTTTTCTGTTTTCTCATTAGATTCATGATTATGTCAGAGAATGCATAAACAGAGAGGAAAAAAGGCCCGAGATTTTCAAAGGCACCAAGAACAGTTTATGAATGGAAATTAGGTGTCTAAGAGGCTATTACCCTTTTGCATACAGATTCAGTAATTTTGGGAATCGATAGTGTACATAGGGCTACCGGTATATGCAAAAATGCATGCAATCATAGTAATAAATCTGGGAGTTCTGCCAGAGCAACTGTTCTGCAGTGGGATACACTCTTTCAAATTTTGCCTTTACTAAAGAAATTGACCTCATTGCACCTCAGACAAAAATCCGTATTTTTTATATCGCAAAAGAATATTAAAGCAGACCTCATTTTCCACAGTGCTGAACTGGTAAAAGACATCAATTTTCAGGGAGGCATTTATTTTAGTGTGATGTTATTTCTCTAAGTTATCTCATAAATTCAAGTTAGTCTGCTCCCAAGATCTCTGTCTATATAAAATACTGTCATGTCATGTCTATAGTGTCAATTAAAGCAAAGGAATAAGGTTTAAAATAATTTCCTTCAAGTGGTATGATAAAGTCAGGAGTAAGTGGTGGACAAGATTTGAAGAGAATCACTCCCATGGATGCAGACTTCTAACATTGTAAAAAGCCACCTATGGATCACCCCAACATTCTTTAGCAGGAGGGTTAAGCCACCTCTACTGACAATCATTTTGTGTTAGGTCCCATTTCACCCTTCACTAGCTTTTCTCTCAAAATGCTTGTAAAACCTTTTTCCTACAGAAAGGCTTTTTTATTAAGTAAAATCAACATTTTAGATTGCTGTTAATCAGAATATGCTTGATAACTTGTATCATCTTGTGACAAGAAAAGAATTGTGAGGAATGGAAATGTTTCCAGTGAACTGCTGAATGACAGCAAAACTCATCAAGCTCTCTATGAACTTTATCTTTCTGTGCTAGCCATATCAAGAGCTTCATAAAGCATTAGAAACTACTCTCGTACTTGCAGAGGGAGTCAACTAATCTATTAAGCTGTCATAAGCCATGATAATTCTTATTAATATTTTAAAGATTTCTTTCCATTGGCTTAGTTAGATACTTATGTCAGCTAAAGAATCATTTCCAAGTGATGTGGGAGGACAACATGTACACTGTATTTCACTAGCACAGGCATAAATTCAAGAGTGAAAAACTCATGGCCATGAGCATAGTCAAAAAAGACATGTTGCTTATTTATTGGTGTTTGATACAGACAGTCATAAAAGTTGATGATGGAAAAGACCAGCGCCAAAATTCAAACAATGGAGGTAAGTAAAATGAGGCTGCTAACTGTGTTGAATACCAGTATATATTTAGACAATCAAAATAAATGTAACAGGGATTTTATCAGAATCCACCAGGCTAAATTAAATTTTTAAAAGTTGAGTTGCAGTGAAAATCAGTCTACTGATTTCCAATACTATACACAGACCTGGGAGCCCAACTTTTGAAAAACATTTAATCTTGTTAGACTAATAGATCATAGTTACTCAATGGCTTTTTTTTTTTGTGTTTTTTTTTTGTTTGGTTGGTTGGTTTTTTTGTGTTTTTTTTTTTTTTAATTTTTAAAGGGACTAGTGAGATGCTTTGTGTTCACTAATGTATCTGGGAAACTGTGGCATAAACTAGTTCTCAGAGTTCATGGTAATAACAGTGACTTTTACTCAAGCATATGAGATTGCTTAAAGGTAGCAATTCTTGACATGCCATTTCACTGCACGTGAAAAGCGTGCCCCGTGTTGAGTGGGAATTCATATGAAACTCTGGAGAGGGGCACACATTCAGAATACTCGTTTCTTCGATAGAGGAAGAGCTATTTCCACAGAGTGCCATCCAAAATGCATTCATTTTAGTATAATGTACTTCTGCAATTACATGCATAAAAATGCTGAATATCAAATATTTTGCATCAGTAAAGCTGTTAAGACAATTTTGTGGTGTCTTGCTACAACAAAAGTATCAAGTTTGTGTTTTAACAGCAAATAGAGTGAAAGACAATTTTAGATTGCTATCACTCATGAAAACAAAGCTTAGAGGAAGCAGCTAAAACCATCTTAGAAGCTGGGTGAATGACCGGGCTGTGAAGTTGTACCGAGCTTTGCTCTGCTCTGGATCTGCTTGAGAACAGAACCTCTGTTACCAAGAGCAAAGGCATGGAAGTCCTTACTACACAGGTATATGCTTAGTGGAGCTAACCAAGGAAGGGGTCAAGGAGCAAAGTGCATGGGATAAAAAGAAGAAAGATCAAAGTAAACAAACTCAGCATAAACTCATTAACCCAACACATAAAGGTGTCATTAAAACATCAGAAAATAAAGGTTATTTTTTTTATATGAGGGAGTTTGCCATGATATAATTTCTTGACAGTATCTTTTTTTACTAGATAAAAAACAGCCAGACGTGATGGAAAGGACTTCAATAGATATCGGGGTAGCCTTCATTGCAGCTGATATGGTCTTACCACACTTATACAGCATGACCAGTATATTCCATGGAAGCAGACAAGGATGTTGTGCGTCCTAAAAAGTACATGGCTAGCTAAATGCCTTTTTTATGGCCCTTTCTATACTAATTTTTGTCAAGTGAGCTGTGTGCATTACTGAAACCCCTGGACATTGTTTGCTTTCTGAACTGTAGTTTGTTATTTGACAAAAGCATAACTTGAGCACACTGACAAATCTAAACCAACAAATGTGATCACTGCTTCCATGCAGTTTCTTTGTTTGGCAAGCCCAGGTGAAGACAGCAGATGAAGTGTCCAGAGTTGAGGAGTAAGCAAATAGTAAATTGAGTAAATCATGTTCAGCATTCTGAAAAGTCAAGCACACAAAAATTCAGAGAAGACTATAGACTGTTTTTCAGAAATACATGTGGGCAGGGGCGCTGCACTGGGCCCGTAGTGAAATAACCTGACACAGAGCCAATAGATTCTTCATTGTTCAATTTGGCAAAACCAATGCAAGATTCCCATACCACACCTCTTCCACTAGGACAGAGCTTGCAAGCCATATTATATAAAAATTTCAATTTTCAATTCTTTTTGCTTTGCTTTCCTTATTTAAAAAGTATACATTTCCTCAGGCTCCTCAGTGCCATGAGTCCTTGTGGTCTTCTAGTTAAGGTAGAAACAGACAATGGGTTCACTGAAAACTCTTCAGTTCATGTGTAAAATTTCCACCTCTAAACATAAATTATGATAGACAAGATGCCAGCATTTGTTCATGTTTGATACCTACAGCATAAAAATGAGTACTGCTGCAAGCTCAGTGTCACAAGCAGATGTGATTTTCAAGTGGCAGTCAAATACATAGTTTTTGATATGTCTTCTTACAATTGCACAAACTGGGGAAAATAGTTTCCTTAAACTATTTTACTCTCATGTATTAATGAGTGAAAAGATTTTTTTTTTAAGTTTTTTTTTTTACTGATTACTTCCCTCCTTGACTTTGAAATTTTTTTCATTGGAAGACAGTCATGGAAAGGCTCTGGGAAGACATTATAGCAACCTTCTAGTACTTGAAAGGGACCTGTAAGAAAGATGGAAAGGGACATTTTTACAACTATTTATAATGATAGAAGAGAGGGAATGGCTTTAAGCTTGAGAAGGGTAGATTTAACTAGATGTTAGGAAAAAATTCTTAGTGAGGGTGGTGAGACATTGAAACAGATTGCACAGAGAGGTCATGGATGACCCCTCAGTGGAGCTGTTCAAGGCCAGGTTGAATGAGACCTTGAGTGACCTGGTCTAGTGTAAGGTGTCCCTGTCCATGGCACGGGGGTTGGAACTAGGTGATCTTCAACATGCCTTCGAACTCAAACCATTATATGAATCTATGAAATTATTAGACACAAAGAGGTTACTTCATAGACCTATCAAACCTCAGTTAAAAGGTTGTTGTGGAAATCTCTGTTTAGGATCAACAGTTCTCCAAAGACAGGATTAAAACAACCCTGAAAAAAACTTTCAAGGCATGATGCATCCTTTCTGTGGCCTGTAAAGGCAGAAAGAATTAGTTTAAGACTCCTCTTTGACAAAAGCTACTGAAAAGTAACATGCAAATTTGACTATTATACAAGACAATTTTCTCATTTACATAAATTCAATTAGCAGTGATATTCCTTTTCAGCAAAGAGAAAACTAACAGACCACTGCACTCTACCACAGTTACACTGCCTACAGTAAAGAGGTCTCTATACTAAATCAAATCTACTAAACATGTATTGCTTGTTTTTTTTGCAAGCAGTCGTGAAAGTAATGTGAGATACTCATCTCTAGCTCAAGTATATATGCAAATGTCAACTAATTTGTTCAGATAAGCATAACATGGAAAGCAAGTTAATCAAAATCTTCATCTTCTTTCATGCATTTAAATCCCAAAATTTTCTGAGACTTTCGCATGCATTCTGTTAACTTCAGTTGTTAGTTTTCACTTTCTATTGGAAAAAGGTGGAACAAGCACTATACAAAAAGAATCCAGCTCTCACTTACTTAAACATTAAAAAACAGCTCATAATCACTATAAAGTCCTGTGCCATTAGATATATAGCACCGCTCTGCCACTTTTTCTTTATTAATTATTTCCTTTTGAATAGCAATCAGTGAATCCAGATGTCTGAACGTGAGAGATCTTAGCCATGGCATCTGGATCCCTCACAGATTCCAAAAGTAAGTCTGGTACTGGCACTTAAAGTGAATCACACTCAGTCTGAGTATTTATACTGCCTTTGGCTTGCTGTGTTATTGTGCATTTATTAATAAGCCAGCATGCTTACATTTTGACTCGGGAATACTCTGCACTCTGGAAGAAATCCTATCCCCATTGAAGTCAATGGGAGTTCTGCCATCAACTACAAGAGAGCCAGGATTTCATCCTTTGAGTTGTTCACAGAGAGGAATAGAGCTCACCCTAGGCAGGCTCTTCAAAAACCTTTCAGTCCAGTCATGTAAGTCTTCATGACTTACCCATTAAAAAATCTGCTAGGGGAAAAGGTTAAGCTAAAAAATCCCAGTTGTTCTGTCTATATTATCAGCATGCTCATAGATCTCTGATTTGGACAAGGGTTCGCACAGAACACGCTCAGACTGAGATTCTCAAAGTCATCACAGGGTGACAGCAGGTAAAGACTACTGAAATGCAAAGTTTTTGGCTCAAAGTTATAGTCAGGGTCTATTGGGTTCACAGCTCTACTAGATTCCTCTTGTTTAAAGCTGTCCTGTTCCACATGTCACGGACCCTCCCAGTAGTAGGTTGCATTTCATCTCCCTTCTACCATTATGTGGAAGCCATGGATATCTACAGTTAAAAATGTATCATTAAAAAACAAATTGTGTATGTTATGAGTTTTTCAAAGACGTTTAAAGACAGAAAACATTTCTTAGAAAATCCTCCAGAGATCAAAGTAGTTTCTCATGGAAAGTTCTATTAGAAAGAAAAGCATTTTGATAATTAATCTATTTTTTTTTCTTTAATTTTAAACCATTGTTTTCCATAAAAAAGGCACTGAAAAGTGCTGGGAAAACTTCTGTGTATTTTTCAGTGTCCTGGTTATTTTGCCAAGGAAATCTAGGGCAAATTTATTTTGGTTAAACATTTATTTGGTGGCCACTGCTTCTACAAAGGTTATTTTGCTATCCTCACCATTAACCATTTGTTTCTCTGCATGCCAGTATGTGCCCCACTATTCTTTGCAGAGAGACTTAAGGAAGTACTGTTAATGATAAATTACAGAACTAGTTTTCATGGTTCAAAATCTTGGATTTTTGCAGCTCAGTATAATTTAGGTCATGAACCATTCCCACTGCTCTATAGTGAATTATAAAACATATAAGTCACTATCACCCCAAAGTAAAGAAATAATAATATGAAAGGTACATGGCTGATTTTTTTTTTTTTTTAATATATGGTTGACTGCTTATCCATTAGGAATAAAATGAAGGTTTAGCCAAACAGCCAAGTTACCAGAGTAATTCTCCATGTGCTCACTCCTAGCTTGCAGCAAATGGAATTCAATGTCAGGTTAAGTTCACGTCTCCTTAGGGTTAAGCATATGTATGTTGACAGCTAGATCAGCTTAGCTGACATAAAATAACTTCAGAAGCCAGAATAAATTGCATTTATTTCTGAGTTGAATGCTAATATTTAGTTTCTATTTCTTTTTACTCAATAAATATAGTATTTTGGTCATGGGGTTCTGAAATGGATCCACCTATGTTTACAATCCTTATGATCTGTCTGCACTTTTACATCTACTGCTCCTCAAAATCACGTAAGTTTTAACATGTTTGACTAGTATTGTCCAATTTGTCTATAGATTTTAGCTTTCTTTTTCTAAGCTACAGGATATTCTGATTTAAGAGGCACTCATAGATTTTAAATTTCCATCGCACATTGCTTTTCATGTCAGTTCTGACATTGCTCCAAGAATCTTTTACAGAGCTTGTTTTTCTCTGCTGTGCCCAATGTCAGCAGTTATCTCACACTGATCTTCTATCTTGTCATATGTGTTTATTATTTTGAGCTGGCATATTTAGTTCATTTTTGTATTCCCTTCTGCATATCTTGTCTTCTGAGCAGTCTTCCTCTAGGGATTCACATGAAATCTGTGGGAGAGCTCAGTACTGCTTATTGCTCTCCCTACTGACCCAAGGATTCTGAGGAAAGCATGGAAGTGGCAATGAATGGTCAAGAAATTCCTACCAGGAAAAAAAAATTAATAATAAATTCTGTGGAAGGCAACAACCAAGTAGGGAGCGACCTTGAAACTGAACTCTATTTGCCATGAACTGACAGTAAGGAGCTAGAGGGTTGTGTGGTGGCTAATGCCCAGAGCAGGGGGGGAAAAAAAAAAAAGGAAAAAAAAAAAAAAGAAAGACAGTATTCACTGAGCCTACTCAGTCACCTAGGCACTGACCTGGCAAGTCTTTTCAGATTCACCTATAGTCAGTAGAAAAATGTACTTTCTTTCTGGGCATTAATCATTCTTTATCTTCACTAGTAGCTACTGCAGATCAAAAGGAGCAGACATGCAGAGCAGAACTGTTCATGCTGAGGACCTAATAGCCATAGTATGGCTGGTCCACTTTTTGTGGACTTCAGACTAATTTTGATCTGATCTCAAAGACAATACAAGTTAAGACTGGAGAGCTTATGATGCACACCTGGTTTAATTTCATTTGAAAGGAATCCAGTTTGTGCTCTCCAAGTCAGTTCTGTAATGTGATTCAAAGCAGGGCAAATGGGAAGGTGAAGTGATTCACACTTTTTTTTTAGTACCTACCTGCATCACAACCTACTTCTCATTCCCTTGTCTCTTCCTCATAACAGAGACAGCTAGAATAATAACCTAAGGGAGTGTCTTGTATCACCTTGTACCCCTGCAACACTGTCACCTGTCCCTGGAAAAGTTTATCTCTCTACTTCCTCGATTGTTCAATTAGTTCATTGCTTCTTTTTAATTTATTTGCTTTTATTTTGTGTACTTTGGAAAGCAAAATGGTTACAGTGTTTCTTCCACTAAAGAGAACATATGATTAAGCATCACTTCTCTGAAAGTGGTATTTCAAGCTGAGGTTAATTCAAGGAATCAGTAAATCATCACTGTTATGATCATCTCCCTAGAAATAAAAAAGATGGTACTATCCTGACAACATTATACTTGTAAGAAACAGAGCTTAGTCTTGTATTCTTTGCTTGCTCAGAACTTTTTATCTAGACTGAAATTTTGACCAAGCATGAAATGCTGGGTTATGTTATAGATAAAATATCTGAATAAAAGTAAAAATGAAATGTTCTTCAAATTTACTACTTACTATCTCACTTACAATCTTTCTAAATTATCTAGTAAGGGGAGCAGTGACTCATTCACATCACATTTTTGTCTATAAGCTAAGGGACAGAGCAGTCACCCAAAAGCCAAGCAAATTCAGAACATATACAGACTGAGGAGAGTCTGGAAACCATGACTTCCGTTTCCTGAACAATTGGCTTAACTCTCTAGACTGTTATACACAAGCCTGATGGTTCCTACAGCTGTAATTTTGGATGAAACTATCTGTGACTGCTGTACTTTGTGTTGAAATAAATGCTGTCCATGTGTGTTAGAGGTGCTCAGAGACCACAGATTGAACTGGCTTCTCAAAGGAGAAGATGTTGAAATGCCTTGTTTGTAAATCATAAACTACCTTAAAGAAGAGAGCAGCACTGAGAAGCAAAGTTGGTGATTCTTCAGAGAGCATAAAACATTTGGGTATCAAATTAAATTTTCACTGAAATAATGCACTCACAATATTTTAGGTGTCCAAGTAAGAGTTGTATCGACAACTCTGATGAACTCAGTTACCTAAAATCCTAATTGCATTGAATTTCATATGTCCAAAGGTCTTTTTATATGTTGCCCTTGGAAAGCAAATGGATGAAATCCAGACTTTGTGTTACCTCAGTTCATTTCCTTGCACTGTATTCCATACTATCTCCCTGTAAGACATATGTTAAAGATAACCAGGTAACTGTGAACACTGAGAAATAACAAAATATTAATATTTCTGAAATTTACATTTAGATTGCTTTTTTAAAGAAGAAAGAATAATGATTTATTAAGAGCTTGCATTTCTTTTTCTAATCTAAAAAATTAAAACCAATGAAAAGAAAATAATGGCAAGACCCAGCTTTCCAAAAACATTTAAGAATCTTGTAATACATAAAGGCACCTAATGTGAATATCAGTTCATGCCACTACTTCAAGCAATCCCATATATATCACTTGTACTTTGCCGCCTGGAATTGTTAAGAAATGCTCATCCAGGCACAGTTATCTTAAAAATTATGACTCTTAACACTGTAACTATAGGTCTCAACTTGACCGAAAAATGGAAAGGGGAAATGTGTGAAAATATCATGTGCATTTTCTCTGCTTTCTGCAGGGGGAAAAAAAAGTACATGAAAACAAATACAATTTGAATTATCTGCTTTTAGTTTTCCAGGAAGTGTACCAGAGTGCATCTACTATTACAATTGGCACATGTTAAATTGTTCTTCTCATGAAAATGTACAATTTTTGGATGGTTTGTATATGACTTCTGTCTCTCAGTAAAAATCAGCTATCATTATAAAACTATGATTAGTAGTACTGAAAGATAAATACTTTTTTCCTTTATTAAGGTAATCACTTTATTCAAATTAATTAGAGCATACTCTTGCTGTAAAGCAGTGGTTCCTTTTGCATTTAAGAGTATTTTTACATGACTCACTTCAAATTCTGTTTTTTCTGTTACTACCTCCATGAGCTCACTGCCACGCAGCAGACATATTTATTGTGCTGTGCAAAGGTTGCAGCCAACAGAGATTTGCTATGTGCAAAGTCCAAGTATCTGGGATCTTAATAATTAAAGCATGGTATTTCTTGTCACTTCTTTATAATCCAAATGGGTTCAGATAGAACAGCTTCTTTTATAACTTCTCTGATAAGGACTGGGGTAAACAGGAGGTAGAGGCAGACACTGGTTTCAGGCCTGAGTTCATTCACTCACTGACACCAGTTTTAACCTACATACACAATACTGATAAACAGTGGTAGAGTCAGCACGATTGATAAGACCCCTCCTCCCTACACAAATACCACACAGGATTTGCAGCTGAAAAAATTCACAAAAAAATTGTTTTCAGCTAAGAACCTACTACACTGAACTTGCATCTATCATGTAACCTATCTGAATTCCTCTGAGTTCATGCAATAGACAAGAAATACCAGTAGATAATGTTTTAATCTCCTAAATGAAACTGAATCTGAATCATTATAGTCAGGACAGTTTCATTATTCTACTATTAACTAGAGATTACAAGTACTCCTGTCACCTTATTCTCTACTGGATCATAAAACTGTAAGGAGGAAAAAAAAAACCACAGAAGGAATTATAAAATCTATCTGGAAAAGTGAGATAACCAAGTGAGCAAGTACACACTCATCAACATCTGTCTAAATATGAACACTCCTGACTATGACAGTACTGAAAACAACTGACTTAGGTTCTACTCCCAGATAATGATCTTAGAGTTACCAGGAAACTGTGCAAATTTATTAAAAACTCATCATCGTTATGCTCATTTCTCAGTTTTCAGAGCTGTCACTGAGATGCTTGCTTAACTACCCTCAAGACCATTGTACATTTTAAGTAATTGGTACTGAAATCTTTTTACTTCAAAGAATAAGTTCCCTTTAATTTCTTTTGACAGCTGATAACACACTGGAGTTACTTCTCCAGTGTTACTGGAGTTCTGTTTCATGGCTCACATGTGCTGATGTAAAAGACTCTGATAGGGCCCAAATGGATTTCAGTTTTGTTTCTGCCCCACTACCATTTTTCTAGCAGTATATACAGATAGGCTTAGTACATATTAATTTCTTTCATCTACAGGTATGAAGGAAATAGAGGGGAAAAAAAAAGTTACAAAACCTTGGCTCCACTCTAAGAAAATATCATTGGAAATGGCCAAAAGTAAAATACTGCCTTTTCGAGAAACAATTCCTGTGACAGTGAATTATTCACCATTTCTACATGGAACTGGTAGTTAAGAAAAATTTATGCCTGAAGCAATTAAGAGATTTTAAAAAGATACATTATAAATATGTTACACTGGATATTTTAGTTATCAAGTACCAAGTATCAGAAATAGTGCGGCCAGCAGGACAAGGGAGGTTATTCTTCCCGTGTACTCGGCACTGGTCAGTCCACACTGTGAGTACTGCATCCAGTTCTGGGCCTCTCAATTCAAGAGAGATGTTTAGGTACTGGAACGTATCCAGAGAAGGATGACAAAGCTGGTGAGGGGCCTGGAGCACAAGCCCTGTGAGAAGAGACTGAGGGAGCTGGGTTGTTTAGCCTGGAGAAGAGGAGGCTCAGGGGTGACCTCATGGCTGTGTACAACTGCTTGTAGCCAGGTCAGGGTTGGTCTCTTCTCCCAGGAAACCAGAAACAGAACAAGGTGACACAGTTTCAAGTAGTGCTGGGGAAGGTAAAGGCTGGATATCAGGAGGAAGCTCTTCACAGAGAGAGTGATCTCCCATTGGAATGGGTTGCCCAGGGAAGTGGTGGAGTCACCATCCCTGGAGGTGTTCAAGAAAACACTGGATGGAGCATTTAGTGCCATTGGATAGGGGTGGGTGATAGGTTGGACTGGATGATCTTGGAGGTCTCTTCCAACCTGGCTTATTCTATTCTATTCTATTCTATTCTATTCTATTCTATTCTATTCTATTCTATTCTATTCTATTCTATTCTATTCTATTCTATTCTATTCTATTCTATTCTATTCTATTCTATTCTATTCTATTCTATTCTATTCTATTCTATTCTATTCTATTCTTCTATTCTAGGCTGGTCTAGTCTAGTCTAGTCTATCCTATGAAGAATTACAATTCTGTTAGCAGTACTTGAGTTACTTCCAATTAAGGTGGGAAGGCATTTTCAAGACTGAATTATATCTTTTTGTTCTGTAAGGAAATATTAGAAAAACAGTTTTAGAACACAGAGGCATTTCTGTGACACTTCAGGAATTTAAAAGCATCCTGAACTAGTTGAGGATATCCCTGCTTATTACAGAAAGGGTTTGACTAGATGGCCTTCAGAGATCCCTTCCAACCTGGACCATTCTATGATTGTAATTTTTTCAAAAGCTGTATCTTTTGAATTTAACCACTCAAAGACAAGATGTTTCTTTCTTACATTAGATATGAAGTTAGATGAAATGTTACGTACATTTGTGCCATTAACTTTACACTACCTCAATATTTTTTATTAATTCTATGCTCTGTGTAATTGAGTTTTTAGTTTTCCTTCTTTCTCTCAGAAAAGTTAAACTATTTTAATAACTATAAATGAGTATCTTACATACCTTACATCTTGATTTGTGGCAGTAGAAGAATTCAGTTATACAAACTGTGTACAAAAGATATCCATAAATTATGAAAGTTAAGCATTGAATGGTTGATCCCATTTACTAGTTAGATCTTAGAATCATACATTAAATTTGGCTGGTAGAGATCTCAGGAAGCCATTTGGTCCAACCACTTCTCAAAACAGAGCTGACTTCAAAAAAACATATTTGGGTGCAAGTTATCCCTATATGGTTATTTAGTATTACACATTATAATGGATGACATCTACTATCTTTGTTATTTACTTTTAGACTAGAAAGTTTTTGGCCAAGACCTTACTGTAGAGTCATCTACTATGCTATCAAAAATTAAACTAACAATATTTTTAGAAGATTTCTGCCCATTCTGCATCATTATTGGCAGCTCATCTTTGCATTCCTAGAAACAGACAAAAACTATTAACATAAATCTTTTTATTCCTGATGTAGTTAAAATTACTAAAATTATCTTTAAGTCTTTCAAACACAGCTTTCTCCTTATGCCTTTTAACTTTCTTTATAATCTTTCTTCACATCCTAACATCTCACTTAAATCCATTTGTATCAGTTCCTCCTTTCGGCATAGTTGATCCCATTGTATTCATCCCTCCCCAAATTTTCAATTCTATGTAACTGTATTTTGTTTTTTGAGACCTAGCATCCTATCAAAATAACATCAGTTAACAGTAACACTCTCATATCTACATTTATAATTATTTGGCTCATAATTGTCCTTAATTTTAAGATGTTATGATGATACTTTAATACTAGTGGGATGATGTCTCCAGTATTTTGCTCATACTGAAATCTCCATAGAAGTACAGCTTGCTTGGGAGGAAGCATCTGATAATGACAAAATCATGCCTGACAAATTTGTTGGCTTTCTGTGATGAAGTCACAGCAGCAGTGGACAAGGGAAGGGCAACGGATGTCATCTATCCTGGATCTAAGTAAGGCCTTTGACTCTGTCCCACATGACATCCTGGTCACCAAGCTGGAAAAACACAGACTAGATGGGTGGACAACTCGCTGGATAAGAAATTGGCTGGATGGTCACACACAGAGAGTGGTGATCAAGGGCACAATGTCCACCTGGAGACCAGTGACAAGTGGCATCCCTCAGGGGTCAGTGCTGGGTCAGTGCTGTTTAACATCTTTGTCAGTGACATGGACAGAGGAATCAAGTGCACCCTCAGCAAGTTTGCAGATGACACCAAGCTGTGTGGCACAGTCAACTTGCTGGAGGACAGGGATCCATCCAGAGGGACCTGGACAGGCTGGAGAGGTGGGCCCAGGCCAACCTCATGAAATTTAACACGGCCAAGTGTAAGATCCTGCACCTGGGTCAGTGTAATCCCAAGCACAAATACAGGCTGGGTGGTGAGTGGCTGGAGAGCAGTCCTGAGGAAAAGGACCTGGGGGTCTTGGTTGATTAAAAGCTCAACATGAGCCAACAGTGTGTGTGTGCAGCACAGGCAGCAACTGTGTCCTGGGCTTCATCAAGAGCAGCGTTGCCAGCAGGGCAAGGGAGGGGATTCTCCACCTCTACTCTGCTCTCGTCAGAACCCACCTGGAGTACTGTGTACAGTTCTGGAGCCCCCAACACAAGAAAGACATGGAACTGCTGGAGTGAGTCCAGAGGAGAGCCACAAAGACGATCAGAGGGCTGGAGCACCTCTGCTATGACAACAGGCTGAGAGAGTTGGGGCTTTTCAGCCTGGAGGAGAAGGCTTCGAGGAGACCTTGTAGTAGCCTTCCAGTATCTGAAAGGGGCCTGCAGGAGGACTATTCACAAGGTCTTGTTATGACAAGATGAGGGGTAATGGGTTTAAACTGGCAGAGGGGAGATTTAAATGGGATGTTAGGAGGAAGTTCTTTACAGTGAGGGTGGTGAGACACTGGAATGGGTTGCCTGGGGAGGCTGTGGCTGCTCCCTTCCTGGATGTGTTCAAGGCCAGGCTGGATGAAGCCTTGAGCGTCCTGATCTAGTGGGAGGTGTCCCTGCCTATGGCAGGGGGTTGGAACAGGATGATCTTTGAGGTCTCTTCCAACCTAAACCATTCTATGATTATATGATTCTATGACACTTAGAAACAATACAATCAAAACAGCCATCCACAAACATTTCTTGTCACTTGCTACAGAGCTGTCGGCAGCACAGGGATACCTAAATTACTTCATGTACAAGATGGTGCTCCCTCTTCTTTTAACAAAATGTTCTCCATTGTCCAAAAAAAAACCAATCAATAATCCTAAACTTCGCAGTTTCAGTAGCATCAACACATTAAACTCCTTTCATTATTCTGAGTCCTTGAATTAATACTGGCAGGGAAATGTAGGCAAACCTCTCTAGTATTAGTAGGGTAAGGTGCACGAATCAGTAATACCCATATTTGTATGGACAATTATGATATGAATGTGTAAGTTTTTTTAGTGCAAAGTCTACTTCTTTTTTTGTTCTGTGATACTCAAATGTGACAAAACAGAACTATTGTAATTGCTACAACTTTTTTAGCAGCCTGAGACTTGGATCAGTGCACTTCATAAACAAAGAGGAGGAAAAAATCAAGTTAAATGAATGCTAAAACTCTGACCTAGAAAAATGAAAATGTAAATTAGAAGTTACCAAGGCCAAAGTAGGTAATTAATCTAATTAACAGCATCATTAATTCTACAATCTACAATCAACAATAGCATAGCAATCTTCAAGATAAATTCAGGATTTCCCATTTCTAGATTTGCACAATTTCTAGTTTGAGTCAACTCAAAAATTTAAAAGAGTATGTTTACCAAATTTAATGCACAGCCTCCCAAGTTTTAAGGCACTGTTTTGCAGACTGAACAATCTTCACTCACTCTGATTTATTGCTATATCACTATTTATCTTCAGTGATCTACTTCCTGAAATTCAAAGGATCACAGGATGTTAGGGGTTGAAAGGGACCCAAGGAGATTGAGTCCACCTCCCCTGCCAGAGCACGACCATACAATCTAGCACAGATCACAGAGGAACAGAACCAGACAGGCTTTGAAAGTCTCCAGAGAAGGAGACTCCACAACCATGCTGGGGAGCCCATTCCAGTGCTCTATGACCCTTACAGTAAAGAAGTTCCCCCTTGTGTTGAGGTGGAACCTCTTGTGCTGCAACTTACACCCATTGCTCCTTGTCCTATCACATGGAGCAAGTGAGAAGAGCCTGTCCCACAGTTCCTGACCAGCCCTCAGATATTTAGAAACATTTATTAAATCCCCTCTCAGTCTTCTCTTCTCCAGACTAAAGAGCCCCAGGTCTCTCAGCCACTCCTCATAAGGCATGCCCTCCAGTCCCCTAATCATCCTTGTAGCTCTCCACTGGACCCTCTCCAGCAGATCCTTGACCCTATTAAACTGGGGAGCCCAAAACTGAATGCAGTATTCAAGATGGGGTCTCACCAGGGCAGAATAGAGGGGGAGGAGAACCTCCCTTGATCTGCTGGACACACTCCTCTTAATATACCCCAGGATCTCACTGGCCTTCTTGGCCACAAGGGCACATTGCTGTCCCATGGTTAACTTGTTACCCACCATGACTCCCATGTCCCTCTCCACAGGACTGCCCTCCAGCAGATCACCTCCCAGCCTGTTCTGGTGGAGTTTATTATTCCTTCGCAGGTGCAGGACTCTGCACTTGTCCTTGCTGAACTTCATTTGGTTCGTCTGTGCCAAGCTCTCCAGTCTGTCCAAGTCTCGCTAGATGGCTGCACAGCCTTCAGCTGTATCAGCCAAGTCTCCCAGTTTGTTGTCATCAGCAAATTTGCTGATCAGACTCTGTGCCCTCATCAGCGTAATTAATGAAAATGCTGAACAGGACTGGACACACTGGACCCCACTGCTTACAGCTTTCCAGCTGGATATAACACCATTGATCACCACTCTCTGAACTCTATCTTGTAACCAGTTCCTAATCCACCTCACTGTCTGCTCTTCAGTTCCAGACTTCCTGAGCTTGCTCACTAGAATGTCATGGGAGACGGTGTCAAACGCCTTGCTAAGGTCAAGGTAGACTACATCCACTGGTCTTACTGAATCTACCCATTCAGCTATGTCATCATAAAATGCTATGAGGTTAGTCAAGCACGACTTCCCCTTGGTAAATCCATGCTGACTACTCCCAATAACCTTCTTTTCTTCCAAGTGCTTTAAGATGCCCTCCTATGACTCTGGCTTAATCTATGGATTCCAAAGAAAGATTTGCATCCTTATCCTTTAGACTATTTTCCATAGACCTGCTTGTGAAGTTTGTCCATAATGGTTTTTTTTTTGTTTCTCTTGAAAATTACCAATACATTCTTGTCTTTCAGGTTTGTTTGCAAGCACCCTTTCCTCAAGTACTGCTTTATCAAGTATTAGATAGCTCTTGAAACATGGTCTCAGTTCATCTGGGCAAACACTTAACTCACAGAGTAAGTTTTACCATCTCCTATGAGGGAAAAATAAAACAATCAGACAAATGTAAACTTCTAAAGCAGCTATATATTTCTTATACACAGAGACTTTCTTCTGCATACTTACTTGCAACATACCTATGTGATACAGGCATATAGCACCTCTGCTATGAGGACAGGCTGAAAGAGTTGGGGCTTTTCAGCCTGGAGAAGAGAAGGCTTCGAGGAGACCTTATAGCAGCCTACCAGTATCTGAGGGAGGCCTACAGGAGGGCTGGGGAGGGACTGTTCACAAGGTCTTGTAATGACAGGACAGGGGGGGAATGGGTTCAAATTGGCGGAGGAGAGATTTGAACGGGATGTTAGGAAGAAATTCTTCACAGTGAGGGTGGTGAGGCACTGGAACAGGTTGCCCAGGGAGGTTGTGTCTGCTCCCTCCCTGGATGTGTTCAAGGCCAGGCTCGATGAAGTCTTAAGCGACCTGATCTAGTTGGAGGTGTCCCTGCCTGTGGCAGGGGGTTGGAACTGGATGATCTTTGAGGTCCCTTCCAACCTAAACCATTCTGTGATTCTATGATTCTACATATTATAAGTATATTGATGAACAAGTATTCTTAAGCAATACTAATTATCAAATCTTCTTCAGTTCTGGAGTAGTTGGAAACAAAGATGGGGTGGACAGATACAACTCTACAAGACTGTTTCTAATTGGATAGAAAATTACAGTAGCCACTTTACATGGTACTGTCACTTGTAGTCATCCTAGTGGAATTTTTCCTATCCATGGTGAAAAAAACACACCTTTTGAGACACAATTTCAACATGGATTATCAAGGTGGAAGCCTTGTGAGATGATCTGATCTTAAGAGACCCATGGGTATTACATTTCCCTACCCCTCATTTAGCACTTAAGTCAGATTTCTGATTCAACCTGGTATCATTAGTTTTTTTAATATATATTAAAACTATAACTAAATCTATTAGCACTGGGCTGTGATTTTGAAGGCATCTATTTTGAATATTCTAAGATAAAAAAATGTGGAAAATAAATGTTAAGTTTGATGCAGCACTAGTAGAGACAAAATATTAATCCTCTTAAAAAGAACTGAGAAAAGCTACCACGAAGAAAGTTTGGCATTTAAAATTTAAAAAAAACAAAACAAAAAACAGGCAGAATTTATTTGCTTTAGAGAGTCTTATCTCAAAACCCATTGAGTTGTGAAGTTTTATGCACCTTTAAAACCCTCTATCAGTGTACTATATACTTTTTGGTGCTAAAATTTCCTAGTCTTATGGTAAGCATCAAAGGCAAGGATAAAGACAGATTAGGAGAGAGCTTTGAATGAATTTCAGAAGTTCATAGCTAATGTTACAGAAATACATTAATTGGTATTCAGGAGAAATATAAAATGGGAGCAAAAAAAATCTTACTACAGATATTTTTCTTCTATTACCCATACCTGTGAAAGCACTTCAGAAGTGGAGGTTTCAATGGGCTTCTTTGGTTGTTGTTGGTTTTGGGGTTTTTAAATTTTCAGTTTTAGTAATGTTTTAATTGCTTGAAAATACGTATTCATGGGGTTCTTTCCTCTTCAGAAGGGGAAATCCTGGAAATGCCAAGCCTGTTAAGAAAAACATAAATCTTAAAAACTGTATTTTTCAATGAAAAAATATTTGGATTCAACTTATTTTCCTTTTGTTTGGTTTTTGTGTGTGTGTTTGTTTTTGGTTTTGGGCTTTATTTTGTTTTGTTCGTGGGGTTTGTTTTGTTTTGTTCATGGGGTTTGTTTTGGTTTGGTTTTTTAGACATTTGTGGCTACTGTAACTCAAAGGTTCTAGGGCACAGTTTGACTTTCAGACTGGCTATTTTGTGAGAATTCACAGCAGCTTTTTTTGATGTACATTGACTCTGTACCTGAAGGTGTGACTACAGTGGTTTAAGCAAGTATAAAATACATTATTTGATGACAGTGGATGTCAGAGCAGGATAGTAACTGAGGTAGGTCCTCAATGCAATTGCATAATTCATGATGAAGTCTGTGCAATCACCTCTTTCATCTTGTTTACCCATGGAATCCAGTTCAAAGCTACTATCTGTATAAACTTCTGATATTTAACACATATTCATCTTCTGACTTCTGTTTTTCTGGATATATACTCCCAATAGAATATAGTTCTTGAATAATTTTATATTTTGTCAATTACTTATATCTTTTACTTTTAGGCTTGGCAATTCTTGCTACAAAAGATTCCTGATAAGGCCTTTAAGAGGTATTGCACATTGTGTAATTCTTTGGGGGGGGAATGATAAGAATTATGCAAAGCAAACACTTTAGTGCTCAGATTAACAGATAATGCTTAGTGTCAGACCACACTGACTTGTTTAGCTGAAAGATCACCCTGACATAGAACACATGAGAAAACTAATCACTTCAATGACCATTTGAATGAACGTGACCCTCAAACTCCTCGTACCTATTCCAGTCCCCTACATTATCCCGCGTGACAATGAAAATTGCAATAAGAGTCAGCTCAGATTCAAATTGATTTTGCTTGGACAAAATAGAGATTGCTTGCTTTCTTATAATGGGATGTGGTCTCTGTAGAGGAGACAGAATAACTTCTGCTTTTAATAATCCTTCTGTTACATTAGGGAAATGACAATGTAGTTTGTAGAAATATCTGGAAAAGTCACTGTGCATCTTTTCTGCTAGGAATGAAGTCAAGCTCTTAGAAATCTATATGCAGAGGTTTGTGAAACAGGACCTGAAATTATTCTCTGCCCCTTCACTCAGTATAATACAGTTAAACCCTCAATATCAAACTTACTTACTCTCCAAAATAAGGTGATGCATCCAAACTTTCTACTATAAAACAGTTCCTGACTCAAGTGGAGTCTATAAACCTGCTGAGAAAGTTTTTGAAAGAGTGTTTGTTGGCTCCTGAAAACCATAGCAATGTGTGCTCTATCCATAAGATCTGTCATCTCTTAACCCAAATCTTACATAAAATAATCAGTTACCATAAAAAAAAAAAAAGCAGATGTCTCCAAATTCAAATCTGGTAAATCTGTCACTGTCTTTCATAAAAGTAAATTTTCCTCTTATTTTGCAAATGACATATATACAAATTTCAAAATGTATTACTTAAATACAGCCTTTCCATAATTTGTTAATATTAAAATGTAATACAGGTAACAAAGTCTTCCTTCTGTTTGCATCTGGATTTTAATTGACAATATCTCTCCATAGATTATGGTGTTTGATGTATGAATTAACAGGTAACAGCTGTGACTTACACATTGCAAATCTACTAAGAACTGCTTCACAAATACTAACATTTGATTAAACTCAATACAGAGCAAGTGCACAAGAGCTTAATTTTTATTTTAATTTATTCAATTTTTAGCCTACAACAACTCTCTCAAGCATAAACTTTAGTTTCACAGCAGTGTTCATTGGGAAATAAGATATTTGGGTATGATTCAAGACTATTGTACAGGATTATTGTAAGATTCAAGATTATTATAAGAATCTCATTAAATACAAAATATGTGGTCTTAAAGTTTCCATACAAACATTGTAATGTTACATTCATCTTCAAAAATGGAAAACGCCTCAGTGCTTACGAACCATAATTTGAAGCAATTAGACCTGAAGATCTCCGCTTGAAATAAACACAGTCCAATACTTCCTACAGAGATTGAACATTACAGAATCATAGAATCAGTCAGGGTTGGAAGGGACCACAAGGATCATCAAGTTCCAACCCCGCTGCCATGGGCAGGGACACCCTACCCTAGATTAGACTGGATAGAGCCTCTGCCAGCCTTGCCTTAAACATCTCCAGGGATGTGGCCCCAACCACCTCCCTGGGCAACCTGTTCCAGGGCCTCACCACTCTCATGCTGATGAACTTCCTCCTCAAATTCAGTCTGAATCTCATTAAGGTGTGTCCTAATCTATATATGCATTGACCAAGAAAACACATTCCTGTAGCTTCTGTTAACCAGGGGCTCTTAACAAAGTTGATAATATACTGGAATAAAATAAGGGGAAGACAATTTCCTTCTGATAAATACCACCTAAAATCCAGACAAAAACGGTATAATTATAAATACTAAGGTTTTTCTCTGATGGAGGTATGCTTTGCAATGGTGTTATAAAACTGTGAGCTTCCTTTAATTGATAAGTAATTGCAATTATATATTTCATTTGATATTCTTCATTTGCTGCACTTTAAACAAAACAGAATATCATTGTTCTATACATGCAAATATCAAGTAGGCTAATGATATTTTATTTCTCACTAAAAGCTTTGTATCTGAACACTTTAACAAGGCCAGAAGAAGAAGAAAAAAAATTCATCAACGCAAATAATCTTAGCAGGAAGCATGTAAACTAGGAAGTGAGTCATATGTAAAACAGTGTGAGAAGCAACAGACTAGATCTGTGGATCAGGAGATTCCTTTCTGCTCACACAGATTCACAGATGCATTGTGTCAGAAGGAACCCCCAAAGATCAGCTTGTCCAACCCCCAGCAGCCAGCAGGGACACCTCCAACTAGACCAGGCTGCCCAGGATCACATTGAGTCTGTTCATAGGAGAGGTGCTCCAGGCCCCTGATCATCTTGACAGCCCTCCTTTGGACCTGCTCCAGCAGGTCTCTGTCTCTCTTTTGTTGGAGGCCCCATAGCTGGACACAGTACTCTAGGTGAGGTCTCACCAGAGATGAGTAAAGTGGCAGAATCACCTCTCTTGACCTGCTGGCCATGCTTTTTTTTGATGCAGCCCAGAGTCCAATTTGGCCTCTGGGCTATAAACTGTGCAGTCGGCTCAGGTCCAGTTTCTCATTCACCAGTACATTTGAGTCCTTTACTGCAGGGCTGCTCTCAATTTCATCATTCCCCAGCCTGTACTGATATTGAGGGTTGCCCCGACCTAGGTGCAAGACCTGGCACTTTGCCTCTGTTTTCAAAAGCATTCAGGTTTTCAATAATTTTCAGTAATGTATTTTCTTTCTACAAGAAGAAAGCAAAACCTTTTTAGAATGTGATGAAAGTAATTTTTATGTAAGGTTTCTTTTACGGACCTCCTATTTACTTCTGCATGCTGCAGATACAGCAATAGCAGTCTTAGCAGGTCATCATCATTTATCATTCAGGAGCATACTAGTTATCTTCAATGTTGGTCTCATCACACTAGATATTTCAAGGCAAGACTGTGCATTACATAAAACATGAGTTACAAGCACTTTGGTGATATTTATGTTCAGCAGGATGTGGGAATTAGTTAATTTCTTAGTTTAGAACATTCTTTATTACTGTATAAAGAAATCTAAATGCAAAAAAAAAAAAACAAAACAGTAGTTATAAAAATTTATATGGAAATCCATTGGGTAATGTTTGGAATTATGTTTATTCAGCCTTATTTAGCCACTGTTTTAAAGGTTGCTGTTTTGAAACCAAGGTATGAAGCACTGGTAAACCTCATAGCACATCTTTGTAGCGCATAAGGGGACTAGGATTTGCACTACGGCAGTTGAGCTAGTACCAAAACCCTACTATGTACAAGGACTGAATGTGTTTTACATGGCTTAGACTGCAAGTAAAAGTAAAGTATATGAAGCAGAAATCTCCACTTGCCCAGAAATACTACTTTACATGACAGAGAAGGGAAAACTTAAGAGTAGACTGAATGCTGGGAAAAGAGCTTAACACAAAGTCTGGATCAGGAGGTGTGACTTACATAATTTCCCAAGTGCGGCCAAACTGTGGGTCAAGCGGGAGTGAATTTCAAATGAAAAATTATGCTACTGAGTAAGTTCTATTTTTCAGCTGTGGCATGGTCATCTTTGGAATCTTGATCCTACAATCGAATTTACAGATGAAAAACTCATTGAAACACTCTCAGGTGCATGGATGCACTTGTGCAAGTCTGATTTTGCAAGCAGATGCTTAAAAATTAAAACTTTCTGTGTATCATTTTTGCTTTAGGGGACTTGAGAAACAAAACAGATCTGCAGCACAGAGAGTGAAAAGCCAAACATATACTGAAAATGTTTTTTACTTTCCACAAAGTATTAGTAACACATAGACTGATTCTGTTGCTGCTTAAATATATGGGGTGAAATCCTTGTCCCAGTGAATTCAGTGGGAGTTTTGCCATTGAGCAAAATTTTTTCCCTGCGCTAGTGTGATTTTCAACATGTCTTTTCCTTTTTTAATAAATGTGATGACAAAATCCTGTACTTCAATTCCAAAGATGGATCAGCACCCTGTAGCAATTAAAGCTGCTGTAGTATATCATACGTATCCAGTATATTGTCTGAAAGATCATAGCAGTTTTTTTGTTTTGTTGTATAAACAAAACAATCCAACTAACCAACAAAATCCCCACACCCCACAATGCAACCCCCCCAAAAAAATTAGTTTTAAAATAATTTAACTTAAAATCTATTTCTAAACAATTTCTAAATGGATGAAATAATGTATGCAGTTATTTCAACATATAGCAAACTACCTGTACCCACCTGATGTCAGGATTTGGTAATTAATTAAAAATAGAAGTAGTGCTAAAGGCCACACACATATGAATGAACATCTGAGAGCACTGGTATGAAAGAACAGGTTGTTCTTAAAGTATTAAAAGCAAGCATATGACCAAATGAACATAGCTATTATTTGCACTGTAACTTTAAGTTTCCTACAAATGGTCAATGATAAATGCCAGAAAAGAGTTTCAGAGAACTCATTCTGTTTGTAAACAGAGACAAGATGTAAAATATTTAACAAGATGGATATAATGATTAACACTGAAGTTTAACATTATAAGGTTTTAAAGAAAAAACAAACAAACATGGGGCTAACTTGAAACCATAGACTAGACATCAGCTTGGAAAAGATGCTGAGTAGTGCTACAGTGGGAAATAGATCTTCCACATTCCTAAATAAAAGAGCCTTTAACAGATTATAAAACTGAACAACGAAACGGAGGAACCTAAGTAACAAAGCTACTGCCTTTTCTGACATACATTTCTATGCTTAAATTAAAACTGTAGATAAGGATTCCAGATGAGGCTATGCTCCTTAAACTTTGTGCATTCAGTGGAAACATGCATAGACAGTGCTTGAACAAAAAGAATTCTTTTGTTGAGAGTGTGAGGAGTTTCATTTTTTGTCAAATGTGCAAAACTTACAAATGGTTTGTTAAGATTTTATATGAGACTAAATAAGTGCTGTCAGATTTGCATAATCTAATATGTGTAACTCTGGAGACACTCATGGTGTTCATCAAACTCTGCAAGGGGCCATAGCTCTTTCTTCACATAGAGCTTATAGGGTTGGGGCCAGAACTTAGTTAATTGATATGGACTATAAAAATGAATAATGTTAAAAAAACTATTAGATCATTCAGTTTGTCTCTTCAGAGACATTCAGATGATTTAACAGGTCTTTTCTCACCTCTTAGTTGTTGTGATTTCATGACTCATAATCCATTTAGCTCACCCACCATCACTACATGTAAAGTTTGTTTCACCACTCATCAGAAACATTATTTCAATATTTCTAATGACAGAATTGCCATTGCATAAGCAACTTGGTTTCCCTCTTCAGAATAAAATAATCTTAAAATGAAAAAAGAAACAATACATCTCAAACTTTTTGATCTACAAATCTTTAGACATACAGTATTTACTATATAAAATGGAACTATTTGAGTCTAAATAATTGAATTTTTTAGAGTTCTGTTACAAAGATGGTTAATCCTTTTCCTCTATGGTCATTCAACCTGTCAATTAGCCCTACTTTTCCACCACCAATGCTGACCAACTAGGAATTTACCCATGGAGCGCACAACTCTAGCTTCTGAGTACTTTCACATTAGTTTCAGTGTATAACAGAAGGTTTGTTCTTTCACCTGTAAAATGGACATATCTTCTTTCTTGTCTAACATTTATTGCCACCAAAATTTGTATTTGTGTATTTTAAGAAGCAATAGTAACTACTGTCAGGTGTATTTTGTAAATGCTGTTTCTACACTCTGATTTTTTTATATGTAAGCTGACGAGTTAATGAATAATTTCACATAAGTGACGATATTATAAGTGATGATATTATCATAATTGTGAAAAATATAGCAGTGGTAAGACTGACACATGATCTAGTAAAATATTTGAAATGAAACTTTAACTGCATATTAATAGTCACTGTTCATAGATTGAAAGCATTTCAATAGTTAGTTTAGGTTATCTGAAAACACTTAAAGTGGTTTCAGGCGGTGTGATAAATGTGATGATCTTTCTAGTGAAACTCCACAGCACACCCACCCTCATGACTCACCGTAGGTCAGACCGAACTATCGGTCCTGCGCTCCTTCCTTATACTGAAGCAACACAAGCGTATTCCCAAGCATCCAGCTAAACTTCTGGTTGCTCCTGCCACCTAGTGGCTGCCACTCCAATTGAAAAAAAAACAAACTTGGAAATGTCTTATTTCTGCTGTTGCCGCTCACTAAAGACCTGGATGTTGCATACATCTTCCCCTTCAAAGCTATTTCTTTTTAAAGGCCAATGACAAATGCTATTGCATTGAATGCTGCAGCGCATTTTAGAAAAGCAAGTTGTTTACATGCAATAAAAGTATCCGGTTTCGGCAATCAATTATCGCCTATGAATTTTTAGGTTTGCACAAAGTGAAAGCAGGAGAGGGATGGATCTAAGCCATGGAGCCTTAAGTTCCTCTACCTGTACACGTTAGCATGCCATAACCTAATCAAACCCTTTAAGAGACAATTCCAAAGTACTTGGTTATGACAGCCTGTTCCCCTTAAAAATGAAAAAGTGGAACAGTTATCTATTTTAATAGCAGGTTTTATGATATTCCCAAAGTCCACATCTTCTACTTGAGACTCTGTGGGAAGGTCTTTTGAGGGAGTTGCCTAAATAGAAGTAGGTATGTCTAAACCCTGAAGCATACTGCTGCTACTTGAGGGGCGGAGGGAAGATGAATTGGGCTGAATACAAAATGGTAAGACTGAGTTACAGAGGGAGTACAGAGAATATTACTGCATTGCATTATCAAAGAAAGTAAACAACTTCATAGTTCAGAATATGTAATTTTCTGTTAAATAGGTACTCAGACCAGGCAAAATTCAGTATTCCAAATCTTTGACTACTGGATTTATATTGGGCAACGTAAGAATGCAAGAATAAACTAGACATTTTGTTCAGAAATGTAAAGTGAAATGTGTGTCAGCAATATATTGGTACAAGCTTTGTTCCGAGTAGTTCTTACAAAAAGCTTGAGCAAGGAAAATATTCCTGCTTATCTGCAACGACAATTCTCCTAGAAAACTCACGAACTGCATGCCAAAGAAAGTGGGGCAGTACTTCTCTCCGCATTAAGATGTTCTTCTACCACACCGGAGATTTTTTGACCTGATAGAGGGAGTTAGTTAGAGCTGGCAAAGCATCTTTTGATAGCTCCAGAAGATTCAGTGACCCAGAGGCACCTTTATTATAAAGGGCCCACTTAATAAATAAGAGCCAAACACAAAGCATAAATTTATAAAAAAACAACAAAACCAAAGCAGACAAACAAGCCCTTAAAACAAACAAACAAAAAAGCGCAAAAGGAAAACCCACCGGCGCAAGCCACCGTCACGGAAGGAGACAAGATCCTACCCCCTTAACCGCGGTGCAGCACCGCCCTAGCCAGCAGCCCGGGGCGGGGGCGGAGCCCCTGTCACCGGCACGTGCTGATTGACTGAGCCGCACCCTGGCGTCCCTGTGCTCCCCGTAAGCCCCCGCTGATGCTGCAGCGCATGCGCCCTGTTCAACCGCGTGTCACAGCTGCCTTCCCAGCCGCCATTTTTATTGCTGGAGAGTGGGTGGTGGCAGCTCTGGTTTTCAGTTCGACTTGACGTGGTGGCATAGCACCTAAGTTCTGCGCTTGTGAGCGGTAAGGAAGCTGCTAGTTAATGCTGCTGAGCGGTGGCAGGCTT
>VWZI01015920.1:15617-106787 GCA_013396835.1 Psilopogon haemacephalus | reverse complement strand
CCCGTCCCTCCTCCCTCCCTCCTCTACCCACTTCCTCGCTCTGGTGAGCTCTGCCTGGGGCGTCAGACAGCCTGGGACAGAGCTCACCAGAGCTTTGTGGAGCAGCGCAGACATCTTCCACGTGTGTCCTGCGTTTGGTTGCACTTAAACATGACATTTTTATTATGCAGTATTTGTGTAGTACTAATGCACTATAAGAGTATAGATTTTGATGGCTGAAGCATTGTGAACAAAAATTTTGTGTAACCACTCCTGCGTAGAAAGTAGATGGTTTATTGATGGTGTGATGTTTTTTGTGACCATTGTTATGTCTGAGTTACAGTGAAGAATGTGTGGCTTTAGGCTTAGGCTTAGGCTTTTAGCTTTGTAATTTTACTTTTTGAAATCGTGATACGGTGGTTAAACTGGATATGAGGACCCCTTCCAGGCTGTACTTGTGGTGCAGGAGAAGAATGTAGATAAGTGGTACAGGAAATTTATTTACAGATATTTTCCTAATCATTTTTTCTGTCATCTTTCCATGTAGAGAGATGCTGAGTTGGTAAGAGGGCTGAGGCATGTTCCAAATAAATATGTCCATACTGGTATATAGGTGAGTGAAAAACACAAAAAGGCTGTTCAGTAGATCGTGAAGTGTGGCTGTGTCAGTGTGATACTGTTATTTGGGCAGTGAGAATAGGCAAGTAAATGTTGATGCACAATTTGGTTTTAATTTCTTATGTGTTTCTGCAACCAGGGATCTGATACTGATTTTATTTAGATTTTTTTTTTTTTTACTAGCTGGTGGGGTTTTTGTTTTCTTTCGTTTATTTGTTTTGTTTTTATCGTTGTGCTTTGTTGCTTGGGGTTTTTTTTGTTTGTTTTGGAGAACTTGCATATCATTCATTTGCTGTCCTTTCTTGTGTAATGTTTCCTCCTGTGATATTCTGGTAAGTCTTAGAGTTTTCATTCACTTTTTGAAAGGTTTTGTTTGCTTGTTTGTTTTGTGGAAATGGAATAATCGGGATCAACATTTATCTGAAAACAGGTTGTTTGATCACTTGCTGCTTCACAGTTTTTTACCACAAGCACATATTGTGCCACTTCAGTTGAAGAATTTTGCAGGCTTGGGAAGATCTTGCTTTACTACATTGAAATTTCAGCTGTAAATTCACTGCATTTGATAGATGCTGTCTATTTCTAATTACTGTGGTAGAGCAGAATTCTGTTTTGTAGAATTGCTTGGTTAAATTATGGGCACACACAGCCTTTTTAAACAATGTGAAAACATTGACAAGTCTAAATGGAACTGGAAGCTGATCTTGAAGACCAGAGTATAGGGTTTGAAGATACTTGAACTGTTGAGACAATACAAAACACTTAGCAGCACTGTTAGGTCATGAGTAGCACAGAAGTAGATATAAAAAACTTTAAATGTGTTACATCTATAAATTATAGTGTATAGACAGATTAAGTAAACAGTAAAACACAGAGCTATAACATGTCACCGATTTGAAGTGATATACAGAGAAAAAGTAGGATGAATAAGAGGGTAGTCCTTGGTCTTTCACACAGCAGATAAGGAGAGAAACAGACTGGAAATGCGTACACAGGTAAACTCTCCTTGTAAAAAGTGCCAAGTCCAGTGCAATGAATAACTGGTCTGGATCTCATTTGGAGAGATCTGCAGTTAAATTTACTGGATGGAAGTAACTTCTGTGAGATGAGCAGTGATTGTATAAATTACATCAGTTTCTGTTCTTTGAGAAGAATTACATTTATTTTCCTGATTATCTGGCCTGTCCTGTTCCACATCCCTGCTTTTTTACTCCTCTCTCTCTTGTTTCTCCCCATCTGTCTTCTTCTCAGTGTGGTCTCCTTGGGCTGCAGTTCTTGGCTGTAATCGTTCATTGTGTGTGTTACTGTAGGAATAGCTTTTTGATAACCAGTTATTTGTCAGCTAATAAAAAAACAAGAGCAAGTGTAACATCTGTTTTGGTTTTTTTTTCCCCAGATGTTACCTGAATATGTCTTTACAAAGAATTGTGGAGTGTTACCTAAAATATGATATAGTTAAATGTTTAGTATGCATTTTGTATAAGTGTAATTGTATTCTGTGAAGCATTTTGAGAACAAATTTTATGTAAGGAATTAGCTGATAAAAACTACGGAAAATTATTAGGCTGATCTTACTTCTTTTCATTGCAGACAGGATGGATTCTTTGACTCTCTCACCAAACAGAGTAGATGTGAACCTGAAGATAACTGGTATAGAATGCCATCCTGAATCCTTGGTTATAGCATTTCAGGGTCACGACAAGGCAGGATGTGAACTTGACTATTACATACTACAAAATGAAATACAACGTGTGTTCAAAGAAAGGGGTAAGGTTTACATTGGTGAATTTTGTTTGGTGGAAGATGCAGAAGGAACATGGCATAGAGGAAGAGTTCTGGAGAAGAGTGAGAATATCTGTGAGGTTTTTCTTGTAGATGCTGGACAAGTGCTAGTTGTTGAAGAAACACATCTTGCTTCTGCTTGTGATGAATTCTTTAAGCTGCCTCCAAAGGTGGTTTTGGGTGTTTTTGCAAACATACTTCCTCTTGGAGAAAAATGGGATCCAAAAGCTGTTAACTATTTTTCATCTCTGGTAGGACTACAGATTAGAGGGCACGTGAAGGCTGTTACATCATACCAACTGTTTATTTTAGAAGTGCCAAAGATCACTACTGACATTCTTGAACTGAAGCTAGGAAAACATATTGATGTGGATTCATTTTGTCTTATTGTAGATGTGTTAAGAGCACTTCCTCAAGAAATGCATTTTAAGAAAGTGCCACAGGTGTTGCAGCAGAAGTATTCAGTCAAAGGATTGCTTACTTGCAGCAATTTCGAGAATCCGACAGATTTTTGGCCAGTTCCACAAAATCTCTTTCCACGTTTACCTGTTGGCAGTGAAGAAAATGTAAAAGTAACTGTTGCATTAAGCCAGAATAAATTTTACTGTCAGATGCAGAAATGGCAGAAAGAGCTGGAAGATTTAACAAAAGCTATGCATTTGTACTATGAAGGAAAAAAATCTGTCGATAGTTTAGGGCTACTGTGTGCTGCCAAAAGGCAGACTGGACAATGGCATAGGGGAGTGATAAAACAAGTTATCTCTGATTATGTGGAAGTCTGGTTCATGGATTTTGGCAATAGTGAAGCTGTGCCACATAGTTATGTTCATAAACTTAAAGCAGAGTTCATGGCATTACCAATGATTTCTTTTCCAAGTTCACTGTCTTGCTTCAATAGTCGAGATGAAAATGTGATAAAAATTCAGCTGAAACAGCTTACACAGGCTTTGATAGGAGAAACTTCTGTTTGTGTCCATATTGATGTATTTAGTGATATTAAGCACTTGTATTACATTACACTGCAAAATAAAAAACTTGCAATTAAAGCTGAACATCCAAAACACCTGAATGAGACAGCTGCATCACGTGTGTCCCTTTCAGACACAAAAATCACAAGTATTGCTGAAAGCTACAAATCATGGCATGAGTGCTGCAGTTCACTTAAGGATTGTACTGGAAATAATTGTGTAGAAAACGTTGTACCTAGACGGGATATTTCTTTGTCAAGCTGTTGCAGAAGAGTTGAAATGCAAGTGAATTCTTGCTATACTGCTTCTGTGGTACATGTTATAAATCCATCTGACTTCTTCATTCAAATATGTGAATATCAGAATGAATTTCAAGCCTTGATGAAAAATATTGCAGACACATATAACCGATGTGGAACTGATGAAATGACCCTTAAAGACCCAAAACCTGGATTTCTCTGCTGTGCCAGGTATAGCAAAGACATGCGTTATTATCGAGCTGTTGTCATTGAAGTTCTTCATGTAAATGTTACTGTTTATTTCTTGGATTTTGGAAATAGAGATACAGTACCCTGTTACTATGTGAAAACATTGTTTCCAGAGTTTTGTGATTTACCAGCTTTAGCTCTGTGTTGTGCACTTGATTGTGTATTTCCTGTTGATGATGTGTGGGTTAAAAAGGAGATTGATTACTTCAAAGAAATTGTGTTTAACAAATTTCTGCTGCTTCATGTCATTGAAAAGGAAAACAACAAGTATATTGTTAATGCATTGTATAGGAATGGTTTGCAGCAAGAGAGTGTTGCCACATGTATGTTTCAAGCGGGATATGCTGAATACTGGGAAAAGACACCAAATTCTGTTCTAAATTTAGGGGGGAGAAAGCAAAATCTTAATTCCCATAAATATAAAAATAGAAAAGTAAATGCACAGAGCATCATTAATGTTCATAGAAGTAAGATGCCTGGAAATAGAGAAGTATTTCAGGAGCAGAAACCATTAAGCAGTGCTTCTTCAGTGCTTAAAGAACCTGTGGTACTGTCTTGTTTTGGGAAAGGTAGTATCTCTAAAAGGCATAAACTGGTACACCAGGAAAAATTATGTTACAAAGAGTTGTTTTTTAAACCAGGAACAGTTCTTGAAGTGGTATGTTCTTGCATTGTTTCTCCAGCAGATTTTTCTTGTCAGTTGCAAAGCAAACTGCCAGAGCTAAATAACTTAATGGAACAAATTCAGACTTACTATAAAGAACATACCAGTCCTTATAAAACTGGGCAGGTTGCTTGTGTTGCTAAATATTCCAAAGATGGGAAGTGGTATAGAGCAACTGTTGTGCAACAAGTATCCACAAATGAAGCTGATGTGTTTTTTGTAGACTATGGTTATCATGACAGAGTTCTACTTAAAGATCTCCAAGCTGTTACTCCAGATTTCCTAACTCTGGAAAGTCAAGCGTTTCGGTGTGGACTTAAAAATGTGCACTTACAGGGTAACTCATTTAAGTGGTCTGAAGAAGTGTGTAGACATTTTGAAGGCTTAATTTCTACTTCTAGGGGACCACTGACTTGTACCATTTATGCTGTTGTTCTTGTAAGCCCCAACTGCTTATGCAATATTATTGACTTACAGACTCCATCAGTTACAGCAGAGGAATTTCTCAGCGAATGTGGTCTCTTGCAGTCTGGATATACCGATCTGAGAAACCTTGCCTCTTTGGGTTCTCTGCACAGTTTTTGCTATTCGTCTTTTAATATAAAAATTGGAAGTGAAGAGGAGGTTTATATAACTCACATACATAGTCCTAAAAAATTCTATTGTCAGCTGAATCGAAACACTGAAACAATAGAGAACTTAATGAAAAAGGTTAATGTTGTAAGTGAAATGTCAAAGGATACGAAATATGACACCAGCAGTACACGGTTATGTATAGCCAGGTATTTTGAAGATGGTCTCTTTTATAGAGCCTTGGCTTTTCCTGTGGAATCAACATCCTATATCTGTGTTGACTTTGTGGATTTTGGAAATAAGAGTATGGTAGAGAGAGATGAGTTGATACCTATTCCCAGTATTGCCACTGACCTAATATTCACACCCATGCAGGCTGTTAAATGTTGCCTGGCAGATAGTAAAGAGATGGACATTCCAGCAAAAGTTACTAGATGGTTTGAGAAAACATTTTATGGTAAACTGCTGAAGGCTGTAATTGTATCCAGAGAATCAGATGGACAGCTTGTCATGGAGTTGTATGATGGACATGTCAGTGTAAGTCAGAAAATTGAAGAAAAAATACTGGAGGAATTTCCACTGGTGAATTATACAGGACAACTCACTAGAAATAATAAAAGAGTGATACATCACATAAAAGATGACAAAGAATGTAGTAAAGTAGTTGAATTGAGCATAACTGAAATAGGCCAATTGAAAACTGAAGTGAAATCCCAAGTGTATGATGGGTATTACGGGACAAATACTGAGCACAATTTTGTAGATGAAGAGCAAACTGCATGTAGCACACAAAATTTATGTAGTGGTTTTTCACAATTGACAGCTTTACAGAACACTGAAGAGTCAGGTTTTAGAAATACTGTCAATACTGTACTGGAGAACAGAGAGGAATCTCCAGTTGGAAAGCTGCCTTCTTGTTCACTCTCTCATCCTGCTTTCAAGTCAAAGGAAATAATTGTAAGCAAAATAAATAACAGGAAGGTGATTGGCAAGTTCTTACAGCAAGATAGAGAACAGTGGGAAAGGGATGTAATTTGCAGTGGAAAGTTTGCATCTAATGACCTGCAGAAAAAAGGTGGGACAAGATGCCAAAACACACCAATGCATAATCGGGAAAATAGGCCCAAACAAGTTGTGATTACAAATGGTAATCCTCAAGTTAGAAAGTCTAGGAATGGGTTATATGGTTGGGGTAAAAGAGAGGTTATTAGGACAAAAACTACTTCCAAAATGCCCTTAAAGGGCTTACTTCGAATTACAAGTTCTGGACAGGTAGAAGGAGCAAAAGTAACCAGTATTTCAGAAAGTGGAGAATTTCATGTACAATTACATAGGAATTTGAAAGTACTAGAGAAGTTAAATGTAATGCTTATTGGCGAAGCACAAAGAAGGGATTTTCTTAGAGTGGATGACATTGAAGAAGGGTTGGAATGCATGACAAAATCTGAAATGGACTTGAAGTGGTATCGAACAAAGGTCCTAAAGATGTTTATCAGGGAGAAGTTAATGCTAGTATTTGTAGTGGATTATGGGAACTGTGAGATGGTGTGCTTAAATAATGCAAAGATGCTCAGTGATGAGATAAAAAATATTCCTAAACAAGCTGTGTTTTGTAAATGGATTTGGTTTAAAAACCTGAAGAAAATTCAATTTCTTCATGTGATGAATGCACTCCTAAACTGTGAAATAAAGATCTTATTTTTGAGATATTTGGAATCCTCTCATATCTGGGAAGTAGATATTTTAATAGGGGAAATTCTACTTCAGGAGTATTTGAACCAGCTCTTAAGTAATTTTCAGACTATTGTACCACAAAAATGCAGTAATACAGACTGTAAGGAATTTAATTCACCATTCAAGATAAATTCAATCACATGGATGCTACTGCGCAATGACAGAAGGCATCTGGGATTTCCAACCGCAGTTACTGATCCTTCAAACTTCTGTATCCAGTTTGAAATCTTATTTAATGTAATGCAAAACTTGTCTTTACTGCTTTCTGACCTTCCTGATGACTTGCCAGCTTTGCCAGAAGAACTTGTCTCTCCTGGTGCTAGCTGCTTAATCAAGTTTGGACTGGAGGCAGAGTGGAACAGGGCAGAAATTAGTGAAGTAACAAGTCAATCTGTTGTTCTTAAATTTATTGATTATGGCTTTCTGAAGACTATCCCTTATTCTGATATCCATAAACTTAAGGTTATTCCAGACAGCCTGTTGTATTTACCACACTTAGCACACTCTTGCTCTTTACATGATATAGTTCCAGTCACAGGGGAATGCTGGAGTGATGAAGCTAAGGTGCTGTTTCACACGCTTCTTAGTAAACCAGGTCTGATACTTCATTTTAAGCACTATGGCCCTGGAATGAAATTAGAGGTGGATGTTCAGTATGAGGAGTGCAGTGTGGCTCATGACTTAATTGCTGCTGGCCATGCAGTCTACCCTAAAATTAGTTGCTGCCTTGACAGAATGTTATCATAAAAACCCAGTTTGCAGCCTAAGTGTTCAAATTCTAGTTTCAGTTCTTCCCATTGTGAACCAGATTATAATTGTGACACAAACTGTTTTCTTGACTCCTCTGTCATTTTATTGACAGGAAAAAAGAAGTGAAACAGAAAAAGTATCTGAAGCATAGGACTATCTGTGATAAAGGTTCAACTAAGTCTGGTGAAGTGGGTGATGAAATAAGAAATCAGATGCTTTATTACTGATACAAGACTGTAAGAAAAGTTGGAAGAGGTGTGCAATACTGTGAAGAAGTTGGTTTCTTTCAGCATTGTGATAATAAGAAAAGTAAAAGTGGCTTAGAGTAAATCTGCTACCAGAAGCACTGTAGTCAAAAGAAACTCTAATTTAGGATGTGGAAACCTAGGGCAGGGGGTTGTATTTGGGTTTTGGCGAACACAATTCTGAACAGTTTGATTTGATAAAAGTTAATTGGAAACTACTGACTTTCATTTGCTTATATTTCCTAAATATGTTTCTAAATTTGTTTATATTGTGTCATAAATTACTTTACAGAGAACCAGTTGCTTCTGTTTGGAATCAGTATCTTCCCATGTATGCTGATGTATTTAATAATCTGCCTTTTTGTCATGAACAATAAAATTCTTCTCTAACTTGCCTAAGTAATTATGAATATTTAAAAAATTTTTATCACCCTAAATAGTTTTCACCACTATCCCAGTTCTCATCAGAAGCCTAGTTAGGAGTCTTAGTTGTCTGGCAGGACCTTTTGCTCATACCTGGTGATCCAGGTGGCAGACCTGGTAATGGAGAGGAGAGACCGGAAGAGGAGCAGTTTGATCTTTTGCACTAATACCTGCTTATACAGCCAATCTTTTAATCAGATATTTTGTTATTTTGACAGCAGGAACCCTCTTTTGAGGGTTCAGAACTGCTGAGCAGAGACAGGATCCACCTGACATAGTGATGAAAGAGCATCTATGCCAACAAGCTCTAGTTGCTGTGATAAGGAAAGGTTTAAACCAGAAGCAATTAGACTAAGGCATGAGACTCATAGTTAAGTAATTGGAAAAGAAGTTAATATCACTAGTCATGGTAACTTCTGGCCATGCCTCATAGCTGTGTGTGTTCCTGATAGAGGAACAGTAACAACTTGGATGTGACAAGCTCTACCAGGGTGAAGTATTCCCCGAATAAGTCACAGTGCTGCACAAGATGATCTGCCTGGTTTCCTCCGCCCACAAAAAGATCCATGCCTCCTATATTTACAAGTCAAGAAGCTCTTGCTGAGCCTTTCTTTAACCACTCCTTTAGAAGCAAATTCAGTCTCATCTCTTGTCTAGTCTGTGCTAAATCAGAATTTTGCCACTATTGCTAACTAAAAGTGCAGATGAGAAACATTGGCTGAACAAAGTGCAATATAACAATAAATTTCAGAACTCCAAGTGTGAGTAAAAACAAGAATCGGAGTTTATTTGCTAGTGTTCTGAATACTCAACAAACCTGCCTTATTTTGACTTGGAGTTTTTAACATTGTGATTTAAGATCTTTATACTTAAAGTGTAGACACACAGTCATGCACCTGTATTACAGATGTCTTAAGTAAATCCAAGAGCAGAAAACCGGCTTGTAATACGTGCATGTCATAATTTTCTATATTTTCTCCCCAAAACCTTTGGTGAACAGCAGTTAGAAGACCATCTATGAGTTGTGGTTTCTTACCATGAAAAGATGCTGCTTTAAAAAGCTGAGAAGCTTGCAAAAACGCGCTTAGCTTATTTCTGAGGCATTGTATGAACTGCACTGACACCTGGTGGCTTTGTGCACCAGGCATGGCTCCTGGCAGGCGTTTGCAGGCCGATTACCCCTTTATTTCCTTTAAGTGATGATCTGTCTGCTTTTGTTGTGAAAAAAAGGGTGAAACATCAGTATAAGCAGAGTAAAAGGAAAACGTGAGGATGCTATGTTAAGACTTACATAAGCAAAAGTTTGGTGGCAAAAGATAGTATATTTTCAGATTAGTTGGACCTGCGAAATGAACCCCAAAAGTCATGTAGAGTTATGAAGTAGGTATATTTTATTACAGTGATGGGCTTAGGCAGGATTGCTCCATCAATCCTGCACACCCTATGCTGGCACAAGCCACAATTTATGTTACAAGAGCAGACATATCCGTAAGAAGAGGTAGGATTATCACAATTATTTCTTGGAGTTCATTAGCATAGGTATTTTCCCATTCTCTACCCCGGTTCCAACCCTCTCAGTGGTCTTGAATGGTTATCTGAGATGAAGGCCAGAAGTTTTCCTTGCAGGGCTTTTTCATCTTTGGTCAGCGGGCCCCTCTTCAGTAAGGATATCTCTGCTTCTCCTTTATCTCCTATCTCCTTCCTGCTTTCCTTAGTCACTTCAGGCCTGAGCCTTTACGAGATTACATATCACAGATTTCCAACACTGCAGACACTTGTGCAGTGGTTGCTGTTAAGGTTTGCATATTATCAACTTACTACTATAAATAACCGTTTCTCCAAAGTTTGCTACAGACATCCTCAAAAATGTTCATCTGGTCTGTAAGGCCCTTTAGCAGCACTCCTTCATTTTTCTTTTATCATTTCAGATATTAATTAGTAAAGTCCTTTGCTATATGTTACCAGTTTTATCCAAACTTCTCTGATTCTATTTGCTGTCTTAATTGATGTTTTTTTCCAGTTGACATAGCTATCTTCTGTTTCTCTACTACACCAGAGAAAGCATCAAAAGAAAACACAGATTAATATTCCCATAGCTATAAGCATTAATACGAATGTAAACAACTGCTTCAACCATCCAAAATTAGGCAACTGAAATGTTAATTTGTCCCATAATCTTTGAAATCCCCATGATGTATTGTGCTTTGCTACCTCATGCAATATTCTTCCCTGCTCACATAGATTTTGTACATCTGGTTCAATTTGTCCTCACTGTCCTATATATGTGCAACATATGGTATTAACCAGGGTGCACACCCCTCCCATCTAGGCTGTAATAATATCCAAAGCTAGCCTGTTTTGGGGTGTTGCTACTCAGAGACTGGACCTCCTTTTTTAGATTCTGCAATGCATCAGCAGTGGAATTAGTAATTATTTCCATTGTGGTCAAAATACTTATTATTGCTCTCTCAAGCTGTGCTACTCCCAGTGCAGGAATTAACACTTGGACAAAACTATGATATCAAGGGGGTTTGCTACTCTTTGATTCCTTCTCCAAAGAGTTCTCTAGTATCTTTTGTGCAGGATTTCATTATGGGTAGTGATTTGCAGAGTCAAGTAACCTGCAGTACAGACTCCTGTCCAATTTTGGGGTAAACTGTTTCTGACATGATTTTCTCGACATAGCCACCAATACCCATAGGGTAATAAGCAATCAATCTGATTTAGTAGGGCTACACCAGCCCCTACAACATCCAGCCTATTTACCTTAGAAGAGGTACAATTTGTTCCTTGAACCCATGCAATATCTCCTGAAACTTCCCCAGGAGAAGAGTAACTCCAGCTGCAACCTGACATCATTAAATTTCATGATACTCATTTCTAGTACCTTCATTACATTCTACAAAAGAGTTTGTTGAGGATTCACAATTAGTAAGTCAAACTTTGGACCTAGCTTCCTTGACTCATCTTTCCCATGTTGGCTCTTCTGGAAACCACTATTGGATGTGGCCACCCAGAGTGGTGGCTCCCAGGTCTAATTCACCGAAGCTGCCCCAAACAGTGTGGTCCTCATTTGGCCACAGGGAAGTTTGGTGCATACCCAGCAGCTAACAAGAGGCCGATTCTTGACTTAACATGTAAGTACATATTCCCTTCCCATCCTCCAACAGTTATAACCAATAAACTTACCATAACTATCAATATAGTATGAGTTTCGAGGGACTCTGGGATTCGAGTCTCCATTCTCTCACTGGAGCTTTCTGGACTTGGGTATGGTGTATCCAGGCAGCTTGTTCCTTGATTCTGATGGCAGTGAAGGATGTTAACAGGACTTGGAACTGTCCTGTCCACTTCAGCTCGAGGGGGGTCATCTGAAACAGACCTAAGATAGACATAATCACCTGGTTCCATAGTATGCATCAGCCTGTCTGAACCCTGAGCTTGTGAAGTCACTACTTGTTTGTTGAGTTTTGCTAAGTTTTTCTGTATTTCTTTAACTTAATTGTTAAGTATCTCCTCTCTGAATTGGTCAGTTGCTGCATTTTTCATGGTCTGTACTGTATACAGACGATCAAACAAAATTTCAAATGGGCTGAGCACTGCTTGGTTTGAATGTGGAGTAATGCAATAGGCAGTGCCTGTGGCAAAGGAAGGTGTGCTTCCTGTCCAGTGTTTACCATTTGAGTTTTGATTTGGTGGTTCATCTTTTCCACTTGCCCACTTGATTGTGGATTATAATGAGTGTGCAACTGCCAGTCGATCTCCAACAAGGAGCTAACGTGTTGTACTGTTTTTGCCACACAATGAGGTCCCAGGTCAGAGGAGATGCCAAAACAGGGTATGATATCTTGCAAAAGCACTTTGGTTACCTCTCAAGCTTTGTGCGGCATGGAAAAGCCTTGGGCCAACCTGAAAAGGTATCAGTTAATACCAAGAGGTATCATAGAATCATAGAGTGGTTTAGGTTGGAAGGGACCTCAAAGATCATCTAGCTCCAACCCCCTGCCATTGGCAGGGACACCTCCCACTAGAACAAGTCGCTCAAGGCCTCATCCAACCTGCCCTTGACCACCTCCAGAGAGGGAGCAGCCACAACGTCCCTGGGCAACCCATTCCGGTGTCTTACCACCCTCACTGTAAAGAACTTCCTCCTAACATCTCGTTTAACTCTCCCCTTTTCCAGTTTAAACCCATTACCCCTTGTCCTGTCATTACAAGACCTTGTAAATAGTCCCTCCCCAGCATTCCTGTAGGCCCCTTTCAGATACTGGAGGGCTACTAGAAGGTCTTCTTGAAGCCTTCTCTTCAGGCTGCAGAGCCCCAGCTCTCGTAGCCTGTCCTCATAGCTCCAGCCCTCTGATCATCTTTGTGGCTCTTCTCTAGACTTGATCCAACAGTTCCACATCCTTCTTGTGTTGGGGGCTCCAGAACAGCACACAGTATTCCAGGTGGGGTCTGATGAAAGCAGAGTAAAGGGGCAGAATCCTCTCCCTTGCCCTGCTGGCCATGCTTCTCTTGATGCAGCCCAGGACATGCTTGGCTGCATGTGCATGTACTACTCCAAAAGCATACTTGGAGTCTGTCCAAATATTGGTTCTCTTTCCTTGAGACAGTTTGAGAGCTCTAGTTAGGGCTATTATTTCTGCTTTCTGAGCAGATGTATTGCTGGGTAAGGCTTTTGCCTTAATTATGTCTTCAGTGGTGGTTATAGCACACCCAGCTCTTCTTTCTTCTTAGATCATGAAGCTGCTTCCATCAGTATACCACTTGTGGTCTGCTTCTTCCAATTGATTCTCTTTCAGATCTGGTCTGGTGGAGTAGGTGGCTTTGATGGTTTTCAGGCAGCTGTGGATTACTTGTTCCCCATCATTGCCTTGCAGAAAAGAGGCTGGATCGATAACATAGGTTACTTTTATTTCCACATCATCTTGCTCCACCAGGAAGGCCTGACATTTAAGAAATCTCTGAGGTGACAGCCAATGGCCCCTTATAGCCTCCAGGCCTGCTGATACTGTATGGGACACCAATACTATGATTTTCTGTCCCATAGTGAACTTTCAGGCTTCCTTAATGTTTATGGCAACTGTTGCCACTGCTCTTACCCAGCCAAGCCAGCCCTTGCTAACCTCATCCAGTTGCTTAGAGAAATAAGCAACTGCTCTTCGATAGGGCTAGGACCCCCAGTGCTATTCCCTGTTTCTCCTGGGAATATAGCAGAAAAGGTTTAGTGGTGACAGACAATCCCAGAGATGGAACTCTCTTTAGTTCCTTTTTCAAGGTATGAAAGGCCTAGATTGCTTCCCCTGTCCATTGCAGGGTCTTGATTTCTGCTTTCAGAAACTCATACAAGGGCTTAACAAATAACCCATAGTTATAAGTCCATAGTCTACACCAGCCTGTCATTCCAAGGAAGATTCTCAATTCCCTTACCATGGTTGGCAGTGGAATGAAACAGATAGTCTCCTTCCTTCCTGGTCCCAAGACTCATTGTCCAGCAGAAACTTCATATCCTAGGTAAATGACCTGTTTCTGGACCATCTGTGCTTTCTGTGGAGAAAATCTGCAACCATTTAGTCCCAAAAAGTTCAACATACTCACTGTCTACTCCACACGTTGTTCTGTTCTGGTAGCAATTAGAATATCATCCACATATTGTAACACTTTTCCTTCTGGTTTCAGCCACAGCTCCAGGTCTTTGGCCAACTGACTGACAAAAGATAGTAGGACTGTTTTTAAATCCTTGTGGTGAAACAGTCCAAGTCATCTGAGTCTTCCTTCCAGTCTCTGGGTTTTCCCATCCAAAGGCAAATAGCTCTTGGCTATCTGGGCTCAGGTTTAGTCAAAAGAAGACATCCTTTAAGTCCAGAATGGGAAACCACTCTAACTCTGGGGCCAACTGAGTTAAGAGGGTGTAGGGATTAGCCACCACAGGATAGAGATCAATAGTAATCTTATTTATTGCTTTTAAATCCTGAACCAACCTATATCCACCCTCAGGCTTCTTTACTGGTAAAATGAATAGAAGGGAATATATAGAAACATTTTTTATTCTCCTTTATGGCAGTGGCCAGTCTAAGTGGGCTTTTGCTTCTCTAATTTTTTTACAAGACCTAGCAACATCCTTAAACTCTTCCTGGGATACCTCCCCTTTTTTCCAAAGGTGATATCCCTTCTTATTTCCCTTAATTGTTTTAGAAGCTCCTTGCCCATCCAGTCCTGCTGTCTCCCTTGTTGGCTTGCTTCTGGCACATTGGGACAGCCCATTCTTGTGCCTTAAAGAGTTCTTTCTTGAAGTAGGTCCAGCCTTCCTGGACCTCTTTGTTTTTAAGGGCTGTTTCCCAAGGAACTTTCCAAGTTAGTTCCTTAAATAAGCCAAAGTCTGTCCTTTGGAAGTCCAATGTGGAGGTTTTGTTGATGCCCCTCCTGGTTTCACCATGTATTGCAAACTCCATAATTTCATGGTCACTGGATCCCAGGCAGTCTCTGATCACCACATCTCCCACCAGCCCTTCTCTATTTGTGAACAGCAGGTCAAGCAGGGCTGCACCCTTGGTAGGCTCACTTAACAGCTGGGTTAAGAAGCTGTCCTCTGTGCACTCTAGGATATTCATAGACTGCTTCTTCTCCGCAGTGTTAAATTCCAAGCAGATGTCTGGCAAGTTAAAGTCTCCCACAAGAATGAGGGCAAGTGATCTTGAGGCAGCCTCCAGCTGCTTAAAGAATAATAAATCAACCTCTTTTTCCTGGTTGAGTGGTCTATAACAGACTCCAGGATGTCCACCTTGTTGGCCTTCCCTCTAATTCTTACCCATAGGGACTCATTCTGGTCATCCTTAATCTCTACTTCCATGATGTCCAGTGCCTCCCTAATATACAGGGCCACTCCTCCACCCATTCTCCCTCACCTATCTCTCCTGAAGAGTCTGTAGCCATTGATTACAGCACTCCAGTTGTATGAGTCATACCACCACGTTTCTGTGATGGCAACAACATCATAGTTTGCCTCTTGCACCAAGGCTTCTGGCTCCTCTTGCTTGTTACCCATGCTGCATGCATTGTGTACACACACTTCATCTGGGCTGCTGATTTTACCCCTGTCTCTGACTTAACACACAAAGCCTCGTTTGGTTCATCTCTAGTACTGCTATGTTTAACCCCTTGCCCCTTCCAGCCTAGTTTAAAGCCCTTTCAACAAGTTTGTCGTGTGCCAGGGTCTTCCTCCCCCTCTGAGACAGATGTACCCCCTCTGTCACTAGCAGACCTGGAGGTGTATAAAGTTCCCCAAGATCAAAGAACCATAAGTTTTGTTGGTGGCACCAGCCTCTGAGACACTTTTTAATCAGGTATGATTTCCTGTTTCTTTCAGCATTCCTACCTGCAACTAAAGGTATTGATGAAAAATTTACCCATGCTCCCAATCTCTTAACTACTTTTCCCAGTGCCTTGAAGTCCCTTTTGACTGCTTTTAGACCTCTGGTATCTAGCTCATCACTTCCTACCTGCATAACCAATAAGGGGTAGTAATCAGAGGGCTGCATTATATTAGGCAGCCTTTTGGTAACATCTCTGACCTGGGCCCCGAGGAGGCAGCAGCCTTCCCTGTGAGAGGGGTCTGGCCAACATATGGGCCTTTCAGAAGGGAATCACCAAAACAATTACCAATTCTTAAAAATAGAAGTTCTGATGCAAGGTGGGGACTGATTTGCTCTAGTCAGCCCCTCAGATGGTGATACTTCTGCTTCCAAGATCACCTCACCCTCAACCTTTAGTGCCCTATATCTGTTGTGCAAGGGCAGCTGAGGAGGTGATGGGGGTTGGAAGGGGTTTCCCTTACCCTATCTGACAGGTACCTGTATCCATTCCCCCCTGTTTCTTGGGTCACTTCCCTCTGCTAACGGTCTGCAGAGCCTGGTAGCACAAACCTTACGCCCTTTCACATTTCCTTATAGTCCTTAGTCTTTCTACTTCATTCTTCAGTTCAGCCACTAGGTTAAGCAGATTACTGATCTCCTCACATCTGTTATAGGTGTGTTATAGGCAGATTAACATTCCTTCAGTAGTCCAAAATTTACAAATTACTGGATTATGATCAAAATACCTTCCAAATCATTTTTTCTCAAAGGATACTCTTTGATTCTAATTGGTTGTGCCTGTTCTTTAAGATGTATTATAACTGGAGAGGCATTCTTAGCATTACCTGATTGGTCTGTGTCCCATACCTTGGGGTATACATTATCTTATTTCCTGCCTCTTACTCATTTTTTGAATAGATGGTTCTATAAGGGCTGAAATCAAAACCTTGATTAATTGATTATTCCCCACTTTAAATTCAACATTCCCTTTATCAAATCTGATTTCTGCTCCAAAGGCTTCCAAAAGATCCCTTCCCAATAGTGACTTAGGTGCTTTGGGCATATACAAAAATTTATGTATGCCCCAAGATTTCCCCAATTTATACTTAAGGGGTTTCAGAAAGTAAGCGTTCTCAGTTTGGCCTGTAGCCCCTGTCACAGAAACACTGCTTTCATCAAGACGTACCAAGGCTTGATTCAACACTGAAAAGGTTGCACCTGTATTTCCTTTTTCCCTAGCCTCATTATAACCAGTCTGCTAGGTTAGACTGTCCCGGTCCTCCCTATTCTATTTTCTCCATTTGTGCTTGCAAATGCCATTTAGACTTCTTTCTCTCAGGGCATTCATTTTTTCTAGTGCCCCCTCTTTTTGCACAATACACATGGATCCTTTTCTAACCTTATGACCTTTTGCGTATTCACTCCTCCTTCTTGTAGTGCTGCTACCAACATTTTTTTTTTTGCCTTCTTCCTAGATTTGTCCTCTCTATTTGAAAATACTCTCCAAACTACATCTAGTAATACCTCCAGGTCCCTTCCCTTCCTTGCAGGCAGCTTTTGAAGTTTTCTTCTTATGTCACTAGCATCCTGTCCTATAAATTGTGATACTAGCTGCTGGATACCTACATCAGAACCTGGGTCCAGAGGCATGTGTTTCCTCATAACCTCCCTTAATTTGTCCAAAAACTCAGAGGGTGTTTCTGTTGGTCCCTGTCATACAGAATACAGCACTGACCAATTAATTGCTTTGGGTATTGATTTTTCAATTGCTTTAGTAACAAAATCTTGATATTGTCTTAATCACTCATGACCTGCAGCTTGATTAATGTTCCACTCAGGGTCTTGTAAGGGAAATAATCCCTTGGATTATGCTGAATACCCTCAGCCTTTTCAGTGGCAATATCTAGTCCATTTTTGAGAATCAGCTGTTTCTCAGTTTATCAGTCATCTTTTCCAACAGCAACTGCACATCCTCCCAGTCTGGGTTATGTTGCCAGACCAAAACCCAAAAATATATTGCTGTTCCTATTGGATCATTTCAGTATTCCCTAGCTTTCATCCTCCAATTATCCAAATCTTAGGTGGTAAAGCGTATTTTTAGCCAAACTGGTTCACAATCTGGACCAACTGCCTGCCTTAAAGGTGACTGGGTAACAGTACTTTGTGCCTTAGTGTGTGCTGCCACCGAGCTTCCTACCTGAGCTGCTCCCTTCATCTGCATTGTCAGCTTGTTCTGGTTCCTCAGCCCCCATTGCCATATCTTGTGGTTGGGTTGAGGGCTGGTAGAATTGAAACAGATCCGTGGTGTCCTCTCTAGAATTCTCTAGTTTTAGATACTTCTGTCCAATACTGTATGTTGAACACCTCTGTAATCTAGCCCTTTCCTTGTTATCTTTTTCTATGGCCAGAACCAGTGGGTCATATGGAGCTCTGAGCGCGCAGTCTCTCTGGTATTCAGGACCATCTGTCAGATATAAAAACATATCTGCATACACAACCTCATCCCATTTTTGCTCTCTTCTAAGGAATAACATTAATTCTAGGAGAGTGTTACGGTTCAAAGTTCCATTCAATGGCCATTTCTCATTTTTCTCCAATTTATACAAAGGCCATCATTAATTGCAGTATTTGGTGAGAGTTCTCTGACTGGTGTTGCCTGCCGGTGGACCCCCGATTTGTTTCCACTGAGCCAAAAGACACCCTAGAGGACTTTGCCTTACCACATCCCCACTCTGGCTTACCCCCATCTTATACAATAAAACAAGGTACAGGACTTCTTACAGGTTACACAAACAGTGGTCATTGTTAACAACATGTGTCTTACTAATTCAATCAATACCCAGACTAACATCATTTTTTAAATCCCTTTTAAGATACTGGTTTTCACCACAATTTAGGCAGAAAAAGCCCCAAGACTTGCAGATTGTTTGTTTTACCCAAACACATTCATACGCTGGCCCTAATTTATCACCAAGATCACAGTTAGAACAGGTCAATTAGCATTTAAAAGCCTTTAGCAAGTCACTTCGTCAGCAGCTGATAAGACACAACTACCCAACGCCTCCTCCCCTTTCTACTTGAAAGGAGAGAAAAAGTTTTAAACCCCTACTGACGACCCAATTTCCTCTCCCCCCTTTACTCTCCGCGCGAAAGCAGAGCCTCTACGTTTCCCGCACAAGTGGGAGAAAGAGAAAAAAATCCAAGCTGTGTTTCACAGTCTCGTTCACTGCTTTTCGCTTCGTCTTTTCTCTGGCTCTGCCTCTCGCCAGACGATGGAACCACAGATCAAGATTCCGCACTCGCTTCGTAGGCAATTCTACGTCTCATTTACACTCGCACTTTCAGAGGTCAATTTCTTTACCGCAGAATAACCTTCCCATTGCTTACGCAAGAGGCCTTAACGTGTTTCAGGGCCCCACTACTTCACCACCTAAGGCCATTTTACCCACGGGAGAGCAACTGCTCTTACTTCTTGCATGGAGCGTCATCCATGAGTAGCAGAATCCCCTTTTTTCCAAAAACATACCTGTTTCACACTGATGGTCCTTGTCTGTCCCTGCGGTGAGCTGTATGAGTTGGGTAGCCCTCTCCAAAAAAATCTTTGGGGGCACCTTGAAGAGTCTCAGTCTCAGCGGAGCATGCAACTGGACAGAGAACGTCGCATCTGGAGGTGCTGGACAACTGACCTGCAGAATGAACCCCAAAACTCATGCAGAGTTATGAAGTAGGTATATTTTATTACAGTGCTGGGTGCAGGCAGGATTGCTCCATCAGTCCTGCACACCCTATGCTGGCACAAGCCACAATTTATGTTACAAGAGCAGACATATCCGTAAGAAGAGGTAGGATTATCACAATTATTTCTTGGAGTTCATTAGCATAGGTATTTTCCCATTCTCTACCCCGGTTCCAACCCTCTCAGTGGTCTTGAATGGTTATCTGAGATGAAGGCCAGAAATTTTCCTTGCAGGGCTTTTTCATCTTTGGTCAGCGGGCCCCTCTTCAGTAAGGATATCTCTGCTTCTCCTTTATCTCCTATCTCCTTCCTGTTTTCCTTAGTCACTGCAGGCCTGGGCCTTTACAAGATTACATATCACAGATTTCCAAGTAGTAGCTGCAGACACTTGTGCAGTGGTTGCTGTTAAGGTTTGCATATTATCAACTTACTACTATAAACAAACGTTTCTCCAAAGTTTGGTATTTTATGGTTTGCTACAGACATCCTCAAAAACGTGCATCTGGTCTGTAAGGCCCTTTACCAGCAGACCAAGGTATTCAAAATCACTCAAAAATGTACATTCCCATTAATGCTCAGTAAATGTCTATTTCTTCGTAATTTAGTAACATTTGAAAATCATGTGATTTTGGCTTTTCTAGATTTTTTAAAAATTTGATAACATTGTGAAAACAAAATCATGCAAATACTCAGCTCTGAACGGACTTCAGGGATAGCTATCTTGATTCCTCTAGATTGAATAAGGATGTTTCTAGGACTGTCACACCTAGATCTGCATGTTGAAGGAATTAAAACTGTGATTGCAGTGTAATTTTCATTGAGCTTTGAACGTTAGGAATTCAGCAGGGTGACCCTGAAATATAGCTAGACTTAGTTCTGTGAAATTACTTTGCTGCAAATAGAATTAAAAGGAGTAAAAGTGGCATTTAAATGGGTTCATTTTTTTTTTTATTTTAAAGGAATGCTAAGGTGTTAAGAGAGAAAACTTACTTGACAGACTTTGATTAATTCTTTATCATTTAATCACCCTAATTTCTTAGGAGTTTGAACTTAGCACATAATATGTGATCAAGCTGTTTAATTATGTTCATTTTCTTTTAAGCCACAGAGCTGCTGATCTCTGATCTGACATTCCATATAATGTGGAATTTCACTTAGTTTTGCATTAAGCCAGTATTCCCCTTTCTGCCTCCAAGGGTTCAGACCTTCATCTCTCATTTCCCACCTTCAAGGTATTAGATTGCTACTTGCGCCCTTGAAGCTGTTTCACTGTACAAAAAGTATTAAAGAGCTGTGGTATGTCTCTTTTTCTAGCCACAGGAGTCGAGTCAGTTTCTTTGGCGTGGGGAAACCTATGCTCTGGTTCCTTCTCAAAGGAATTTAAAAATATTTTTATATGAAACATCCACTGATTAAACAACTTTGGGAGCAGACATTAGGACTTTTGTAATCCAGTCATGTTCCCTGAATTTTACTCCTTGTATTTTTTCCTAATTATTCTTGGATCCTTTTCTGCAGGACACTTTCATCAAGAGATATCCAATGACTGATAGCTCTGGGANAGGCAGGATTGCTCCATCAATCCTGCACACCCTATGCTGGCACAAGCCACAATTTATGTTACAAGAGCAGACATATCCGTAAGAAGAGGTAGGATTATCACAATTATTTCTTGGAGTTCATTAGCATAGGTATTTTCCCATTCTCTACCCCGGTTCCAACCCTCTCAGTGGTCTTGAATGGTTATCTGAGATGAAGGCCAGAAATTTTCCTTGCAGGGCTTTTTCATCTTTGGTCAGCGGGCCCCTCTTCAGTAAGGATATCTCTGCTTCTCCTTTATCTCCTATCTCCTTCCTGTTTTCCTTAGTCACTGCAGGCCTGGGCCTTTACAAGATTACATATCACAGATTTCCAAGTAGTAGCTGCAGACACTTGTGCAGTGGTTGCTGTTAAGGTTTGCATATTATCAACTTACTACTATAAACAAACGTTTCTCCAAAGTTTGGTATTTTATGGTTTGCTACAGACATCCTCAAAAACGTGCATCTGGTCTGTAAGGCCCTTTACCAGCAGACCAAGGTATTCAAAATCACTCAAAAATGTACATTCCCATTAATGCTCAGTAAATGTCTATTTCTTCGTAATTTAGTAACATTTGAAAATCATGTGATTTTGGCTTTTCTAGATTTTTTAAAAATTTGATAACATTGTGAAAACAAAATCATGCAAATACTCAGCTCTGAACGGACTTCAGGGATAGCTATCTTGATTCCTCTAGATTGAATAAGGATGTTTCTAGGACTGTCACACCTAGATCTGCATGTTGAAGGAATTAAAACTGTGATTGCAGTGTAATTTTCATTGAGCTTTGAACGTTAGGAATTCAGCAGGGTGACCCTGAAATATAGCTAGACTTAGTTCTGTGAAATTACTTTGCTGCAAATAGAATTAAAAGGAGTAAAAGTGGCATTTAAATGGGTTCATTTTTTTTTTATTTTAAAGGAATGCTAAGGTGTTAAGAGAGAAAACTTACTTGACAGACTTTGATTAATTCTTTATCATTTAATCACCCTAATTTCTTAGGAGTTTGAACTTAGCACATAATATGTGATCAAGCTGTTTAATTATGTTCATTTTCTTTTAAGCCACAGAGCTGCTGATCTCTGATCTGACATTCCATATAATGTGGAATTTCACTTAGTTTTGCATTAAGCCAGTATTCCCCTTTCTGCCTCCAAGGGTTCAGACCTTCATCTCTCATTTCCCACCTTCAAGGTATTAGATTGCTACTTGCGCCCTTGAAGCTGTTTCACTGTACAAAAAGTATTAAAGAGCTGTGGTATGTCTCTTTTTCTAGCCACAGGAGTCGAGTCAGTTTCTTTGGCGTGGGGAAACCTATGCTCTGGTTCCTTCTCAAAGGAATTTAAAAATATTTTTATATGAAACATCCACTGATTAAACAACTTTGGGAGCAGACATTAGGACTTTTGTAATCCAGTCATGTTCCCTGAATTTTACTCCTTGTATTTTTTCCTAATTATTCTTGGATCCTTTTCTGCAGGACACTTTCATCAAGAGATATCCAATGACTGATAGCTCTGGGATTAAAGCACAGTCTTACAAGGAAATGAAAACTAAAATAAGAGCAAAAAACCCTTCCCAACAGTCTTGGTCTGAAATAGAGAATTGGCTTTGTATTTTCTTTGCTTGGATTGAATACACCAGTATACTTCATAATAGAGTGTATCCTTTTTGTGTTTTAGAGGATAAAGCTCTAGTTCATACTCATAGGAGTATGAGACAAATTAGGCTTTTAAAATTATGAGGAGCTACAGGGCTGTAAATTAGTGGATGGAAGAACATACCTGCTACGTAAGTTGACTAAAGAAGGGTGGCATATTGGGTACCTGTACTCAGTGTTTATGGTTTAGATATTTTTACCTTCAGACTTAGGAATCATTTAGAGCCTGTGCTGAAACATGAGCCTTGTGCTGTAGTGTGGGCTCTTAAGTTTACTCTGCTAGCCAGACTGGAAATTTAGCTGAAACTTAGTATGCCTAATTTTTATTTAAAGAGAAGTAATTCCTTACAAAAAATTTATGACAGTAGATCCAGCAAGGGACTTGGGACATGTCTAATAACTGGGTTTCCAGTCAATCCCAAGGCTTTCTGTAGACTCTATGGGGAAATGTCTTGCCTATCAATGTGTGATTTTAAAACATCTATAGTAATTCATAAAACATATCCACTACTTAAGAACATAATGCTGATTGTTCATACACTACACTGTTTAAATCACTTGCTTGGGGATTTTTAGTTCAGGAACAAGTTCCTACTAAAGCATAGCCACAACCCAGGGAAAGGATGTACAGGCTGTATGGTGTTTTGAGACAGAACTGTTTCCCTTCTTTCCAAGGCCCTGCAGCAGTGCAATAAGGCACTTGGGATTCCTTGTGTAGAAGAGGATATAAATCAATTTTGCATTGTAACAATTTTGCTAGGGTACATAACTAGAGGGATTAAGATATGTGTTCTAAAACCTTGATTCGGTGATGTGGTCACTGTTTTGCCCACTGTAGAACAGTTTCAGGAGGAGGGAATGAAAAGGTTCCTTGTGCAAAAAGGTAGCTTGGTGATGGAAGGTATTTTTTAATTACTTTGTCAAGTTGTAAACATCTCTCATTTTCTAGTTGAATGATTTAACCATTAAGCTGTTGACTGATAAGTATTTGTGGTTGTCTTCTCTGGCAACTCATAAAAAAATACAAAAGCTAAGAACACTGCCCCACGATTTATACAAACTAGTCTCTCCAAGTAGCCTTTTCATTTCTGGGGAATCCTTAAGGGCTAGAAAGTAAGAACACCTGCTTTTTGGATGCTTAACCCCTAAAGGATGTAGGCTGATAAAAGCTAGTACTTGGATTTAAAGTGGGTGTATGTGGGAGATAAGCACTGATGTGCTGAGAGTGAAGTAGCTCAGGGTGTGCTCAGAAGCACAGTTCCTGGTGCTTGGGGAATCAGGAAATCAGGCAGGCAGTTAGTAATTGCGGGTGCCTGCAGGTACAGCAGCTGCTGAACAAGGTATTTTCAATAACAAGTTTGAACCTGGACCGTACAATTCTACTTAATGCTTGCTCAAAGATTTCATTACCTTTAGTCCATGCACTGTAATTCATGCTTTTAGGGTTTTTTAGAAATAATGTAATGTAATTCAAAAATTAAACTTGTTGCTGGTGTTTTGTTCTGTTTCTACTTCAAGCTGACACTTTCTCATTTGAAGATGGATTAGGAAAAGTGAATTTGGGACCATTTTTGAGCAAACTGAACATGGAAGTCCAAGAGACAGACACCTGGGGTGGAACTACCCCATATACATTTTCTGGTGTAGCAGCTTTCTCCCAGCATGTGTCCTTTGTGGGTATGCATGATTAGGAGTCTAAATTTGGCTGAGCTGAAAGGGCTTAATAATAAACAGCTTATTTTGTCAATCCAGGCAGTAAGAATTGATGGTGATGTTTTTGTCTCCTTCCTTCTTACACGCCAAGTATTTTTTAAGAAAGGAGTAATTTCTGGAAGTGGACCTTCACCTAACTCCATGGTGCTAGTAACCCTAATTTTGGAGTAGGCTCCATTTGTAGGATGTCTTATGACATTATTATACCTATAAGCAGGAATAATTTTTACTCAAGTTTTCACTTGAGTAAAAATTCTAACAAAATTAAATTAATTTGAAATTCTAGCAGAATTAATTTAAAAAAAACATGCTTGTTGAAATTAGGAATCTTAGTTATGGCAAGGGTTATTTTATTTACAAATAAAAATTACTATTTACTGTTTTTAAAAAAAGCTTTACTGTATATATGTATGTGTATATATATATATATATATAACCAGAAGTGATATGGGAAAATTAAAAACAATTTAAATTTCCTGAAAATGAGTTCTATTAGACTGTAGAATAACTTCCCAGAGGAAGCTGCAGAAGCTTCATTATGTGGCTTATTTAAAACTAAATTAGGTGAAGTGCCTGAAGGGAGCAAGCTTGGGCTGTTTCTTGTAAGGCTGAAGGAGGAGATGACCTCAGAGGTATTTTTTTTTTTTCTTCTGAAATATTTTCTTCTGTGATGTGCATCTGGAAAGGTCTTGTTTGTTCTTACATGGAATGTTTTGTAGATTCTTTTCTTTTTTAAATTACTTTATTCTTTCCATAGTAGGAGTTTATAGGTCTTTGCATTGATACATGTCACACTGAAAATGAGTAGAAGTAATAGCTTTTTTACTAAAACATCAGGCATAAGTTCATGGAAACTCTCTGTCCAGTTCTTACAAAAGCATTAGTCACTGCTAAATCTTGTATACTGCACTGGGGGTGCAGGATGCATCTTTGGGGAAGATTGGACAGTTCATGTGACCCTAAACTGAACAGTGATGTATTTCTGTTCAATATAAAGCTGAGGGATGACAAGAGCCTCTCTTCTTCAGTGATCAGTGTCTGAGGAGGACTTTGTTCATTCTGACTTCGATCCTGATTTGTGAGTTCCTAGATTCTAGAATCCAGCTCCTGAATCCGGTTCCTTTCTGCTGCTGAGACCAATCTGGAATTTCTACCACAGAATTAGTTGTGATGGTGCCATGAAGGCAGTTGGGTTCAATACTGTTTTTTGGGGTTTTGGGTTTTAAAAAATATTTTTATATATTTCAATTTATTATTGTTATTTTCATTAAAGTAGCTTTAGTTTTACAAACTATGTCTCTCCCCCTTACTCCCTCTCTTTTCCCTTTGGGAAGGGAGAACTGTTAAAAGAAAGTGCCTGTCAGTTATGCCATGGCTAGCACAGCCCTAACCCTTAACATTTATTTCCCTGAAAGGTGGCAGTTTCTTCTATAGTGGCTTTAGAAAATATTTTATATTAAACAAAAAATATAATAAAATTTGCTAGCCTTTGTAGCATTCTGTTTGGTTTTTTTTGGCAAATATTTGATCCAAGTGCAAACTCTTAAAATGGCTAAAGGGCCAGTGGCCTGTTAGTTTAGTTCTACAATATGAATCCACAGTAACTGCTCCAACTAGTTATGATTTGATAGTTGATGCCAAAGGGACTGTAGACATTCATTTAATTTTGGATCATTAGATCCAAAGCTGTCCTGGTGATTATGACATGCTATTATTTTTGTTCGTGTCAAAATCAATGAACAGTTATAATTGTGAAGGGCTTAGCTGATCAGAGATGCTCAAAACAGAAGAGAATGAAAAGCTAGACCATCCACAATGATGTTTCAAGGAAGATTTAGAGAGAGGGGAAATTAAGTTGTTTAAAGTATATTTATGTAGTGTCTGCATTATGCTTACAGTATAGTGGCAATACTTTCATCAAGAAAAAATACTGTATTTTTTAGTATGTTTAAACAATTGCTATATTTAAAAAAAAATTACTGGCAATTAATTATTTTGGTCAATAATTATGCAACTTCAGTGTTACAAAAATATCTTCATCACCAGATAATGACATCACCAGATTGTCATCCACTGTGATTAAATTTTACCACTTCCAGTGATACTGCTAGGTGAATTTTTTGAGTGTATCACATTTGTGTGGTGTGATGGTTTGGCAATTACCCACCCCTTCACATATTTGAATTCTCCCAGACTAGACTCAGACGGTTGGAATTTAAGGAATGAAGCTTTATATTTACAGCTTAGCACAATATACAAGCAGATATTTACAATATATTACAAATATTTACAGCTATATACAGAAATACACAAGTTAAAATTGATACAGAAACACGATACCCCTCCCAGAGATTAGAGTCCCCAAGAGTGGTTCCCAACCACCCTTCCACCTTCTCCCCACCCTCTAATCTTATCCCAGAATCTACCTTACATGCAAGGTGTTGTGATTATTAATAACTAGTTATGAATTATTAATAATATTTTATGAAGATTATTTTTTATTATTAATAATATAAATTTCAGGGAAAATTCCCTGGGATTCTTTGGATGTTTGTTCGATAAGAGGTTATTACACAAAGGTTATTTATAAATACAGAATCAAAGTGTTTAAACAGTTTAAACAGTCAGAACTTGGAAAACACAGAACCTGATTAACAGGGGAAATCCTAACTTCACCTATAGTCATAGATGCGATAGGTACAGAGTATCTCGAGGAGAGGAGGAGAAAAAGTTTGCCTTGCTGCTGTGCTGTAGGCCACAATGCACGCTGCAAACACGTAGTCACTGTGAAAGGGGTGCAAATAGACATCCGGTCTTGATGGAGGCAGCAGGAAAAGAGAAAACGGTCCTAATCACCCTTCCTTAAATACACTATTTTGAAAGGTGAAACTGGCCAATAGGCATTAGCATCCATTATTTTGGCCAATGAATTCAAAGTCCTTTGCCTAGGTGTCTACCCTAGCATTTGAGAGAGCACAACACCTGACTTGGTCATGTGCCACGGGGCTTTCTTGGGACCAAACCCCCATTGTCTGCTCAATCCTGCCACTCCTGGAACCTTGCTACAGGGGAAGGAGAGCCAGGAGTCTGAACCAATTTGGGCAGGATTTATGCCCTACCAGGACACAAGGTAAACAGAGAAGATCAGCTACAAGGAGTTAGAAGCAGAGTTGATTAGTTAGGTTACACAGATCCAGCCAGAAGCCAAGGAGAAGGAGAAATCAAGAGTCAGAGCTCAGACACAGAGTGACTCCATCTTATCTATGTTTATGTCCTTGCTTTGTACATCTCAGTAAACCTATGAGCGAAGTAGATATCAGCATTGTTTTTCTTTTCACAGCCTATAATCTAATTTTTTTCATTAAGATATTCCAGTTAGCCTCAAACCAGCACATGTGGCAAGGTTTGAGCAGTAGTGGGGCTATAGAAGTGGCTCCCCAAGGGTTCCTGTGTCTGATAGAGCCAGTATCAGCAAGCTCCAAGACACACCTACCACTGGTGAAGGCTGAGATCTTCAGCCAAAGTGGAAGCACCTCTGGGGTGCCTGTGCAACAGCAGTCACAGATGGAGAGGAGATAGGAGTAAGAGTATGTGAGAGACACAAGGTCATTCCAGGAACAGGAGGAGAGAGTTCTTCAGATGCCAGAGCAGAAATTCCTCTGCAGCCTGTCACCCTGCAGCCCATGAAGGCTGAAGGGGGAGTGTATATCCACCTGAAGCCCGTGGGTGACCCTATACCACGGCAGGTAGATGCCCAAAGGAGGCTGTGACCCTGTGGGAAGCCTGCAGGGAAGCAGGCTTCTGGCAGGACCTGTGAAGAGACGAGTCCATGCTGGAGGAGGTTTGCTGGCAGGACTTGTGGCCCAGTGGGGCATCCGTGCTGGAGCAGAATACTCCCTGTACAGGGACTACACACTATGTAAAGGACCCACAAGTTGAGCACAAGAAGAAGGGAGGAATGGGGGGAAGGTGTTTTTAAGATTCAGTTTTATTTCTCATTTTCTTACTCTGATTAGAAATAAATTAATTTTTCCCCAGTCAAGTCTGTTTTGCCCATGGCAGTAACTAGTGAGTGATCTTGCTTTTCATATCTTGACCCACAAGCCTTTTGTTATATTTTCTCTCCCATGTCCAGCTGAGGAGGGGAATGATAGAGCAGCTTTGGTAGGCACCTGGCTTTCAGACAGGGTCAAACCACCACAGTGAACTTTGTTTTTTGACCAACTCTCTTCTTTCTCTAATTACCTTTTTGTTTGCTCATGTTCCTTTATCTCAGAAGTGTTCCATTCCTTATCTCCAAATGTGCCATGAAATACTGACAAGAAATACTTGCGGAGTTTTTCAGTCAAACTCTTCCTCACTTTTTTCTCCATCTGCCTGGGCTTCTTAGGGGTTGTGTTTAATGGAACTCACTAATATGGGCTGCATCAAAAGAAGCATGGCCCAGAGGCTGAGAGAGGTGATTTTGTCACTCTGCTCTGCTCTGGTGAGACTCCACCTGGTGTACTGTGTCCAGCTCTGAGGCGTCCAACATGAGAGACCTGTTGGAGCAGGTCCAGAGGAGGGCCACCAAGATGATCAGAGGTCTGAAGCACCTGTGCTATGAAGACAGGCTGAAATAATTGGGATCATTGAGCCTGGAGAAGAGAAAACTCTGGGGAGACCATATAGCTCCATTTCAGTATCTGAACGGGACCTACATGAAGCCTTGGGAGGGATTGTTTTACAAGACAAAGTGATAGGACTAACAGGAGCAGGGTAGATTTAGTTTGGCCACAAGGAAGAAGTTCTTTACAATGAGCATGATAAAACACTGGAAAAGGTTGCCCAGAGGTGTGATTGAGACTTGATGTGGCCAGTGATCTACTTGGAAGTGTCCCTGCTGACTGCAGGGCGGTTGGTCCAGATGACTTTTGACCATTCATTCCAACACGATTGAACCCGTGAATATAACTGGCCACGAGGTGGAGACTTTGCATTATCTTTTCCTGAATTGAAGCTGCAAAAGACAAAAGAAGGTATCAGCGTAAGAAACTATCTTCACAAAAATGAAATAATCCCATTTATTATTAAGTTCTTGTTGTAGACAATTCTTGCAATGAAAAGTTTCCCAAGCTGATCTGAGGAGACTAAGTCTTAATTCTTTGGGAAAAGCGAAGGAAAGATTTAGTAACATAATGCTCTATTGTTTCATGAAATGATAAAATTTCTTAAATATGTTCCATCTGCCTGATTCTTCTTTTCAAGTGGCAGAGAATTGACCAATCTTGAATTGTCATTAAAAATGACCTAGTTATAAAAAAATCTTTGGCCTTAAGAATTTGCAGCAGGTTTAAATAATATTTATCTTTGTATAGCATAGTTAATAACAAAGACACAATTGCATGCTTTTCTGTGAGTCAGAGTTCCTAAATGCAAATACTAATAGGCAGTGCCATCTATAATAATCTTTAAATTTATGGAGGAAATTGGTTTTCCAGGGTAGCTTTTTTTTTTTTTTTAATATGAAGGAGAATAATATTAAATTGTAGTGCCGTCATCTTTCTTTGGATTTTTATGTAATGAAGGGGCTGAAGAGAGAGGTAAGGATGCAGTGCCCTGTAACTAACCTGGCTGCAGAATTTTAGTAATGGAGAACAAACATAAAACCAATTCTGTTCCTCTCTCATCAGCAATAATACCATTTTCCAGCTACAGACTAGTTAGTTGTAAAGGGATGATAAGTAAATGAGAGTACTGAGTTGTAAGTGAATAAAGAGAATGAAAGGCCAAAAGTGTGAATCAGATAATGTCGTTTGTGCAGAATCTTATCCAAAATCATCCTTAGTTTTTTGGCTAGGTAAAAAAATCCATATAGAAACGGTTTAAAAGGCTATGTGTGAGAATATTGGGTGATGGAGTGATGAAAGCTGCAGGCAGGTGAGAAATTAGTTTGCAGTGGGAATGGGGAGAAGAGAGCTCTCATAGGGGTTGCAGTAGTATTCTGCTATTCTGTACTTTAATGTGGTTGCTTTATTTCTTGATTTTTATCCTGATGAGTTTTGGGCAAAAGAAAGGGTGCCAACCCTGCTGTTTTCTCTGACATATTATATCAGTGGATACATTTAAAAACCATTCACTTGGAAGAAAAAGTAAGTGTTCTTAAGGCTCAAGCCAGGGCCAGTGACACCCACTTTGGGTTTTGGGGACAAACAGTATTTGTAGCGGTGAATGGGAATTGTGGAATGGAAGGGGATGTTCTGGAAGAAAATCGGTCCTTATCAGTATTTCAAAAGAGGAGAAATTAAGCAAGCAAATAATAGAAAAATCAGTTTTAAAGATCCTAAAAGACTTTTGTGGTCAAGTAGATATCTGGCATATGGCAGCTGGGAAGTTAAGGAATTTGCTACAGATTTTGATTCAGTCTGAAACTTGCAATTCTTTATAAAGCTGGGAATAGTGCCTGCTGGGAATAGTTAGCCAGTGAGTTCTACTGGGGTTACTGCTGCATCTAAATATGATGTCAGGTCACATTCATGTCTTGAATACTGTTGAAAAGAGCTGGAGTGCCTTAGACCAGCTATGTCTGGATGGAATTTCACTTTTCAATGTAAAATGAAGGACTTTTTACTCTGTTATCCATATCAATCTTCTGATTTTTTTTAAAACTTGAGATACAGAACAAATATTGGAAATATATTCAGTATGGCTAGTTGATCATTTGTCATTAGGAATGTACATCTTTATTTTCATTCCCACATAATAATTTGCTTTTTAAAACTTCCAGCCATTGGTGATCATTGGTGCTTGTCAGTCTGGCTTTCTAAGGAGTTAGTTATGAATCATTAAAAAAACACTAAAGAGTTTTGAAGTGGAAATAGTGCTACGTAGTTAATGATAAATCCATGTGTTTTAGTGCTGTTTGTACATGAGTGATGTGTAACACTCTAAAGGCAATTTCTTCTGCTTTTGTTATGCTTTATCAGTATCTTAGAGTGGATCACTTATGCAGTACAACGTAGGTCACCCAAAATAGTTAGAAGGAAGAGAATCTTTCCCTTGAAAGGAGATTTAAAAATTACCTGTTGCACCTTGTACTATTGTATGTGAAAAGCAGTGTTTTTGGTGCCAGTGTTAGCAGAGGAAACCTCACATCTGCAGGATTCATCTTCTTATCCACATCAGACATTCTATGATGATGCAATCTGCAGTTCTTCAAGGTGAGGTTTCAATTTTCTAATAATGAGATTTGATTTATAAAAGGTAACTGTCACATATTCTGCAGATTTTAATGGCTCTTTTACTTTCTTTTTAAATTTACACTCTTCTGTGTATTTTTGGAGGAAAAGACTTTCAATAGATTCTTGAAAGGGCATTGAGGTTGGTAGAGCTTTTTTAATGATCAGACAGTAAGCTTAAGCCAAAGAGGAGCATTAATTGCAGCAAAATATTAAACCTCTTATTGAGATTATTTGAAAAACAAAATACAGCTTTTGAGATTTGTTGAAATAAATCAGAATAACAGACTGTCATGGACATTATTTGCATTTGGTCAATGCATGTGCTGGTCTAAGCTGCTGAACTATTCAGGCTGAAGGTTTCCATCATTGTTCTTATTTCTGTAGACATCACAGAAGAGAAGATTAAGAGCATTATAGCTTTTAACATAAAACTCAGAAATAATATAATAGGAGAAAGATAGTCTACATACAACAAAAGGCAAATTTGCATATACTTACTTTTATCCAAACATTTGACATCCAGCTTCATTGGCTTAAAATGGAGGAAGAAAAACCTCTACCCATTTGTCTTGGTACAGTAATATGGGAGATAAGACATTGGGAAACATTTCTCACTAACTCTGAACTGCATATTCAAATTATTTTTTAAAAAATTCAGATCTACATTTCTCATTCCAGTCCTGTGACCATCCTATTAGAAAGGAATAATATTTATTCAGCATACTTCATATATTTAATTAAAGAAAATGTAGAAATGGCTTTTCTGATATATGAAGTTGATTCATCATTCAGATCTTTCACTGGCTCTTTCCTTAAACAACAGTGTGTGAATTGTCTTCAGAGCTCTTGACAGTTCTGTCTCTGGTTGTATCTTGGATTCTGTGTTCTGTCAAGTCCCCTTGACCTGGCTTTTTAAACTTTCTAGAGGTTCAAACAGAGGTTTTTGCTGCTAGCATCCTCACAGTAGTTTATGATTTTATCTCACTGTCCTTCAGGAGAAGAACATTTCTTTTTTCTCCGTTTACTAGATGACTCATGTCTCTTTCCCCAAAGACTCAGAATTTCCGCTTTTTACATGCATACTAGAACTAGAACATCTATAGCACTATAAAGTAAACTAAAGGAATTCTTAAATCTGAATCCCTCCAAATGTCTCAAAGTCTAGACATCTGCCATTTCAAGTTGATAGAATTTCCCTTTCTTTTGTTGTGATGAACTGCGCAGCACCAAATGCAGAATTGATGGCTGTGGAAATCAGTTTCAGCTGTACAGGTCTTGCCACTGGCAGACTAGAGGCAATTAAGGGGAAAGGAGAGTCAAAGACATAATTTTTTGTACATTTATTGTCTTCAGTATTACAAAATGTAAAGAAGCATTTCTGTTGCAAAATGATGGCTCATATTTAAATTTTTATATTCCAGTAGTGCTACTGTCTGATTCAAGAATTGTATTAAGTAAGGGAGGTTCTGCAGGAGTCTAGCTGGAAGTATTCAAGCAACAGCTTCCCAGTCATCCTCCCTACCCACAAAATTGGATCTGCAGGGATTTAAATGTGCTCACTGCATTTCTATCTCTCTTTATTTGAATCCATTATGTATTTTATATTTCTTCTGACAAAACAATCAAAGAGAATAGGAATGACATATTTAAGGCTGGTTATAGTAGCATTTTAAGGCAGTAGAAAAAAGATGGTCTGGTTACTAAGTAATTTTAATAAAAGACAGAACTACTTAGTTTTATTTTACACTCTCCTGACCAATAACAACAGTAGCTTCTTTATTATTTTAATTTTTGGTGAAAGCAACTGTTCTGGAGAATGATATTGGGGAAGACATCAGAAATATTGAAATTATTATGCTAATATTTGAAACAAAGATTTGCAAGTCAGTGTTAGATGAGAAATGCTTCCTTCTTTTTACTGACTTTAAAAAAAAAAAAAGAAACATTTATCAAATAAACAGGAAAGGAAACGGTCTTTTTCTGAGTGTTTTCATTTCCAGTGTTCCTTTGGCATCCCCTCAAGGGTCACACTCAATAAACAGCTGTGCACTATATGTGAATAAAGTCAGTGCTGCAGAACTGCATAGCACACCAACAAAAAAGGGTTTAAATCCTTTTCTCTTTGAGTGTAAGACTTAAATTTTTTCCCCTTGTTTTAGTATTTACTCTTGGTGCTTGCACCAAGAAAGAATTCAAAACAAGAAACAGCTGGAGCCATTTCTTTACACTCCACCTGCTATTCAAAACACAAATGTGCTGGCAACTTACAATTTTTTGCTGAACCTACTTTTGTGTGGAGAACAAAAGTAACTTCTTCATCTCACTTGGGATAATCAATATTAGAAATATGCATGACATAATTTTCTAGGAAGGCTCATATTTCCTGTATTACAGGACAAAACTTGACTCATATAATGATGTTTCAATCTATATTTACAAAGATGCACATATATGTTTTGTTATTTTGTGCATACATTTTTTTCTTGGATTGTAGAGAAGACATACCTGTTATTTGGCATGAAATGTGCACAGCCTCTCTGTGCATAGAATTTTTTTGTATGTGCCTTTGCTATTCTTCAGTGGATGCAGGACACTTCTTGACCATCCCAAAGAGCTTGGGTGGAGAGGAATTCTTGGCTGCATCATACTTGGCCAAGAAAGCACCTTCTGGGTGACATAAACTGCCCATCTAGCTATTGACAGAAGTACTTTCGGGTAACTGAATTTGATGTGAAATTAAGAATAGGGTATGGATTGTGAATATTAACTTGTGTACAAATAGTAATTTTTATAGTTAACATTAAAAATTTAGGAAAGTTCCCTGAGATTATTTAAATCTTCGATTGACAGGAAGTAGTTGCACAAAGGGTATTTATAAACATGGAATTAAACAGTTTAAGCAATCAGAACTTGGAAAATAGGAACATGAAAACAGGGAAAAATCTAACTATGCTTATGGAATCTTAGACGCACTGGGGCAAAGATACAAAGTATTCAGGTAGAGAAGGAGGGAAGAGTTGCCTCTCCACTAGGTTGCTGATACAAGCTGCAAACACGCATCTGCAGTGAAAGAGCCATGAATGGACTTCTGGTCCTGGTGGAGGGTCACAGGAAAAGGAGAATGGTTTCTAAATCACCCCCATTAAATACACCATTTTCAAAATGAAACTGGCCTTTAGGTATTAGCATCATTGTTTTGCCCAATGCATTCAAAGCTTCATGCCTATGTGCCCGTTGAGGGGCAGCACAAGACACTTGACTAGGTGGTGCTAAATATCTAGCCCTCAGGGCTTTGTTGGGGCCAAACCCTTCATTGTTTTGCTCAATCCATCTAACTCCTGGACCTGGCAACGGGAGGAGGAGAGCAAGGGTTGAACCCTGGCAGGATTTATGCCCAGGACAAGTTGCAGAGAGGGGACAATAGTAGATGCTTACATTCTGTGCACCTCTATCTGCCACAATTTGTTACAAAGGCTTTGGTTGCTCTGTCTTGTAGCTGCAAAGATGACCAGGAGTTCTTGCAAGCCCCTAGAACATCTTCAGCTGCCTGTCTGGACTTCCTGTTTATAAGGACACCATGGACATTTTTAGGATAGGTTTCAGGAATCTCCAGATTTCATACAGCTTGTGACAGTGTTCAGCATCCATCCCACAGGGTTTGCAATGAGCAGTCATGGAAAAATGTTAGGATAGGAGGAAAAAATGTTAGGAGAAGGGCTTGGATCTCTGTAAATTTTTGTTAGCAGCAGTAATACAGAATTATGGACTATATAACCAGTTTATATAAGTCTCTATGTCTCTTCCCTAGGTGGTTTCCTGAGGACACTTTACTGATGAGGGCGAGGACACAGAAATGGATGGGTGATGGAGCATTGCAAAGGCTCTCAGATTTTCTCTGGTAGACTGGAGTTTCAGACCAGAGTCCATATTTCATTCTATGCCAGGCTAGCCTGCAAGCATGGACTGATTGAATCTTCCTTGATCATCAAATTTCATCTAGCTGTTTTAAGTCATGCAAATAAGTGGGAACATTTTTTGCACTGGTCTTGCAGATGTCCTTATAATGAAACATGGGATGATGGCAGTAAGTAGAACATATTAATGTTTTCATATGTATAATGATGCATGATATATTTCTTGCCATAGACATACATTGAAAATTGGAAAGCTGAGTCATTTTATGACATATAGTAGTTTTGAAAACTAAGTTGCAAGACAGTGTTCTGACTTCCTGTAGAGATCTTAATTTGAATGGAGAGGAAGAAGGAAATAGAACCACAGCATGGCCATTCAGGTGTTGATTTAAACTTATCACTGGGATAAAGTAACATGCTGCACATAAGCAAAGCTTAGTTTTTCCTGCTCAAGTTAAAAATTGCTCATGAATTCTGATTTCAAGAATGTTAGGATTTTTCTTAGTGTGATGTATTTTGAGAAATGCGGAACTTCATTGACAACTGTGGAAACCACAGGCTGTTTCTTTCGTTCATATTAAAAAAAAAAACAAACAACAAAATGACAACTAATTAAATCAGAAAAATATGAATAATAGGAAGCACTAATAATACCTATAATGGTCCAGACAGTGCAAGTAAGTGACATCTTTCTCATAGTACTCTGTCTTGACTTGGTGGGAAAATGATTAAACCAGTTATGGTGATTTTCATCTCTCTGAAATGTGCATATTCAAAAGTCATGTCTGTAAGCCTCTCAGTGGAGATGAATAAGCACATCTGGGGAAATACTCATCTCATGGAATAGGTCTCCTGGAAGGTGATCTAACTATCCTGCTTTCTTATGTGGACTACAGTTAGTCCACATACAAACCTGACTTTTAGATGCATAGTTAAGGAATTATTATCCTATCTCTATCACATAGCTTTGAGTCAGACAGGACAATTAGTCACTGTGCAGCTTTAGCAGGCTCCACAATCCATGTGCAGGGTACAAGGGCTGCTTTTCAGAAGTAGTTCATGAACTGAGATGACTAAGATTTCATGAATCTTAGGGCATGCAGACACTGCGCTTTGAGATGGTTTAATGACCATGATGGTGTTAGGTCAACACTCAGTCTTGATGATGATAGAGGTCTTTTCCAGTCAAAATGATTCTATGATTCTGAATCTAAGCATTTCATTTTTAGGTGTTAGGTCTCTCATGTTTTTTGAATTTGACCTTCAGCCTCTTTCAGTGAAAAAATAATGTCCAATTTTATTCATTTATCTACATAATCCAAACTGGATAATTAGTTTCCTTGTATCTTGAGCTTTGGAGGAGTCAAGGACCTTAACGTGAATTGTCAGTGGATCATGATGAAGTAGCAGGATTCTCTCTGCTAGATCTGTTTGCTTACTAGCAGCATACATTCGGGGACAATTTCTTCTGCACATTGACAGTTTGACAGACATGATTTTTTTTTTTCCTGATCCATACAAGAAATGACAAGATTTCTCAGACTTGCTAGAGATGCTAATTCCCAAAGTTCTGTATTTCAAGATTTTTATTAAAGCATTCCGGCGTCACAGCATCCAGATTTGTGCCCTTCTAGTTGATAGTCAAGGGGGATATTTGCAGGACTGACTGCACAGTGACCTCAGGCTTCCAGCAGAAGCAAAAATGCCTCAGGGAAACTCAAGAGATTTATCATCATGCGGTTTGTTTACAGGAACTTTCAGGTACAACAGAGACTGACAGGTACTGTACCACACAGGTTAAACAGTAAAGAGCTTAGCAATAACAATATAGAATGACAGGCAGTCCAATATTTACATTGTATACAAAATTTCTCTTTGCTGGATGATGTTTAGAGTTCCCTAGAGCTGTTTTCCTTTATATGCTGACGTTGCTAGGCCTACAGTTCAACACACCATACTAGGTAGTAATTCACATTCTTTTTTTCTTCATTGTTCCTTAAAACTGGTCAAACTTTGCAGGAAGTTATATGTTTTAAGGGGGATCTGGCTTAGTTGATTTGTGCCATACAGAGGTAGAATAGAGAATATTTGCAACCCACAATTTGGCTTTTCTGTTTAGCATGTGTAAAGGAATAGTAAAATCCTCACTGTTGAACTGAAGAGCTGTTTACCTGGAATGCATGTTCTAAGTAGGAATCTCAACTTTGATGTAAAATAGCTCTCTTAGGCACCTATATGACCCATTGCTGCAAAATCTGCACAGAAATACATTTGCCCTCCTAAACTTGCTATGTGAAAGTAAGGGACCTATTGGTATCCCTACTGGACAGACAGGGCTCTGAGATTTATGCCCCAGTCCACGGACCTTTGTGCAAAAGTTGAATTTTTGGGAGGTTGAAATGAAACACTGAATTCCATGTACACAGTCATTATGTAGTGCCCCAGGTACACAGTTTTTTTTATCAGTGAAGTTTCCTTAAATGCTTGTTCAGATCTTAGAGTGGGATGAACCACTCTCTGCTTATTCTCCACTGATTACAAAGGGAGCATCAGCTTCCAGATCAGACGGGGCACCTGCATTGCATACCTCTAAATTTAGACCTAAAAATCTAATCACCCAGGAGACTAGTTTTCAGGGAGAAATCCTGCCTTGGTATTTGCTGTTGGTTATTCAGGCAGTGTTTTGTTCAATTTGCTGACTGCTATGAATACTCACACACCCTTCTGAGATCTACTGATGCTGTCTAGGATGTAGGCTTCAAAAACTTCAGCAAATAACTTAATCTGTGAATACAAATCAGAAACCATAACCCTTGAATCCAGAAGAGCAAATTATTTGAATATTTTTCCTTCCACCAATTGCCATAAATGATCATAGAGTTTGTTTCAAAATGTTTCACAACCATTAGGTAAATTTGGGCACTTTTACCAGTCAAGACATTTCAGAGTTAATGCAATTCACTTTCACATATATCTCCCTCAGGTTCAGTACTTTTAAAAAGTTTTTCTTTATTTACTGCTTTTGCCTGTTGAAAAAGTTATTGTGTGTTTTGGATGTTGAATAATTGTGTAGTTATGCAAATAATTACTGTTCATGAAAAATAAAATCAGTGAACTGCAACACTTCAGAGTTTATGCTCTCACAAAGATGGAAACTAATGTAATTTAGAAGGTAGATAGAGAAAAAACTCCAACAGCACACATAAAACCTGTAATGTAAAAGTCAACATTTTCAGGATTTATTNAGAAATGAGACCTATGACACCCGTATAATAGTCTCTGAAGGCAAAAAACCCCACCTAACTATTGGTTTTACAAATTGGTTGTTGCTTGAAGTCTAGACTGCAAACCACATTGGGTTGTGCAGCTCTTAAACCACACAAGAGTGGAGAGTATTATAGCAGCTGTTACCATGGATGTTGACAGAAATCTGAAAAGTGCAAAGGATAAACGTAACAAAAAAATAAAACCTTTCCAGATGGCTTACAGCTTCCTAAACATATACACTGCCACTGAAGGCTGGCTGGATTGAAAAGAAAAGATGCATTGTCTAAACCAGAAAAAGTGTAGAAGCTACTGTATGTAAAAAAAAAAACCCAACCATAAATTAGAAGATAGTTGTAAGTGAAATTTTTTCTCCAGTATCTGTAGAACTCAATTACACAATATAAAATTACACATAGAAGGTATAACCAAAATTGGCGCATAGATAATAATGTCAACACCACTCTAAAAAGCATGGATGGATGGTCTGATGATAAATGCCATTTGGCTGCATTTTGATAAAACAAGTAAAATGTTGCTGGAGTAAGATAAGCAGCTAAACTCAATGCCAATTAGCATCTCTGCCTGCTTTTTTTAAATGTAAGTCTCATCACACATGCTCATGCCTGTTTCATCTTGAGATTAGACTAGTGCAACTGATTTACAGGGGTCTAGTTTTGCTATGTGGACCCCAGCAAACAAAAGAAATGAAGCTGGAACTCATGCATGAGAGCTTATCAGTGTCTGCAAATTGTAGTTTCCTTGAATAACTGCTTGGTGGTTAAGATGAAGGGCAATTCCATATATCATGACATATAGGGAACACCATTAGCAGATACTATTTCTAGATGTCAAAGTGTTCTTGATATTATGTTCTACTTTCAGAAACTTTGATCAGTTTTGTTGAACATTTCCTGACCCTTTTTTCTGCAAGAATAAAAACAATTACAACTCCTCCCATACCAAGTCTTCAAGGACATAGGGCTTCATTTCACATGGTTTTAAATGAGAATCTGGTCAATGTTTTCTGGTGTTAGACTACTGCAATTGGAAAGCTTAAATTTAGCAAGGCTTTTGTTGTTGCATCTGTCATCAAGAGGCTGGTCTAATAGGACAGCCTTCCAGTCTCTAGCTTGAAATTGTTTGTGGCAAATTTATACTGTTTTCTCCTCATAGCATTATTTTTCAGATTTAAATAGTTATTCCTTTCTTCATGTTGCATGGTGTTTGATATATTTCTAATCTTCTTCCCATTCAAGTTTAATTTGATTAGCCCAAACAAGCCAACAAGGCTTACTTTATTTTTCTGTCATAAAGTATGTTCTCTGTTCCCTTGGTCAGCCTTAGAGGCCTTCCCTGCATTTCCCTCAGTTTGATTGTGGGCAAGAGTTAGAGGTGTGTAATATTATAGTGCTGGTAATGCACTGGGAAACAAAGAAAAGAGCAATACCAGAGCCTGACACCTTAACTTAAGAATCGTTATTTCTGAGCACTTAACTGTGATGTCTTTAGATTCTCTAAACATCTTTAGTTCCACAGTGGCACATGTAGAGCAGAGAGTGATATTTTTGGAATAACTAAACTTACACTGCTTTCAGTATAATTCCACACTCTATTGCTAATTTCAATCTAAATTGCTTCCTTTCAGGCCTAAAAACATGCAATCTAAATAATATATTAAACAGGAAGGATCCAAATGAGGCCTGGCAGTCACTCAAGGTGAGATTACAGGCTGTTTAAAATGAGCATGTGCCATTTTAGAGGCAGGTGTCTCAAAGGTAATTGTCATCATCTTCTTTGGATTATTCCAGAAATCATCAGGAAGATTGTGTACTTGCATTAGCCTCGACAGCTGGTTCTGCTGATGCTGAGATGTCATAAAGTGCTGTTAGAGTGATACATTTCTCATGGAGAGCACATGGGTACACGGAAGAAATGCTGCTCTGAACTAGATGTATGCTTGAATGATTCTTCCCTCCTGTAGGATATAGCAATCACATATTATTAAACTTGAAAGAAAAGGCACTATCAAAGACATGGTCTAAGATGTTGCCTTAGATGCAACTTCCAGTTACCATTTCTTAAAATCCCTTTACAAGAAGGTGATAAAACAGACATTTCATTTTAGATCATAGACTGCCTTCCTGACTACATTTCCTAGTCAATCAACAGAGCAAAAGTTTTATTAAATGATTTAAAACATACCTATTATTTTATGAATGTGTGGACATTATATAAAATCTACACTCTCTATATCACTCCACAGCTAAATTAGGAAGTTACATTCTGGGTGGGTAAAGTACTCACATAAAGAACAATTACTTGCACTATTTATAGTGGTTGCTTAGGTGTTCCCTAGCTGTTTTGATTAATTAAGCCTGTAGAAATTCTTCCTCCTCAACATCAGCAATTCTTGTTTATTAAAACTATTATACTTCTTTCTCAGGATCCTCCTGTTGAGCTATAATTTCATTATCTCAGTGACTGGCTCCATTGGGGTGTTTCTGTTTGAATGCAAGAAGATTAGCATGTTAACCCCTTGGTTTGTATATTGTAAACTACCTGTGACACAATTATAAATCAGTCATTGAAACTGCACTACACACTGTGGATCTAAGCAAAGCAAAGGAAGAAAAAAGTATCTTTGAAAGCAAAGCTTAGATTGCTAAGCATGACAAAATCCAGATAATCTCCATTCTAGATTACTGAGGGAACTAGTGCAGGAAATACCAAATCCAGCAGCAAGAATTTTTGATAAACATTTTTGGTATGGTAGAATTATATGATTATATAATGTGAAAAAAAGAGTAGCAATCTTTTAAAAATAACACCTACCTTTTCTCTTACTATCTTTGGCACTTTTACTTATCACCAGAATCATCTCAGGGCTTCTTAAATGAACAAAACTGAATTTTGCCACTGCATGGGTAAATAGCTGTAAAAACTATTCTGCCAGTATTGTTTATGGTGGCATTTCACCTTTATGATGGAACAAAAAGAGATTTTGGAAAGGACAGAGTAGGTGATAAAGGGCTTGAAGAAATTTTCTTAAGCTCTAGTGAAACAGACAGTTGAAAGAGACTGATTTGAGGTGCTTTCCCCTCTGTCCCTACCCTGCCAGTTAAATCCCTGGTTTCTTCCACAGAAAGCCTTCATGCCAACCCATGGTTACTATGGATCATGTTCTCAGAATATACTAGAACCTACCTTTCTGGATATGAGAAGTAAGTAAGGTTTCTTAGCTCCTCAAAGATTCATCTCTTTTCCATACAGCCCGTTTATTTCTCTGTCTCTGCCCTTTCATGTATCCCTTCCTTCCTTCCTGCATCCCTTTACCTTCCTCAAGGATAAGATCTACTTTCATAGAGTTCCCTTCTTCTGTGTCATTCACCAGTTCGTAACAGTGCAGGAGATTCTCCTACTGTTCCTGTGAGACCACCTTCTTGTACTTTCTCTCATGGCAGGAGTGGCATCTGCTCTAGTCTCCAAACTGGGCATTCAGCAACTCATGGTTTTCACTGTTTACCTACTCCTCCCATTTTGCTGTCTTTCATTTACCACCACTCTTCTGCTGGCACTGAGAGCAGGAGCCACAGTGAAGGAAAGGGCTGGAGGTGGTGCATGTTTCTTCTCCCTTCTCTTGGCTCACACTCCCAGTGTTGTCAGAGAAGTAGAGACAAGACACTGAGAAGGTGAGGGCAAAGTAAGCAGGAATCAAAATGCTGGTCATCCTTGGCAACTGCCTCCTGTCTATATCTAAAGTCAGTCCTGTAATCAGGCAAAGTATTAAATTTAGAAGAAAAATGTAATTAAGGAATGAATGCAAATAGAAAATTGAATACATTAGTGGAGAGTTTTATCAAAGGTAAATTTTTCTTGTCAGATTAACCTATTTATTTTATTATCTTTTTTCTTGTGTAAGTGTCCCGGCATAGAATGACGGAGCATCCTAGGATTAATCCAATTCCTGGGCTCTCTCCTCCCTCTACTGTTAAAAGGTTTGGTAGGGGGGAAGGGTGGGGCGTCCCAGGTGGCCCCGGGACCCAGGGGGGGAACCTCGAGATGCCCATATACGTCGAACCTTGAATCAATTGGCCGGCCAGGAAATGTTGGACGCCTGATGGACAGCTTCGTTCGCCCTGCAGGGTACTTAAACGGGTCAGCAGCCATTTTCCTTCTTCTTCCCGCTCTCCTCATCCACCGTCACACACGCAGCAGCTGGGAGAAGCCCCAGCCAATTGCACGGCAGCAGGCAGCACGCAGCACGCAGCTCTCCTAAGCGCAAGGCTGACCCTTCTCTCCCTCTTTCTAATCCCTCTTTTATTTTTCTTAAATCGGTCTCCCTCCTTCCGCGGTCTTCCCCCCCCGGTTCGGGAAGGAGCGTGTTTCCCCCCTTTTGCCTCGCTCTCCGCGGATGTTCATAGGCGCGATCGGGATTTGTCTTGCATGTAAGCTCTCTGTTTTCCCCTGTCCTGGTTGTTAAACATTTATACCTGACGTTTAAGCGATATCCGTGTCTTTTCTGCTGACCGAAACCCGAAGAACCGGTGAGGAGGGTGCCAAGACCCCCTCGTCCCATGGGATACTGTGTTTGATTAGCCCAGTCCCATGACAGTAAGTTTGAAGAGTGGCTTTGTCTCTTTAGATTTTGGAAAAGCACTTTCTACAATGCATAGAAGTTGGTACTCTAGGTGGAGATAATGGCAATTAATGGAGAATGTTGGGTGGATTAAAGAACTGTTGAAAGGAGAGGATGTGCAGAAGGGGATCACAGAATCATAAAATCACTTTTATTGAAAAATAGTTTTAAGATCATTGAGTCCAACCATTATCTAACTCTACCAAGTCTGGTTCAAAACCATGTCCCTTATCACCACATCTCTGTGTCTTTTAAACACCTCCAGGAATGGGCATTCAACCACCTCTCTGAGAAGCCTACTCCAGTCTTTGATAACCCTTTCAGTACAGAAGTTGCTTCTAATCTCTAGTCCAAACCTCCCTTGGTGCAACTCGTAGGCATTTCCTCTCTTCTTATGACTTGTAACTAGGGAGAAGAGACTGACAACCAAGTTACTACAGCCTCAGGATGTACTAACACCCACCCCACCACAATACTGGGATGGAAAATGGGTACTTCTCAATGGATCAGTCAGTGACAGATCTTGTTTAATGTATTCGTTAATGACCCAAATGTAAAGAACTAAATAAATTCTGAAATTTTATTCTGAAATTCAGAACTGGGCACAAAAGTGGAACACAATGCTGAAATGGGGCAGAGGAGGTAGTCATGCTTTAAAAGATGGTAGAGTATCAGATCACTCAGGCAACTGAAATGAAAAGTATGAGGTGAAACTTGAGGGTTTCAAATTACAATACCAAGCACTCAGAAAATAGTAATACTTGGTTAGGTGGGTTTGTTTTGTTATAATTTTTTCTTCCTTATTTTTATCTTCCAATTTTTAAATTGGAAGATAAAAAAAGATCACCCCTTCTCTGGAAGATGAACTGCCAGGGACTTTACAGCTTCAGGTGTTTTCCATTAGTTAAATCTTGGCAGATTAAAAGATTTTGTCTTTTTAACCTAGCAAACTGAGTGTCAAAAGTGGTGACTTCCTGCAAATGCTTTGAGAAAACAAATACCAAACAGGAAAAAAATGTTCTGAAGGTAAAAGATAAAAACTAGTCTTAAGCATATTTAGGAGAAAAAGAAAAAAAAAAAAAAGAGTAAATTACTGGAATTACTGGTCTTCCAAATAGGCAACTGGAGAAGGAATCAAAATTCTTTTAAGATGATACTTGGTAAACTACTGAAAGGAAGTGCATACTACAACAGAGGAGTATGAGGAGACTGGAGTTAAAAGGTAAAAAATGGTCTTCAGTGAGTTTAGGAGAATAAAAAAAAAAAGAGTGAATTACTGAAATGCTTGTTCAAATAGGCAATGGGAGAAGGAATCAAAATTGTTCTAAGATGATGCTTCCTAAGCTACTGAAAGGATGTACATTTTAAACCACAGGAATTTAAGGAGTCTGGAAATAAAGCTTGTGATACAAGTCCTTTTGACATGTGGTATTTTTCAAATGTAAGTCACTTGATCACTCTGTGTATTAATGACATCTTTCTGGGCTTCTGGTTGCTTGAGTGTGGAGTAGATTTTCCCTGCCAATCCACAGATGACTACTGGAGATTGCATGTGTAGGGTTGCCTTCCCCTGACCTTTGGAACAAAAGAAGAAAAATACCACTACAGTTTTGCTGGAGCCATTACAAGTTCAGAGCTCACAAATCCACAGCTCAGACTAGCAGGTACCAGTTTTGACCCACTCTTCCGTGTTGTAGGTCATGGTCTGCTTTCTCTATTCATGTTGTTCATCTGTGCTTATGCAACATGAGTTAATATGAGACAGCAAGTATGAGCTTAGTCACAGTAAATATTTAATAGCAGCTAAATAATAATAGTGTTGTAATTGATAGCATCCTCAATCACTTCAAATTCCTTTCACTGAGAGATTCCCTGAATTACAGTTGTAGCTTTCAGTTTTCTATTGCATGTCATGACATTCTTTTACATTGTAGAAAAGGAACTGGTGAGCCTTTGTGTGAGTATAACTGAAGTAAATGTGCAATGGAACTTTGATCTAGCGCCCTATTGCAAAAGCTACATTCTATAGTACAGGTGATGCCTTCCAGTCCTGTGTTCCTGTTAGAAATTTGTTGAAATCTTTAATCAGGCAATTTTTAGAACTGGACTGAAATTTCAGTTCCCTTTAAGATTTCTTCTTCTGTGAAGGCTCCTGCTCTCTCAGACATTTCTTTTTCCCTAAATAGCAATCCATTCTCATAAAACACATCACAGTGTGGCAGTACTCTACACAGTATCTAAAGATCTTCCCAGCAAGACACATCTCAAATAATGTTAAAGGAACCTAATCATAAAGGAAAGTATTAACACACAGGAACCAAACGTTTTCCATTCCTTTTGTCAAATAACAATAAATAATTTATTTACAAATCTCCTCCAAAATGTCTTTTGTTAATATATGTATTTTACTTCCAAAAGTTTGAATAAAAAATTGAAAAGCAATAATTGTAAAAAGGTCAGAGTTATATACTACTGTTCAAAACAAAGTGAAATATTCTAGTTTTGTTTAAAAATCAGTATTTTGAACTAAATGAAAATTGGTTATTGGAATCTTTCCACTGATATTTTGGACAACTTTAGTTACCCCTGTTTATTATTTAAAAAGCTCTCATTTTGTTTGATTCAGACACTGACTGAATCATTGCAATGTGTAGTGAGAGCATTCAGTACATCCATGATTTAGAAGATGCTTTTCAAATCATAGCCCAAGAAGGATACATAGTTCCAGAAGAGGACTTCATTATCTTCTTATTTTGTTGTTTTTCTTACATATTTTTAAAGCTAGTCTATGCTTCCACCTGTTTTCTGAACCACAGGCACCATTCCCTTCATTGAATTCAGCAACTATTACGATCATAACTGAGTATTTTTGAAGGACCCTTTTAAGTATAGGCATCATGAGTTCATCATGAGCCAAGGAATACGGGTGATTTCACTTGTTTCCTTTTAGAAAATAATCTGGGAGTTTAGTGTCACATCACATTGCAGAAATTTTTAAAAAGACTTTATTTCCAGCTCAAGCATAGCATTATTAATCTGGATGTGACCCTCTCTATTTTTCTGTGTAGAAAATTAGAGATGAGTGTTCTTTGTTCACGTTCATCTTGTGTGAATAAATATCTCCTGACATACTTTCTTCTTCATGAGAGACTATATTTGTTCAGATCCCTAAAAGTGGAGAAGAGAAGAAAACTTCTCAGTCTGAAGAAATAATTCCAGACTCTGGAATTTAGGGTAAGCCTATCCAAGCACTTGAACAAATCGTGGTCAAGGTCTCAGGTGTTGTAACTTGACTGTATACCATTGTATGGTTACAAGGATTCTTGGAATGCCTCTGACTTGAGCTAACCAGTGCTATTCCTAGGGATAAACTTGTGGCAAGGAGTATTCCTCATTGACACTTTAAATGCTGTCCTTTTGTTGGAGTACAAGGCGGATTTCTAGTGTGGGTATGGAGACGATTGTCCTGGGTTACTTCATTAATGTAGTAATGTAGAAAAATCCATATTATCCTGTGCTAGGAAAATAGAAGACAGGGAGCTTATCTCAGCTAAATTATTGTGTGCCTACTCATAGAATCAAGTAGGTATAAAATGACGGGGTAGCTAAAGTTGATGTAGAAAACACGACTGCATCAGGTAGAACGAAGAGTTGATGTTCACAAAGAATATCACAGGCAAAAGATTTTCTGTCAAAAGAAGAAAATAATTGTGTGGCTACTTGAAGTGTGATTGCAGATAACAGTGCCAATGATGTAACATTTTTGGTTATGTGGGCATAGGGGTGATAGACTGATGGATGAAAACACATCAGGAATTTTACAGAATAGACTTTTTTTTCCCAAGGTATTGCTAGAGGAAAAATACAGCAAAGAAAAGCTTCCTTACAATGACTTTGAATAGACCATGAAATGGTTTTTCAGGTAAAGTGGAGAAAGCTGTACTAACGACAGATTGTACAATCATACTGATTTTGGCTGGGATTGATTTAATTTTCTTCAGAGTAGCTTGTATTGTGCTATACTTTAAATTTATGTTAAAAAAAAAAAGAGCTGATAACACAAGGATGTCTTAGTTATTAGTGAACAGAACTTACACAGTGTCAGAGCCTTTTCTTCCTCTCACTGTGCTCCCCCAGCAGCAAGGATAGGGATGCACTAGAAGCTGGGAGGGAGCACTTATGAGACACCTGACCCAAAGTCATCAAAGCAATATTCCATACTATATAACATTCTGCTCAACAATAAAACCAAGATGGGGGTGATTTTTTTGGGGGTTGCCATTTCATGGGAACTGCCTATGCATCAGGTGGCTAGTAATGTGTGATAGGGGTTTTTGCATAACTTGTTTTAACTTGGTTTTCTTGTGTTTGTTGTTCTTTGTTTCTTTTTTAACTTCTAGCCTTCTGATTTTTTTCCTACTGGGAATGAGGGAGCAGCTGTGTGGTGCTTTGGTGCTAGCCCACAACTAAACTGAAAAGGACTAAAAAGTATACTACATGGAAAATATTGCCCTGATAAGCTTGTTCATAACTGTCAGAGAAAGTTAGTACAGTACATTCAATAAGAAGGTGTGAGAAAGACAGAGGACACTAACCTGGACTTAAGTAAAGTTACAAAACCTAGAGTATTAGTACTCCAAAGCATGTCTGGATTACATGAAAAAAAAAATAAATCATTATTTGTATCTACAGAGACATTTGATAGTGAGTGGTAAACTATGGTAGATTGTATTCAAAGATAAGAAAGGAGAGTGCCCTTTACCCTGCTCTCATCAGACACTACATGAAGTACTGTACACAGTTCTGGAGCCCCCAACACAAGAAGGACATGGAACTGTTGGAGCCTGTCTAGAGGAGGGCCACAAAGATGATCAGAGGGGTGGAGCATGTCCGCTATGAGGACAGGCTATGAGAGTTGGGGCTCTGCAGCCTGGAGAAGAGAAGGTTTCCCAGGAGACCTTATAGTAGCCTTCCAGTACTTGAAAGGGGCCTACAGGAAGGCTGAGGAGGGACTATTGACAAGGTCTTGTAATGACAGGATGAGGGGTAAGTGGTTTAAACTGGAAGAGGAGAGATTTAAACAGGATGTTAGGAGGAGGTTTTTTAAAGTGAGGGTGGTGAGACAGTGGAATGGGTTGCCCAGGGAGGTTGTGGCTTCTCCCTCCCTGGAGATGTTCAACGGTAGGTTGGATGAGGCCTTGAGCAACCTGTTCTAGTGGGAGGTGTTCCCTGCCTATGGCAGGGGGTTGGAACTGGATGACTTTTGAGGTGCCTTCCAACCTCAACCATCCTATGATTAAGTCACAGAACATTAAAACAAAAGTGGTACTATGTTATAGAATCATAGAATCATAGAATCATAGAATCATAGAATGGTCTAGGTTGGAAAAGTCCTCAAAGATCATCCAATTCCAGCCCCCTGCCATACGCAGAGACACCCCCCACTAGAACAGTTCACTCAAGGCCTCATCCAACCTAGCAATGAACTACTCCAGGGAGGGAGCATCCACATGTTCTTCATATGTTTGTGTTGTATATTGTGTGTTTTATATTACAAAGTACAAAAGTTGAGATTCTGCTATTTAAATGCTGCAATACTAATACTTCCTCAGAGGAAAAGTAGTTTTGAGTCTTNAGGTGCTCCAGCCCTCTGATCATCTTCGTGGCCCTCCTCTGAACTCTCTCCAACAGTTCCATGTCCTTCTTGCGCTGGGGGCTCCAGAACTGCACACAGTACTCTAGGTGGGGTCTGACAAGAGCAGAGTAAAGGGGGAGAATCACCTCCCTTGCCCTGCTGGTAACGCCTCTCTTAATGCAGCCCAGGACACGGTTGGCTGTCTGAGCCGCGTGTGCACACCGCAAGCTCATGTTGAGCTTCTCATCCACCCAGACCCCCAGGTCCTTTTCCTCAGAGCTGCTCTCCAGCCACTCACCACCCAGCCTGTATTTGTGCTTGGGATTGCAGCGCCCCAGGTGCAGGACCTTACACTTGGCCTTGTTAAATTTCATGAGGTTAGCCTGGGCCCACCTCTCCAGCCTGTCCAGGTCCCTCTGGATGGCATCCCTGCCCTCCAGCAAGTCAACTGTGCCACACAGCTTGGTGTCATCTGCAAACTTATAATTATGTTCCTTCTATAGAAATTCTCACCTGGTACAAATCAGCACATTTGTTTTGCAGTGAGAATTCTGGTGATTTATAAACAGAAGTGAACTTGGCACTCTGTTTCTGTTCTCATACTATCCTTTTAACATTGCTTGGACCAGGGACATTTATGCTCATGTTTTCTTGAATTTTAAGATACTATGGGCGATGAAATAGTTGGCAGCCTGCAAAGTGCCATCTATTGCTCCTGTTAGTTTAATGAAAAATCTGTTTGACCAAATAGATTACATTGCAAAACCAGCTAAATGCAAACTATTTTAAAATTCTGATGAACAGGGAATGATGAGCCAGTCTTGAGAGGTGCAAAACATGCACTGCTTTCATTGGAAGTGAATAGTGCATATTTTGAAGCAATGAAAGAAACAGTTTCTCTAGAGCTTGTTACTAAAATCAGCTGAAAATCTCCTAGGAAGTGCAGAGTGCTCCAGATTTCAATTGAATTCTTATGTTTTTGTCCTTCCTCTCTCATATCTTAAAAACAAGTATGCCAAATTGTGCTTCTAAATCTGGAGGCTGTTATTTTTTTCTTGTAATGAAGTATAATTTTATTTTAATTTCAAAATACTTGCATTTAAAAACAATAAAAAATATACTTTATCTGACAAAATGAAACTAATAATTTTGCTTGCTGCTAGTATCCTCCAAGCAGTAATGTGAACTGAGGTATCAATTATTTAGTACTATGTGGCACTAATATGGATATGGTGATTTCTCATTAATACTAACAACTTCAAAACTAATTCTCATTAGCTTGAAATAATTATTTAGCTGCTTAGTAAGTGATTAAATTCAAACAGAAGCATATAATGTGTTTACAAAAAAAGAACTGGTTGCCGTTATAAAATGTTAATGGCTTTATTCCTTAAAATTTATTATTGGATCAGACCACACATTTAAGAAATGTTCTTAAAAATGTGGACTGCTTTTCTATTTAGTGTAGAAATTGCATCCAATTTGGAAATGCATTTTGGATCTATCAGCTACAAATTAAACGACAATCACAAAAATAATAAATCCCAAAATAAGTCCTAGAAGAATATAATTTAGATTTTAATAGAAAAACAAAACTATTTGCCCATAATTGTTTGGCTAAGGCTGTTCCTATTTTCCCTTCTTATGTATAATTTTGACATTTAAAGGTTGGAAATAGAGTAGCAGAAAGAAATCATTTCACACATGCAGAGCCCAGAAACTCAACAAAAAGAAAGGCTAAGACTTGTACACAGACATGAAGTTTGGGTGGAACAGTTTCTGAGAGTTTTGCTTCATCTCACTGAAACATAGAGGCTTCTTGTTGAAAGAAATCTTGGGGTTTGTATCTTCACTTATCTTTCAGATTTTAGGATTAGGTGCTCAGCGACAATGAAAAGTACTGGGAAGCAAGTGTGAAAATATAGTGATGAGGAATGTACTATCTGCTTTATAGCTTCCATCTTGGATGATACACAGGGAGCTTAAGTGAGTAGCTCAAGAGCAGATGCATGGATGCTATTAAAGCTTATGTGCCAAAGCATTAAAGCTAGGATTGTTCTTCTCCATAAAGGACAGAAAAAAGAGAGCCCTCTAGCCATAAATTTGCTAGTAAAATGCATGTGCACTGTATCATTTGGCTCAATGAAAAATGCAGCATGTGGCAAAATTTTAGACAGATAAATGTAATTAACACTGAAAGGCAGATGGCAAGGAAAAGGGACGGGGAGAAGAAAAATACAGGATGGAATGCAGTAGCACTCTCTAACATTATAAGTATATTGAGAATTTTAGTCCTCATAAGGAACAATATATAAATACTTTCTTAAACAGAGAAATATACCACAGATTTCTTTTCCTGAATTAGAGCCTCAATTTTCAAATGGAGGTCAGTGTATACTGCTTTATGCATTCACCGTTATACATTGTTGTTATCCAAAATATAAATTTCAAGCATCCTGGTGTTAAGAAATGTGTTTCAGAGTGGCAGTTGTACCATTTCTTAGAGGTATGATAAGAAGTGTCAGTGCCCTGCATAACAAATCATGTTTATGTTACAATAAAAAGTAAACATTTGCATTTCAAACCCACACAAACTGTGGGTAATATGTTAAGGTTGCTTTAAGTCAGCCTTGCAAAAAGTTCTGGAGTCTGCATTCTGAGCAAAGTGACTATTTTTGAACAACTAACATGTACTTTATTTCAACCTTAGCAGCCTATGGTTAAGAGTGTCAAAAAGTGGGAGGTTTTCAGTACTTGAATTTAATGGACAGATAATGGCAAGGAGTGCATTAGGAAAAGGGAGGAATGAGGTGGAATTAAACTGGGATTTAAAAAAGTGGAAAATCAAAGTCTGAGGTTTCAGGCCTGTCAAAATGTTTAATTCTTCTTGTTCAAGCTACAGATGGTTTGAGTCATCTTGTGCCAGAATTAACTTAGTGACACAGTAAAATAACCTTTCGGAAATATGTTTCCCATATTTTATTCATTGTTGCACTTTAGCTGAACCTATTCTTTGCATGAATAAGGTATTTGAGATCAGATGCCCTCTTCATACTTGCTTGGTGGGAATTAGAATCTGACTTGTTAAGAGCTAAGCCTAATTAGGAAATGAAGACAGGAAATGTTGCTTTTGCTTACAGTGTGTTGTGCACCTTCATCTGTCTATGCAAAATACTTAGGAAGTGTGTTAAAAATGAAACCCTTGTGTCTACATCATGCAAACAATCTGGAATGCCACCTTCTGTTATATAATAAATGCAGGCTTGTCTATAGAGAAGAAAAATACACCACATGTAAAATTTGTACAGTTGAACTGACAGAAGGGTCTGTTCTACCATTTGAATATTTCTTCAGATCCCAAATCATTGGACACCAATAAAGTAAAAGTTAGGATGAGGCAACTGGAATATTCCCAGAGGTTTACAGGTCAAGGTACCAACCAAAAAAGCTGGGAGTGACTAGAAAGCTGGGAGTGAACATCAAAAATTGCCTGTTTCAGAGGTGGCAAGTTTTATTCTTTCTACCAGGCAGTCAGTTTATACTGCTGACGGGGGCTTTAGAGGGTCCTTTGTAGAGCAGAGATCATTAGAGCAGAACTCCCTGAGACATCTGAAGCCTGCCCTGTATATCTGAGAGACAAATTTGGAGTGAGTTTTTGACATTACTTGAATCGATTTTGTTTAGTAATGCTGCTCTTTAAAATGGAATCTACTCTTCCCATACAATGCACATAAAGAACAGAATCTGCACTGAACCCTGAGTGTTACTGGTTCATATGCCTGTTAATGAAATAATATGTGCATATATGTTTTCACAATGCGTATATCTCATTATACAATTAATTAGAAATACAATCTAATGTAAGCTGTATGCATATTTAAGTGGTTTCAGCAAAAAGATTATTTTGAATTATAAATGAATTTGGGATTTTTTTTTTTTCTATCAGAAGAAGATTCTTTGTGTTTCACAAGAAGGAATTTATTCCAGCAGGTGACATCTTTCAAATCAGAAGGACCATTTTAAGTTCAAGCATTTTGATCTGAGGCAGGTGATTACTTTTATAAATCAGCTGTAAAAGATAATCCTGAAAGCTCTCCATAAATAATAACCAAGACTGAAAATTTCTATGTAGTGTGTGTGTATAATGGGAGGAAAATAGAGTTGAGGGAAATGGAGTTGAGGTTAAATTACTTTCTTCATGTATCTAAATGGGTGTTTCTCCCATGGAAATCAAATGAGGGGTATACATACGGAAAGAGGGCAGGATCTGGTACCAGCTTTGCAAATGCTTCAAAAAATTATGCTGAGCAGACCAGTCTGCTACAGCTTTTGAACAAAATCTGGAGGAGTGTTCATAACAAGTATAGAGCAATTTACATATTTTTCAGTTGTCAGACACTGCACTGCAAACTAACAGGGATGACTGAGTAGTGTGGAAATCTGCTACTGAAAAATGGTCCCAATAGATTTCAGTTCAACATATTCTCCCATTGTTGTACCTGTAAAACTTTCTTTGGAGGTGGTGAATTGTAAACCTTCACAGAAGGCTTATTTAATCAATGCTATATTTGTGAAAAGTAGTTTAGCACGATTAGTTCACATAATCAGGAAAGACCAATGGTGTTTATTGCATGATTTGAATAACCATGAAGCTACAGTAGTGAAGAAGTGAAGCCTTAGCCTTTAGGCTAGTGTAGTCAACAACTGCAAATAGATAAAGTTCAAATACCTTTTGGAAGGAATTTCTCTAAATTTTCAGGTAAATTACTTCTCAACTTCTGGAAAATACTTTTTGTTTGTTTTGCATGCACTAAAAATTTAACAAATTACAAACAAAAAAAAATTAACTAGAGTTATTAGGGCTTAGCCTCATTCACCTCTTCTGTTGAGTAAGTATGAGTAATCTGTAATCTTTCTGACTGCTTCATCAATTATCTTAGTTTATCGAATTACTAATTTGTTGAGCAAATAGTTATTTCTTCTTCAACATGAATGTAAAATTTCACTTAAAAAATTAAAGAGACATGTAAAGTATGGCGTTATCTGTCATGTATATCTGGATGCAGTTCAGATTATACATAAATGGAATTTTGACATAGTTGTGCAAGTATATCCTTGTAAAGGACACTGGGTAAATAGTTTCCACAAACTATGTAGACTTACCACTATTATTAAAAAATGGTATTTTCACACCAAACACAGCAGCTTCTCCTTTACTTAAGGCCTCAGTATTTTTGTTTTTCCCTTTTTTCTGACTGGAATTTTATTAATAGAAAGCATGTTTTACACTGTGGGATGTTTGTCTTTAAATTACAATAGCAAAGTATCTTTAAAATTATTTTTAATCTCTGGAAGAATGTCTTTCAGGTGCATGTTGGTAAGAGGACTTACTCTGTCCCCATAACAGCTTGATTTTCTTGTTGATGTCAGAAAGTAAGTTCTAATGGTCTGAATGTAAAGTTTCACTCTCAGATCAATGCCTTGTATCTATCAGATGTCAAAGTGATGACTAAAAGCATGGTGCATTCCATCATGGATTTATTTTGATCAGCAGTTTATTCTTGCTCTTTACTAGCAGTCATTGGTCATATATGTAGCAACTGAATACTTAAAAATCTGTAAGTCTTTCTGAAACATTAGTTTAGGAGCTTGATGATTTTCAGGCTTGTCTGTATCTGAAAAAAAATGGTGTTTTGGAGAAGTTGATGCAATTGTTGAGGTAAAATTCCTTCAGGATTTTTTTGAGTTTTAGGTCTCTGTTGAAAGAACAATTTTTTCTCTTAAAAATACATATAACTACTTTTTATTTTATTATTATTTTGAACAGAACTGCAGCAAATGTTTGGAGCTTGAAACTCAGATCTTCACACATAGATTCTTTTATATAAGGAGTAAGTGCTTTTCTTAGTAGGCGAAGAAAAAAGAAGAGTCATACATGATTGAAAAATCATTACTGACTTGCTTAGCTTAACATAAAACTACAGAAAATGTAAATTTACTCACCAATATTCAACTCTGAATGAAGAACTTCATAGTCTAACTAGAAGGTTTAAAAATCAACTTCATTATGCAAGGGCTCTTCCCCCTCTCCTTTCTTTTTCTTAGAGGAATAATATACTTGGTAACATGCTGCTATTAACTTTTAAGTTTCTCACCACTGAAATGTCAAAATATAATACAAAAGAAAGTTTCTAATAACTAGTCCAACTTCCATTTTTTTCACCTTACTGAAATACACAGATTATTACTGCTTTAAGTTGCAAAATGAAGCAAATAGAGCTGTTTTGGGAATCAAATACAATTTTGATTAATCTTTTATTGGAAAATGGCTTCTTAGGATTAGAAAGGAGTCTCTCATCAAAAGGACAGAATACCCAATAGCACAGACAACTGAAGATATGTACTTTCAGATCTTTGCCATGTGTGGTTCGTTGTTGATGTGGATGGAGGCATGTTCATCTAAGGTCTTAACTGTCTTGCTTGAAGGGGTGTCTATCAGTCTTTTCTCTCTCCTTTCTCCCCCTCACATAATTTAATCTTGGCCTTGTGTGGAGCTGGAATATTTTAAAGTGTGGAAATAATCTGTGGGACAAGAAAACGGTTTCCAGCATGGAAGTTAAAGGAAAAATTACACATTATGGATGGTATCTGCGTTAATAATGCTTTTGCCACCTTATCATGATATTGGTGCCATCTTTTTATTTTTAAAATTTTTTTTCATGCACCATGTAGAACAGCAAAGGTCAGAGCACCTTAGTGTTACAAGTCTCATAAATTTTCAGCAAATATTAATCACCACTGCAAAAAGTATTGTTATGGTAGGTCTAAGGTACATAGAGAATAGGTTTACCATTAGGAGAAGATGATAATACTTCAGAATAGGATTGATCTGACAGGCCAGATATCAATAAAGCATTGTATGCTTTAGGATCAAACAAATAATTTCCCATAAGTGTTATTTAACAGAACAGAATAGGATAGAGTAGAATATTTCACTTGTAAATGTCCTACAAAGATCATCTAGTCCAAATCCAAGGGGAGCTGACCAAAAGTTAAAGCATGTTTTTAAGGGAATTGTCTAAATGCCTCTTAAACATTGACAGGCTTGGGATATTGACCACCTCTCTAGGAAGCTTGTTCCAGTGTTTGACTGCCCTCTCTGTACATAAGTGCTTCCTGATGTCCAGTCCGAATTTCTGACACAGCTTTGATCTTTTGCTGTTAACGTAGTTTCCAAAAGCCCTTCTTGTTATATAACACAACAGTGGGCAGTTTCAACTCCAGTGGAACTTCGTTTGGTCTTTTATGTCTTTTGCCTCCATATACAAACCACGTCTCTCTGTCCTTTCTTTTCATTGGTTATAAGTATAATATGTGCTGACAAACTGAAATATAAATACCTTCGCTTTATACATACAAAATTTGATGACTTCAGGCACCAATATTGAAGACTTTACAGGTCTCTTCATGTGTGAATCAGGGATACATGCAAATACCATTTAGGAGCTTAACTCTAGCAGGGCAACCTTTGGAAATTCCCTTTCGAAGGACTGACTGGGGCACTAAAATAAAGGGTCTATTTATAGCAAATGCTAGAAAGCATTTATCTCTTCTGTCAGCTCCTGTTACCCAACTGTGATGATGACATTATCTGATTCCTACCTCAGCAGTGTGTTTCATAATCTGTACACTGGCAGTGCAAACAGCATGAGACTGAGATGTAGAAGATGGCGACAAGTGGGGGATATTGTAACCTTCTTCTGTTGTGGCATAGAGCTGATGCTGTGTCATGGATTGAATTGAACCTGTTGCAGTTATTCATACCATGCTGCAGTCATGCCAGCTTAAAAAATGAAAGTGCTAACTGGAGCAAAGTAGGATGGGGCTTGAAGTTCAGATTGCAACATGAGAGGCTTCCTGTTCTGGCTGCTGTTTCTGGGTTCCAGGTTCTTCTCTGGAACATGGTGGTGGAATGAGTGGGAGTTAGGTAGCTGCTAGTTTTGCTTTTCTGTTTTATGCTGTTTTCTTTTTTCCCTGTGTATTTCACTGTGCTTTTTCTGCAAATGGGCTAAGCTAAGGTAATAATGCATTGTATTATTGGATGAATTAGACTATTAGCTAAGGTAATTATGCATTTATGGTATCTCATGTTATATTAAACTCTTATCTCTTTATCTCATCCCTGAGTGGTGTGTGTTAATTTTCCCCTCACTTTGGTGTTAGGGGAACAGGGAGGCTAACCATTGTGCTGAACCAAAACATGCTGTTAAGAACTTAATGATAATATTCTCAATAGACCTAGTCCATCCTGGGCAGAAGGCCTTAAACTCATTTATACTGTTTGTGCAAATCTTAAAGGGATTCAAATCTCCTAAACTTTTCCATGGCATTTGCTGGAAAATTTGCAACATGTAAGGACAGAGTAATAGAATATATGAATGCAGCCTTCATAATTTATCCTTTTGTGAAGAAGATTCTACAGAAATTGTGTATATAGCATGAATTCTATATATACAGTTTTGTATCTAATCCACTGAATATAAGTTAAACAAATACATCAGAGTCCAGTGTCTGCCAAAATACTGGCAATGTCCAAGTGACAATGTCAGTCCATGTTGATCATGTCCATTCATGAATCTTGCCTGAAGCATGATGTGGCAAAAAATTCTCTGCAGCTAATCATACAAGGAATCTGCTCCCTTTTGTGCCAGTAGCCCACATGTTGCTGGGGTGCTCATGAGGCACATAGCCTTTTCTCATTTACACTGTACATGCATATTGTTATAACGATAGATACACCTGAACATGATGAGAAAAAAATAATCTATTGCACAGGGGGCCTAGGACAGGAGCCAGCCAACTGTTGCATATCCATAGAATTACCCAGCCCTAAGAAAGTATGTCTTAATGATTTAATTACTTACCTCATCTGAGTAGATATTGTCATTCTGATTACAGAAGCTGAGAACGAACATGCTTAAAACTAATAAATACAAAGTGCATTCATCTGAAATGAGCATCATCAGCATTCACAATGAAATTTCATTTATGGGGATTGTTTCATTAAATGTAACCTCTAGCTTATTACAGACATGGTATTTTTCATTTTTTATGCATGATGTCATTCCTTTATTTAAACAGACCACAGTAAATATTTTATGAAATAATTGAAGGAACAAATAATAAATTTCTACATTAAAAATGGATCTCTGAAAGTGTCTGGCAACTAAAATGCAAACAAACAAACTAAAAGGGTGGAATTATATTGCAATCTGTCAGAAATTCTCCTGGAGTTTATCTGTGATTTGACCACTGTTACTCTATTTCTCACTCAGTTGGCCTATTAATGTGAGATGTGTAAAATGGTAGAAATATGTGAGCTGTCTTGGGGCAGAATATGATGATCTTGCTCTGCCTCAGACTTTTAGAGAATGCTAATTGTATGCTGAGCTCTTTGTTTCCCCCAAAGCCCTGTTTCATGTATTTAATTAGATATTTTTAACTTAAAGCATTTGCTGTGCACACCGGCAAATATTTTTAAGAACCATGTCCTATGTACTGAGGCAATTGTGCAGATTAGCTAAAAGAGTCATTAAGCATATCTGCTTGCAGAAGACTGTCATAACCCAGTCTCCTAACATAATTTCATGACTGCTGCGAAAGACAGGATACAGATGGGATATTGAACTTGCAGTTTAGCACCTTCTGTGAATGCCATTGTTTCAGTGAGAGCTGAGAGAATCCTTCAGTTTACAAAATCTGCCCCCTCAAATGATACCAATTAATCTAATGGCAAACCTTGGAGTCTTTATGCGAAGGAAACTCACGCTGAACCTATTGAGAACTCAGTACAATTTGACCCAGTTGAAGAGAAGGATCTTCACTGGCTTCATAGAGAGCTGGATTGAGTAATTACTAAAGATAAGATCCTGCAAGAAGCTGTGCCAACACATCTCCCAGAAGGGATGGTTGCAGTGATGGTGGGAAAAATTAATTGTACTCAACATCTTCTAGCACTGCTCTGTACCTGAGAGGTTTGAATCTCAGATGAATGGAATTTAGAAGACATTTTCTCCCTGCTCCAGAAAAAAAAAGAAAAATAAAAACAATTACAGTAATCCAAGTACTGAGTTTCAGCACTAATGTCTCATTGCCAGCTATTACTTTTCAATTTCCGCCTTGCAAAAAGGAGTAGCTTTGTCAAGGTCATGCCACAAATACATAATTTCTGTATTTCAACAAGGTCTTGATAAAGCAAGAGTAATCAAGACCTTCAGTAAATTAGGTTTTCTTTCTGTGGAATGAATTCTTATTTCAGATGACCTCTTGCTTCTTTTTTTTTTTTTCCCCCTTCTGTTTTTAACATTTAAGTAATTTGAAAACTTCTTGCATTTCAAGGACATAATTAAGGATGCTGATTACATTGACATCATTCTCAACACTGAAGAATCTGAATAGGATTGCACTCACTGCTTTTTGAATACTTTTGTCTCATCCTCTACAAATAAACATAATTAATGGAACTTGAGAAATAAAACAGGACATGGTCTTTCCTCCAAAGGTGTCAGGTTGAGAGTGTCGATCATCAGGAAGAGAATTTAGTAATATATTGTCTTCAAGAGAATAACCTGTGTTTACGACAAGGCTTGGGATTGATGAAAGTAAATGAATGCTGCTCTGATACTATAATTTCTTCAATGTACACATTAATATATTTAAGATTCAAATCATGACTCTTGTTAATGCCATTATTAAGAATTACTAAAACCTCCATTCTTTATTTTGGTCACAATGTTCTTAATTAATAGGTGACCTGTCTTCTACCAGATACTGCATTTTACACAGATTGTCTGCTGATAACCTGAGACAAATAACAATGCATAATTAATTTTATTTTTAATTAATTCTCAGATATGATGCTGTATGGATTCAAATCCAGAAAAGTACTAATTAAAATTTCATTTTAATTAGCCTTGCATATGCTAAGTGTATTCTGCAGTGCTCAGTGCAACAGAATTGGTGATCAGGAGGATGGTTTAAAACTCCTGCTGGGTTTAGAAATACAGCTTAGTATTAACAAAAGTGATACCAGTGCTGCTCAAAAAGAAAAACTTCAGTGCCATTTTTCCATAGTACTGGTTGTGCAGTCCATCAGTTAAGGAATCGAGATGTTACTCTAGTGCTCTCTAACTACCAAGGAACTACCATCATCTAGCCGTAATTTAATCAATCACTTGAAAGATATTGCAAGAGATTCTTTATATCCATTTCTTTAAGTCTGACATTGGTAGATAGTGTGATTCTCTATTAGAAAAGCTTGCATCAGCTGAATGCCCCATGCTCATCTAAAACCATCTGGATTGTGGTCCTACATGTAACAAGATAATTTTCAGTAGCTGCCAACAGCCAGTCTGTGGCACCTGATGTCGCACTAAGGATCAGAGTAACACATCAGAGAACTTTCCTTGTATTTCCCAGACTTTTGCTCATAGTCTCTTGGTTTTTTTTTTTGTTTTTTTTTTTAACTAACACCAAGAGGAGTCTGAATCATTAAGGTGGATTGAAAAACATCACCTTTCTTTGCTGTGAGTATCCTGTGCTCTCTACTCCTGAGTTGTTCCCTTCCCTCTATTATCTTCATAGGGCTCCTGTTTGACAAAATGACCATTATGGTCATCAAGGCCATCAATAAAAGCTAGATTTTGGCCTGTCTTTTTCCCATCTTGCATCCTCTTACTACCTGGCTGTGCCCTCAGGTTCTCTGTAGCTGTGGACCTCCAGCAGTTTTCCACATCTTGCAGGCCAGCCCTGGTCAACTCCTCTTGTGGGGAGGAAAACTAAGAGATGTGGATGCCAGTAATAAAAATTATGTAACTAGAAATCTTTCAAAGGCCTTTAAAAACAGTTATGAATATTCAGCATATTAAGAGAACGTACAAGACAATACCTGTTCATACATTATTTTAAAAATCTGGAGTAAGGAAAGAATGAGAACTTGCAGAGAATAAGAACTTTCTTGGAGATTTACAGTTTATTTATTTATTTATTTATTTTTTAATTATGTCTTTTCCACCAGTAGAGTTTCTTCAAACATGTGTCTTTGTAATTTTTCCATGCAACTGCCCCTAGCATTGGGTTAAATGTCCTCAGTAGGAATAAAGAAAATGCTATACTAGCAAAGTGATGATAGGCAAGAGCTATGTATGTGGAAGTACAAGACAATACCTGTTCATGATTTCCATTCAGTGCTAAACTAAGCATATATTATGCATAGGAAAAGCAATTTTTTTGTACAGTTACTCAAGTGGCAGTATTCTTGTAACCTATTATTTTTCTATTTCCTCTCGGAAGGAAAACACTTTTTTCTTTTTTACATTTCTAAGGAAGAGTTTGGTAAGGACTGAGAGTTGGAAATATGAAGTTTTACTTTGACTGACAGCATAAATTGTTAAAGCTGAACAAAATTAATTTTAGCAGTTTAATGGCTATGTTTTGGAATGCATATTTGAGAAAGAATGTGATTGTCCTATTTACTGTCAAACAGATTCATTTATTTTCTATTTAAGTGATATTGCAGATACTAAGGATATCATAATTGAGGTCTTTGTGTAAATTAAAATTGCATCAGATCAGAGCCAATGGTGGAAAGAAAGATTATTATAATAGCTTTTTGGGAAAAAAATCCTGTGATCAGATCCAATTCATATGTATCCATTTAAAAAATAATCTTACAGTTTTTGTTTGACCTTAAAACAATTCAGTGTAATGGAATAGCATAAACCACAGCAATACTAAATACTCTATTTATTTGTGGATTGGAGGTATCATTGCTCATCATCTAGCACCATTTCTGCTTGCAATGTGCAATGACAGCTTGAAAGGAAAGCAGCATATTAATTCCAATACAGAAAGGCATTTCTCAGCTCTCGTTTATGCCACATATACCTCCATGAAATCAGCAGGCTTGAACTGCATTAGATGATAATAAAGTATGTCCCTGCAATCATGTTGCTGCTTTGTGTAAGGTATCTTCCACATGTAGTTCATCTATTATCTACTAAGAGGATAAGAGAGAAGATTGTCTCTTAGCTTTCTATTTGATGTTCTGCACTAAGCTCCAACCTTTGGATCAGCAAAGCTTTAAGGGCTTGTCTCTTCACTGTTGTCCTTGCTAACTGCAGTAAAAAAAGCATAATTTCCTCACCATGCATGTTCTTTCCAGCCCTTGAAGGGAAGATCCACCTCTGCAGGCAGGCCACATGAGAAAGTCTTTGACCTTGCAGTTCTTTTGCTTCTTTATATTGTACTCAGTGTGTATATCTGTAGGAAGGGAGAAAAGTGAGTTCATAACCAGATTTTTATCTCACTTGTGTTTTTTAAGAGGATAATATATGGCAATGTAACTCATAAGAATGCCTTGTACAGTATAATGGAAAACTGATGTAAAAAACACACTGCGAAGTTAGATGTAGTAGACCTGATCTATCTCAGTTACATTACTTTGAATGTAACTTTTCAGAGGTATAAAGGAGACCAGAATCTAGCACCTTATAATTAACATGCATTAAGAAGATTAAGAGCTTAAGTTTTGGAATATTATACAGAATTGTTCCAGATATAATGCCATAATGATCCAGTAAAGCCCAAAATATTTTTAATGATTATGCCAATACAAGCTTGCTTTGACCCTCTCGTTGTAGGTAAAACTAACAGAAATAATTTACAGTTATGAATGATTCAATACTAGGAAATAAAATTTAAAAGTGAGGGTTAGTTTTGGCTATTTGTTACGCAGAACAAACTGTCTTGTAGTATGAAATAGCTGTCCTGTTTAGGTGTCACAATAAATTTATCTCCTTCAATAAAATGTATAAAGTATTCCTTTTCTAATAATAGTGAAAGATGATGTCGATTTAAATCAGGGTTTTCCTTCATTTCTAATTGGCTTAAAATCTGGTTTAGCTACAGCTCTTTCACTCATAACTTGTTTAAAGGATTCTAATTCTCATAGATAAATAGGCATCCTGACATCTTTCATTTTCATCCATCATTAAGTTTCTTAGGGCTGAGGTTGCTGGTTGTGCATTGCCTTTCCAATATGCTATCAACTTCTGAAGTAACTGGGTTCAGATTGGATCCATTTATTTTATTCAGTGCCTTATCTGCCTCTTTCCCCCACTTTTTAAAGCACTACCGAGGGTCATATTGAAAAACTATCTCCAATTCCAACTGAAATCAACCAGGAAATGGCTTTATTTTACTTTTAACTGTGATTGAAATCTAACAGGACTATATCATTTTATAAAATAGTCATTTACAATACAGCTTGTATGCTGTTTTGAATGCACTCTAAATTTCCTACATATGCCTGGTTTTAATTTCATTCATTTAGAATTGCTTAAGAAATAGCAAATATTGTGAAAAGTAGAGTTTCATTAAAGAAGCCTATATATTTTGGAAGCAAGACATTTCTTTATACTGGAAAGAAGGAACATGTGTGCTTTAGATGGATAAGAGTAATAGGCTCTGAAGGGCAAAATAAATCAAAAGGCCGTTCCTTTCCGGTAGCACCAAGAGACTGAAAGTGAATGTCAGGCTGCAGAGGCAGTTTGTGTGTTTGATACACTATTTTCAGTGGAGGGGAAAAATGAATGGGAGATTCAGAATTAGGAATTTCTCAGACTTTTGCTTTTATTTACAAATTTATTTACTCCTCCAAAGACTGCTTTCTGAGGCAATCCCCAGAAAATGTTTTCATCGTGCTTTAATCCTTACTGCTGTTTACAATGATCCAGGAGACTCATTAGGGTGACTTTTAGAGTCTGGGGCTGGTTTTTGAAAAGATAGGTCTTGTTCTAGATTTGTAAATATGTAACAATGGTGTCTTTCACAAGTCTGAATAGAATGGAGTGATGACTGCAGGGCAGATTTTTATGACACTGTGGGACTGCTGGAGATTGAGGCTTTGATTCTGTATTTCACCTGGTTCTTGTACTCTTCTTTTTTAACTTCCTATGGTGGTTATTGATAGGTTAAGGACAGCTGTTAAGACGTGTGTGGGGAAACAGTTGTTCTTGAAATTTCTGGCTTATAAAATGGCCTGTCTTTTAGCAATGTTCTTTATTTAATTCTTTTTCCCCCTTCTTTTTCTTTCAAATGAGGCTGGAATTAGACATAGTCATATTAGACACATTAGATCAGTCTATTAAAGAGAGTATAAATCAATCAGTTATGTTTTATAGCAGCTTCTATGTCTTCCTCTGTTGCCTCCATCTTTATCTTCACTTTTTAATGGAACTAATTTTGTTAAAGGGAGAGATTAGGAAATTACCTCAATTATCTTCCATGAGACGCTTAAGAATGGGGATGCTAAAGCAAAAAGTCTTATATGTGGGCCTGATACATTGATATAAGAAGTTTTAATATCTGTGGTATAGATCTGACTATGTTTGTGAAATGTAGGTAGTGAATAATAATTTTAGTGTAGTCTCAGGCTGTTTTGTTGTAAACAGTCTACTAAGGAATATGACATTACCCATCTGCTCCTGAAATAGTTACCAGGTCTACCTCAGACATGTCATCTGCCTCACTGGGCTTTGTTAGTGTGTCCTGAATACAAGCTCAGGAGACTTCAGTGTTTTCACTGTAGGCTTTTTGAAAGGTTTTGCATCCTATACTTGCTCTGTTCTTTATACTCTTTCGCCATGTATCTGAGGCTGTAAACATAGAAAGAATATTGACCTTTATCAGTGGTGCAGTTCATTGCAGCTCTGCAAGATTTTGGGCACTTCTTTTTTATGCCAGCAGGGCATGCATAAGCATTATTTCAATCACAGGGTGCCTTTGGCTAGAGCTACTATCTGCATCCTTGTAGCCCTTCTTTAGGGTCTCCTGTGTGCAGAGCAAACCTAGCTGAGAGAGCGCAGCCAATGTCATATCAAATATCCTCAGAAACAGAATAGAGGACCTTCAGGGCTGACTGAAAGAGGTCCAACACCATGTGTTATATCTCAGATAATTACAAGATGCTTATATTGGCTCCCATCTCTCTGTGTGAAATATCTTTAGCTGTGTGTTGGTGGTGATAAAGGAGAGGAGATTGGGGAAGGGTAATATATTTGTCTTTTGTGCATGGTTCTCCTTCAGTCATCCAATCCTGTCCTTCATAAGCCATGAATTCACAGACATTTGGCATAAACTTCTTGACATCTGGCAAGAGGATAGCACAGGAAAAGGAAATATGAATGGAACAAAGCTTGATATTTCATAAATGGTTTACAGAATATTAAGGGGAATATTTTGTTCCCGTAGATTTTAGAATTCCTTGCAAATAAGGCTGGTACACAGAAGTGGTGCATGTCAGGTTTTGGAGCCTTTGATCCCTTAACTCTTTTCTAATGATTTATTTGAGTGAATTTCAGATTTTAAATTGCATCTCCCATAATGATTGAATGCACTTTCCTTATACCCAGTATTTATGGTGCAGCTGTTGGCAATGTTAATGTGAAAAGCACATCTCCTGAACATTGTCAAGCTCTTATTGTCACCTTTAGTTCCCTGGGAGATGGGGACAGAATTTTATTTGAGATTAAAAGGAAGAAAACTGTTACCTTTCAGGGAAAACATATATTTATGTTTCTGGATGTCTCTAAAGTGACTCGGACAAGGAGACACATATTTGAGTTATTGTTGGTAGATTTTATTATGCTTGGTGCCTGGGTGGCTATACTATATTTTATGTTACAAGGTTTAGAGCTGTTTTGGAAAGGAAGAGAAGGGAAACATTTTTTGGATCTTGATGAGGATGATAAAATGTAAATTCTAAGGGCAAAATTCAGAGGTGATGCCATTGGGAATGTAAGTTCAATTTTTCATACATGACAGTCATTTAAATTAAGACCTCATCTTAGCTCTTCACTCTTTTCCACCTATTTATGCCTGCTTTTTCAATGAGTAAAGATGTCAGAATTGGTGATGTGTATATGCTGGTAGCTAGAGGAGATATGAATTAAAGTACAGTAACAAAACTAGACTCAAACCCATCACACAGACTCATGTGTCTTGCCAGTAAGTTTTTCTGAGGAAAATGTGTAAATTGTTCTTATGATCAGCAGATAGAGGAGAAGCTTCTGAAGGACTGGAGAAAGACAATCTGCCAGCATGTTTGGTACTGCATTACATAGATGACTTCTCTCCCTGTAAAGCCTTTATGATCACCTATGTTATATTTGAAGGTCTGCCTCATTAGGCCTCTAAAATTTAGGAAGGAGTTTGGCGCAAAAAAGATGAACCTGATCCTATTCTAATCGAGTCTCCCAGGGAGTCGTAGTGAGTACAAGTAGAACATGTAACTGCAAGCCAAGAGTTCCCAAAGAACTGCTTCTCCTAGCTCAGGCTGTGACTCTGCAGATAGGGTCACCAGCCCAACAGAAATTCAGTTGCTAATTCAGGCTCCCAGCTGAAAGCAGGGTCAAAAGCCCAAATATGAAACCTAATTAGTCATTGAGTATATGCAAAATAGAGCACCTCCTTAATTTTCTGTCCAACTTAACACTGTATACATGTTTAATAGTACAGTAGTATTGTGTGTGAATGCAGCACTTCTAATTAATAAGTAATAGCACAAATACTTTGTATTTAAAATTTATAACTTTTGATGGAAAAATGTGATGTTATTTCAATGTAATTATTTGATATCATTGAAAGTAACAATAACAAAAAAAAAAGTTAAGAATGCTGACTTGCACCTCTTAACTGGTGCACATACAGTGATTTAAAATAAAATCTGTTGTGGGTTATATTTGGACCCCAAAAAATTGGAATTTATCCTTCCAGTAAATTAGCAAGCAAACTCAGAACTTGGAAGCAACGAGCATGTACAGAGTAATATTTACATATATTTACAACTCAGCAACAATACAAAGACACCCTTGTACAATAATTCAGCTTCCCTCCTCCAACCGTGGGCATCCCAGAGGAATTGCTAGCAGCCTTCAGCACCCCCCTTTCCCTTCCCAGTACCTCACAGACACAATATATGAGCCAGCAGAAGGTCAGAAGGGAGATAAGGGAGCCATGCAAACAAGCAGAGCTGCAGACAGAAAAGAAGAAAAAAGGAAAAAGCAAGTCTGTATTACCAAGTATAAGCTATCCAGCAAATGAATGGGATGCTATTAGTCTTCTATACAATTAGGAACCAGGCTAAAGTACTAGTTCTAAAGCATAACAAATTCCTCTTTCACTGGAGGGAAGCAAAAGCACAGCAATATAGCACAGTATGCAAGAAGATTTATAGGATGCATTTTGACTATATTTTTGCTCTGCAAGCCAGTACCAACAAATGTGTATATATATATGCCCAAATGTGTATATTACCATCTTCTAGTGTAAAAGGGAGTGAAGCTGACCATCGGATAAAGGTTAACCATTAGTAAAATTGATCATTGCCTTTTAATTAATTCAAAGTATTTAGTAACAACAGTATCATCAACAGGAGAAATAACTTGTAGATTGCTAGATATATGTGATAAAAGCCCTTGAGTAGGATGGTTTGTGCACTGCAAAAGAAGAAGGTTACAAACATATTGGGGTATTTCTGAAACACCATGATACTGTGGCTGCACAGTGGGTTCCTGGATCACAATTCATTCCAAGGGAAGCTCCATTTGTGCAGAACTTGTGTGGTTTAGCGTAGTCTCCAGTTACTATGAGCTTGCTAGACACTCAAAAAATCTTGAGATGTTTGTTGACACATGTTTGGTTTCATTTGTGGCTGCAAGTCTTCCTAATGTTTTCTCTCAGACTTTTTAATAAAAGCTGGGCCAGATGTATGTAGGCATGTTTTTAGTATTATCATGAAAAAAAGATAGAAACGTGCTTTTTAAAATTCATGTGAGTGTTGTTGCTGTCAAATTCTCATTCAGCAGCAACACAAATTTTTTCTTGGAAGAGAAGCTTTTATCCATTAACTTAAGAGTTAGAGTATATCTTTGTATGCTTTGTGGCGATACACAAGCTCTGAATTATCTGTGTAATTTAGCTGAGGAACAGTGTCTTAAACTCTCAAAGAATTCTTTTTAGGGGATCAACATGGTTTCTGACTTCTGAGCTGGCTTTCTCAGGGCTGGCTGACTACCACTTTGTAACACTGAAATGGTATGCATTTAGTATTTGGACTTAGGTCCTTTGTGTGGAAAGACATGTCTGAAGCTAAAAAAGAATAAATTATGGATATTTGTTTTTCCTAATAGAGAAAAAAAAATATTGGTGCTCAGGTACACTCTGAAGAAGCAAATCTGTCCTAGGAAGACTCAGGTGTACACTGTGGAAGCTCATTATTTAGACTTCCTCATAATCAATAGAGAGGATGATTCATTCTATGATAAATTTCAAATGTAGAATGAGCTCTTACTTCATATTAAAATTTATTCTCACTTGCTATGAACATAACTCAAAAATCTCAAATATTACAGCATACAGACTGTGCAGGAAGAACAGTGAAACAATATCAGCAATGCTGCCTTTGGAAAGTTACATTTTGGAAGACCTGTGATCACATTTTTGAATTGACTAAAGTGAATATCATCATCAAGTAGCTATCTAGACTTTTTGAAAATCTTTCTTTCTTTTCCCTGGTGGATTTAACACACTTGTATCCAAACCCAGATATTTAATTTAGATAAGCTTCAAACTGGTATGAATGAATTGAACTTTATATGGAATAACTAAGGAATTCATTTGACATTTCTAGAAATAAAAAATAAATCATATAATACAATTTAGATATTTTTCCCCTTATAAAAAAATTTCNCACCCCCCCTGCTTTTTCCTGTTATTGAAATTCTCAATTTTTGTATCAAAACATGCACAAAAATATGCATGCCCTGGGTTTTAACTTATTTCGTTATTTTAGGTTGTCTGGAGTTTCAGTTTGGTTGAGGAATAATGAAAATAGCATATGCCAGTTATTTCCTGTAGCAGATAGCTCTCAGAGGAGCTTATATACTGCTCGGCTGCATTTATGGTGTAGGAAAAAAAAATAAAATTAAAATGTCGTACACTAAGCCAAAAGCTGCGTTTCATCCAGGGTCGGAAATTATTTATGAAGCTAACATTTAGCGCTAGGAAGTGTCCTTGGCAGCAGCTGTGCAGTGTGGTGTTCTATTTCCTTGGGCTAGATGGCGCTGCAGTATGCAAAATGTACTTCCCTGGCAGCCAGCGCAGGGGCTTTGCTCCAGCTGTATGGGGCTGCAGGCAGACTTCCTCCTAGCTTGGGGAAGAAAAAAGACTTTCCTACACGCAGATACTCAGCCCTTTCTTGCTCTATCGACAAACAAAACGATAACTCTTCCTGGTTTATTTTTAAGGTTATTAGAAGTTCCTCTTGGTATGTGTTCTCTTTTAGAGAGGTGTTTTCTACATCCAGTAAAGTATGTATGCCACAAATTGGATGTGTATACGAAACGCACACATGTTTTCTGTGACTGCTAGACTGACTTGTGGCCTGGAGAAGGAGAAAACAAGGGGGAAGAAATTGTGGCGTTCCATGGAATAGTCTGTGTTTCTAGTACAGGAGTGAAGACTTCAGTCTGAAGATCTGGAACTACTGAAGTCTAACAAGGCTAGTGTTGAATGCCACTCATGTTCTGAAGATACTCTGTTGTACCCCATCCCACTGAAGCAGGACTTTCTTTTTGCCCTGCAAATCCTCTGTCTCCTCCTCTTCCTTCTGCTTTATACCTCAGGCTATGGCACAGTCTCTCCACTTCAGCAATGGCAAGAAGTGACTGTACATCTACTGAGCCCCCATTTGCATCCTCTGTCCCAGTGGTGGAAAAGGGGATGAGATTTTCATGTCACCTCATGGAGAAACTTGAACAGTTCAGTGGCATCCTGCAGTAACAGGTAGTAGTTCACCTGACAAGATCAAATTTGATCTTCTTCGGTTTGAGAAAAAAAGGACCTATTGAGGAGAAAGAGACAGCCATCACAAGCCATCATCCCTGAAAACCCAGTAATGCAGAGCTGAGTTGGTAACTATGCTTGCTGTCCTAGTAAATTTCTGTGCTGTTGATACCATGGAAGTTTCAGTTATTAAGCAGGCTTTGGAGTGAAGAACAAATACAGGAAGATGATCCCATGGCCTAAACTGGCCATAGAATGCTTCTTGTAATTTAACTTCCAGACTCCCAACACTGACCAGAGGTGCTGTTCAGGTGCAACTGGGCAGAGCTAAGAGAACGGGTGCACTAACCTGCAGTGGTTGTGCTGTAGTCCTTCATTTGAGGATAGCAGTAAGTACAGACTGTTCCTTGAACAGCTATTTTTCTGCTAGTGATGTTACTCTGAATATTCTATGTACTCCTTTGGTTTGGGAATAGAAGTGAGTTTCACTCAGAAGCTGTAAGCTTATTTAAAAGCTTTCTGGAATTGCTAATAACTGCTTATGAGATTTTACATGTGTGGTCTATGGTTAATAATGCTTTATGAAAGCATGGATTGGGTCTTGATCTTCAGAAAAGAGATAAAGTTCAGAAGAAAAAATGTAGTGAAGTAAGTTGTTACTTACAAGGCTGCTTATACATCCCTTTATTGTGCTTCCAATGATGTTGGTGTCACTGTTCTCTGTCACATAAAAACCTGCGGGGGCAGTAGCTGGAACATGAGATGCAGGCAGAGTTTGCTCTGGCACCTTCTCTATTTCACACCTGGCATCCTCTATTTCTCCATTGGCAATGCCTACTCCTTTCTTTCCTGGCTTATGCTTGCATCTACACTGTGCTTTCTGCGGTGCTGTTTTGGGGAACTGACACAGGTTACTACAAAACATTACTTAGATTGCTTTCCCAAGGGGCTAGATTGAGCTGCCAGAGAGAGGTTCTGCACAAACAGTCATGTTCCTGAATGTGGAAGCACAGCTATTGCCTGTCAATGGATGTGCTGAAAAAAGCTGGCTACAGATCTCTTTAATCTATTGTCAGTGTACTACTGTGGATAAAAGAATAAATACATATGCCCTCTTTGTTAAATCCTGCTCTTGGAGGTCAAAGCTGCTTCTGTCTTTCATGTGTAAAGGCAGGCATACAGCATGGAAACTAGATGGTGGGAAAATTTCCCCCGTGATTATGTTTTCTCCCCTCGCAGATTCAACTTGATGATTGTTTATTGCTGCTCTGAAGAGTTACTGTCCTCTCTGTCTTCCACACAGTCACATACAGTTGTGTTAAGGGTTTGTTCTGCCATTGGCTTGACAGTGTTGCTTAGATTCATTGCACAGTTAAATTAACACAAATTGGAAGCAACCAAGTTGATGTTAGTAGCACTGAACTTATATATCCTGTCATGCTGCTTGATATAAAACTGCAGGCAGATTTAGAAATTCTGGGCTTACTAGGTTTTTTTTTGTTGCCTTCCCTTAAATTTCTTTAATGAGGTTTTTAAGTGTCCTGAGGAAAGAGGCAGGGAAAAAAAAGGCAGTATTAAATTGATTTTACTTTTTAGTATAAAATGGAAATTTAAATTGACTTCGCTGTTGGAAAAAGGCAGCATTGCTTACATCTCAGATCTTGCATACTTTCCTCACGTTAGTCTTATGAACTCTGCTCTTGTGCAAGTTGTTTAGGGTATAAGTCTCAGTAACTATACAAAAACTATATTTTTGGAGTCTTGGGCATTGAAACTTTCTAGAAAATGCCTGGATTCTCTTTATTTCTATAGGAATTGAGGACACTTAGACCAAGTTCAGTTACTACCAGCTCTTCAGGCAGAATCAACCATTTCAGAAGATTTTATTAAAATCAGAGATGAAATTGACGAGACTGAAATGAGCAACTCAATCTGCTTCTCTTGGCAATCAGAATTACCTTGATTCTCTATCCGCTGTCATAGATGCTCTTAAAAAGAATATTAAAACCAGCTGTCACCTGTTTTTTTCCATCAAAATGTATGAGTTTTAAATAGCTCTTGCTGTGAAAGCTAGGTCAGTATTCTAGGCTGGAGTGAAGAAATGTGTTTGTCAATGTAAAGCAAAAGAAAATAAGGATAATTTGAATATGTGTTTCAAATAGAAAAAAAACCCCATGCATTTATTATATTTGTCTGTTAATAAGACTGGCGGGTAAGTACAGTCTGATGGAAAGGAGGATCCCTGTTTTGTTCCATTCAGTGTGCAATCTATGCACAAAAACATATCAATAACAAGATATTTCTTCATGATGAATTGCAGACATCGTTGAAGACACACATCTCCTTTCCTAGTACACTAGGAAACCCCACTTCCTGAAAAATCTGGTTGGTGCTAGGCTTACTGTATCAGTGCATCAGTGCTCAATGAAGCTTTCCCAAATATGGACACCAGATACATTGCCCTTGTAATCTGGGATGTTCAGTCAGCCTCTTGCTTTTATTCTAGCTCAAGTGAACTGTTTACCATGTTTTCTGCATGTGTTTGGGTTTTGCTCTTGTTACCTGCAATGCTGCTTCACATCCTCTCCTGATCACCATAATTTTTGACCACCTCTCAGTTGTGCATTATGAGACAAAACTAATATCTTAGTCATGTATGGTTTGGTTTGGTTTCATTCTGGGTCTTCCCTTGGGTTCTTGCCAGTGCAAGTCCTTATTCTTTCAGCAAATCCCACCAGTTTCAGGATGCCTCATATTTTATGTGTTCTGACTATCTCTTTCTCACATCATAAATGAAGTGTCATATCTGCACAGCAGTATCTAGCATGCAAAATAATTATGGTAAATTTTGGAAGCAGTTTAATTAGTATGTAAATCTAAAATGCATGTAACCTACCAAGTATCTCAAAATCTGGCTTTGGAAGTGGAATTCTCTCCAGACATGGGTGGAAGTGCCTTTTCTCATGTGAAAAGCAAATCACCTTTGGCAATCTTTACAGCTACTGCAACAAGTACATTCCAAACAGGCTTGGGCACAGGGATCTAATAAATTCACATTAATTTTCAGATTGTCACAGAATCATAGGATGTTAGGGGCTGGAAGGGACCTCAAAAGATCATCTAGTCCAACCCTCCTGCCAGAGCAGGATCACCTAGAATGTTTGGAGTGACACAACATTCAGTACAAGAGCAAAAATTAAATGCTGAAGCGAGGAACTTGCCTGTTGACACAGGAGAAAAGTTTACCACAAATGATGCAGCAAGAAAAGGGAGGCAGTTTAACCAGGTGACCTCTGGAAGTTGCTTCCAATATAAATTATCTACAAGTCTATAATTTGTTCAGTATCAGTCAGTTGACAGAATATTTGTTACTCTGAATACTTTTCTTGAAACTAAGGAAGAAGGTTTTTTGACCTCTGTGAGGTGTCTGGCTCCATTCACACTTTGTCATTCGTATCTCAGAACAAAGTTGCAATCACTGCAGCAGCACTATCTCTTTTTTTTTGTTACAAGATAATACCAGTTCCAAAACACTTCAGTATAATAAACAGCTCAAGGGTGATGAGAAGAACAACCATACAAACCTATGAATAATTTGTCCACATTCACAGAAAATCTTTATGGCCAAGGAGGAAACATATTTTTTCTAATGCATGGGTACTGTTCTGTAATCTATGTTCACTCCTGACTGTTTTGCATCCAAATAGATTTAGCCTTAAAAAAATTTTTTTGAAGCCAAATGACAAATTTCACAGCCAAAATCATATGCCAAACAGGAGACACTAAGCTATCTGATAACGTTGCAGACTTGGGCACATTTTAATAGGAAAGTTTTTGTTTGGCAAAAGCAATGAATTGTGATTGCACTGAAGGGAAGCCTTCACTACTTCTTTCACTCATGGGCGATACAACTGCTGATAGCAAATTGGCAAGACACTTAGATTCTTGCACATTGTTTGGTTAAGAAAAGAGCAGTCAGACCATTTAAACCTGTCTCATTCCTAACACAGTCTATATATAGACAAACGTAAGTCTGGCACCTGAGGCAGGAGGATCACAGGATGTCAGAGACTGGAAGGGAAGCAACGAGATCAACGAGTCCAACCCCTCTGCCAGAGCAGGATCATAATCTAGCTCAGGTCACAGAGGAACGCATCCAGACAGGCCTTGAAAGTCTCCAGAGAAGGAGACTCCACAGACTCTTTGGTGAGCCTGTTCCAGTGTTCTGTGGCCCTTACAGTAAAGAAGTTCCTCCTTGTGTTGAGGTGGAACCTCTTGTGCTACAACTTAACACCCATTACTTCTTGTCCTGTCACAGGGAGCAAGTGAGAAGAGCCTGGCCTTCAGATATTTATGAACATTTATGAAATCCCCTAATAAGGAGATTGACTGGCAGGTGTTTCAGTGCTGATCTCCCTTCCACTGTATATCCTCCACTTCTATGTGTTTTCAGATGTCCTCATCAAAATGTTTCTCCATGATTTCTGTTACATGGAAAGGGGGGAGGTGTGTATGTGCATGTCTATGGCCAAATGTTAGCACTGGCTGCTAGGCAAGTGAGCCCATGTTGATGTTACAGTATACTTTTTCTGTGATCTCAGATGTTGTTCTTCAGTCACTTGCTGATCCATGGCTGTACTGAGCCTCATCACACCTAGTTCTTCATGCTGCCCTGCTCTCTGTCATATTCAGACACTGTTGCGATTATTAATAAGCGGTTATGAATTATTTTTTTTATTATTAATAACCAAGATTTTGGGGAAAATTCCCTGAGATTATTTAGATGTTTGGTCGATAAGAGGTTATTGCACAAAGGTTATTTATAAACACTAAATTAAACAGTTTAAACGGCTTAAACAGTCAGAACTTGGAAAACAGGGAACCTAATAACAGGGGAAATTCTAACCTCGCCTAATACACAGACATGATAGGTATAGAGTCCTGAAGAGAGGAGGTGAAAAAGATTTTGCCTTGCCGCTGCTGTAGGCTGCAATGCACGATGCAAACACGTGGCTGCTGTGAAAGTGGTGCAAATAGACATCCAGTCCTGGCAGAGGGCAGCAGGAAAAGAGAACAATGGCTCCAAATCACCCTCCTTAAATAGACTATTTTGAAGGGTGAAACTGGCCAATAGGCATTATTGTCCGTTGTTTTGGCCAATGAATTCAAAGTCCTGTGCCCAAGGGTCTATTCTAATGCTTTGAAGGACAGCACAAAACACCTGACTTGTTCATGTGCCATGGAGTTTTTTTCATTCAAACCCTCATCACCTGCTCACCTGCAAACTCCCAGACCTTGCTACAGCAGGAGGGAAAGAGTAGAAGTTTGAACTAATTTGGGCAAGTTTTATGCCCTACCAGGACAGACACTTTGTACTTGATCAAGGCAAAGTTGTAGTCCTCCCATGACACATTCATGTCAAACTGTGTCCTGGGCTGTATTAGCAAGAGTATATCCTAAAGATCCCATTTAGCACTTATTAGGCCATATGTGAACTGTCATGGAGTTTCCCCAGTTGAAGAGAGATGTCAAAAAATTAAACCGCATCTACTAAATGGCCAGAAAATCAATTAGGGGGATGGTGATCTTGGATATATGAAGAAAGGCTGAAGAAATACTGTTCAGCCCAGAGAAGAGGAGGCTCCAGGGGAGTCTACTCATGGTCTGTCAATACTTGAAATGTCAAGTTGGAAGATAGAGGCACTCACTTCACAAAGATGCATGGTAACAGAACAAGAGGCAATGAGTACAAGTCAGGAATACTGAAAACTCGGCTTGACAGGGCCCTCAACCTATGGCCTACTTTTAGTGAAAGGCTGCAAAGATTCCTTCCCACTCTTACACTTCTATTATTATATGATTCTTTTATTATCTGCATATTCAGCTCAATAAAACCTAAAGTTGCTTGATGCAGCTAGGAATTTCTTTTAGAAAATCAAAGATTTATTCTGCTGTTAGCTTGATGACACTAGCAACTGACAAAACCTTGTTTTAATTTTGTGACTTCTATTAATTATTTAGCAACCTTGAAGAATTTCCCATCACTCCTTTCATTTATTAAAATTGCTTACATGAACTGGTTGGATTTTGCAGACTTTTTTTTTAACCTGGTACCTTACTATCCAATTAGAAAGATAAATAGATAGTGGAAAAATCAATTAAAGCAGAAAAGTTTTAATGTGTTAAACTAGAATTGGTTCTGACCTGGAAGAATTGGGTCATTATCTAAATATTCCAAAGTCCTGGAATTGCTTTCATCTTGTGATTGAGCTCTGATTCTGCTGTACTTCTTAAGAAAATTAATCTAAATTTTATTCTAAAGTGGGAGTTCTGAAGAGTTTGAGGACTGCTATATTTACAACATCAAACAGTTTAGAGGCAAAATGAATGACTTTATGCTGCTATTCAGACTTGTGAAATTATGAGGTCATGGAAAGAGAGGGGTTCTCTTGTTAACTCAACTATTTCCATAATTAACATTCATTTGGCTACTTGAGGTTTAGTGTGCCATTTCATTAAAATAATGCAATTGCAGAAAGAGAAAAAAAGTTTTGAAAGTATAATTGGTTTTCACTGTCAATATATCTTAAAATCCCATTAGCCACAAAATTTCAGCATTGTTTTCCTAATGACTTGCATAATTGGATCATCAGATTTCTCTCCTTAAAAAAAAAAAAAAAAAAAAAACCCACTTTTGTGTTTTTAAGGTTTTTTTTNNAAGACTCACTTGTTGGTTTTAAAGGTTATTATTTGCATGAATTTTCCCCCCTTGGTGTTACATTTCCACTTCTATTTCCACCAACACTGAAAGGTCAGGGACCTAGCAAGTTAAATGAAATCATGTCAAGAGCAACTAGAGCTATTACTTCCCCCTCCTTCTCTATTTGTTTTTTGTTGGTTTTTTTTTTTTCCTGAGACTGACAGATACTTGCAAATGCATTCATGTTACTACTTTGATTTAAGATACTTGTCTACCTCAACTTATTAAAGCAATTTAGAACACTCTTCCCTGTCTTCTGTGGTAATATTCTCTTTATTACACGTGCTCATGGCAAGTTTGGTCACTTCATTTTTTTTGACCATTTCAGAGATCCTGTAAAATACAAAATGTGGTAAAGAGATGTAGACAGTCACATCAATAAATATTATCCAGAGGTACTACATTCACATAAGTAAACTAGATCTGCCATACATAATCCTAGAAAAATCTCCTTATTGTGTTCCACATGTCTGTGTTAACACAGGAGTCAGATACATTAAAAATCACAGAGAAATCACATTTCTGCAAGAGCTCTTGAGAGGTTACCCAGTACATATTCTTGATGCAAGTCATGTTCAACTCATCCTAAACTATGCCTGACAGATGTTCAGCTTACCAGTTCTTAAAAAATATCCAGTGCTGGAAAGTCCGTATTTTCTCTAGGCAGTTTATTCAAGTGTTTAACAATATTTACCATTCTTTCCTCTAATATTTAATTTAGATCTCCATTGCTGCAGTTTAGACTAGTTCATTTGTTCCTTTCCTATTTGAATTTGCTCCTGTCTTCTATGAAGTGTTCTTTAAAAATATTTGAAAACCATCAGAATACTCTTCAAGTGCCACTTATCTACACTGAACAACTTGACTTGTGTTGGTTTGTCCTCAAAGGCCTCATTTTATACCCTTTTAATTATTCTTGTGTGTTGGTCAGCATCTTTCCTGAAGATGTCCTAAATCTAGACAAAGCATTTGAGATGAGTGAAATAACAAAATTTATTTCCTGTGTCTTCTATATGCATCTCCTCTTTATACCTTTCAGGATGAAGCTTCCCTTTTGTCTTTAAAACAATCTTGCATTGCTGACTCATTCTCAATTTATGAATTACTACATCCCATGCATCCTTTTCCAGAAGAACTGTTACTCCTTATCCTGTAATTGTGGAGATGTTTACTCTTACCTAAATGGAGAACTTCTGGGTTTTTACACCCCTGTTAAATTGCATCTGTCACTTCAAACTATTTCTTCAGTTTATAACAATCAGTTTCAATTCTAACCCTCAACATCCACATGCTTTTGAGGCCTCTTCCAGCTCTGAATCATCTGCAAGCATACCAAGTATATTTGCTGCTCCATCATACAGTTTTTATTATTGGAAGTGTTCCATAGAACTAGGCTTCAATCAGTCCCTAGTCAACCTCACCGTTACATTCTTCCAGATGAACAATTTGTCTTTATGCCCAGTATCCCAATCAGTTGTGTCCCTACTTTATGGCATTTCAGGAAGATCATGGACTGCATAGGAAAATGCCATAAAAGACACAGACAAAAGCTGTGCTAAAATAAAGATATTTTTCTTCTGAATACACAGGCCTGTCATTTGTCATAGGAGAAAAACTAGGGTGCTTTGATGTGATTTTTCTTGACAAATATACATTGATTGATTTATATCACCTTGTTACTGTCCCAACATTTGAATATTTGAACAAGAGATTTTTAGAGTTTGGTTTTCAGGAAATTGAAATTTGTCTGAAATTTTGTTTTTATTTTTTTTAGGTAAGGACTCTAATTGCCTTTTTTTTCTGTTTACTGAAACTTTAATTGTCCTCACTCTGTTCTCAAAATAATTGCTACAGGTTCTGAGATCACTTCAGTCAGTTTTCTAAGTACTCTCAGGTGAATTTCATCAGGGCTAGCCACTTTAAAAACATCCAGCTTCTCAAAGTAGAATTAAATGTGTGCTTTACCTTTTCTATCCTGAGTTCTTGCCCTTTTGTCATTGATGCTAATTGTGTTAGACATCTAATCACAGGCACCGTATCAAGGAAAGACTGAAAGAAAATCCCCCATTCTACTCTTTATCCATCTGTGCACCATTGAGCTCTCTTGTACTTAGGATCCTGTGAAATGTTTGGGTAACTTCTACTTTGGATAGTGACAGAAGAGAGAAAGAAGAAGAAACCACTATTCATATTTAAACTAATTTGGACCAGATACATCCATGAGATTCAACACAATCATTTTCATAATTTGAGCATGCTCTTTAAGTGTTCCTCTAGTCAGTGGAAAACAGAAAGTCACCTCAAGGGTTGGGTTTTTTGCTCTCTTTCCAGATACCTGTGTTAGGTGAAACCCAGCCTGTCAAGAACCCGTGCATATGATATCAATAAAAGCACACATTGAGTAGTGTGATTTGGCATGGACTTGGTGCTTGAAAAGTTTTTATTAATGTTCAATGGCTCACATCATTATGAGCAAATGGCCAGGTTTTCTTCTGGTTACACCATAAGCTTTAAGACTGCATTGCCTTAGCCCCTGCTTTACAGAAGTTAATCACAATTTATATTCTGACTCTTCAGATGTTTGATATTGTTTACCATTGTTTTTACTACATTTTTTGTGGAAATATGAATTATAAATAAATTATTCATGACTATGCCTATGTATATTGGTCAAAATAATCTGTTTCTGTGCAAGAAAGGTTGTTACCAGTGGCCAGAAACATAGTCACAGAATCATAGAATCATAAAATCATAGAATCAGTCAGGGTTGGAAGGGACCACAAGGATCATCCAGTTCCAACTCCCCTGCCATGGACAGGGGCACCCTACCCTAGATCAGGCTGCCCACAGCCTCTGCCACCCTGGCCTTAAATACCTCCAGGGATGTGGCCCCAACCACCCCCCTGGTCAACCCATTCCAGGGTCTCACCACTCTCATGCTGAAGAACTTCCTCCTCACATCCAATCTAAATCTCCCCACCTCCATCTTTGCTCCATCCCCCCTAGTCCTGTCACTACCTGATAGCCTGAAAAGTCCCTCCCCAGCTTTTTTGTAGGCCCCCTTCAGATAGTGGAAGGCCACAATAAGGTCACCTGGGAGCCTCCTCTTCTCCAAACTGAACAGCCCCAACTCTTTCAGTCTGTCCTGATAGGAGAGGTGCTCCAGCCCTCTGATTATCCTCGTGGCCCTTCTCTGGACATGCTCTAGCATGTCCACATCCCTCTTGTAATAGGGGCTCCAGAATTGGATGCAGTACTCCAGGTGGGGTCTCACCAGGGTGGAGTAGAGGGGGAGAATCCCCTCCCTCACCCTGCTGGCCACACTTCTCCTGATGCAGCCCAGGCTCTCGTTGGCTTTCTGGGATACAAGTGCACACTGCTGGCTCATTTTGAGCTTCTTGTCCACCAGCACCCCCATGTCCCTGTCTTCTTCTTTCTTCCGAAATAAATTTCAGGTCTAGGAAAGGGCTGTTTTTTAAAGCCAGTTTTAAAATGGCTTCTGAAAGATTACTTTTTTAATAGTTTATGTTATATTATGGTATCATTTTAAGGCAGCTTATCATGTAACAGTGTGATGAACTAGCTGAGGCCCAAGTCTGTTTTACAGATTAATGGAGGGGCAATTGATTAATGCAAGTTGATATTTTTCAAAATTAATATTGTTTATTAATTTTGATATTGAAAACTCTTACCACCCCTGACCACTAATTTTAACAGTAATTAGTTCTTTGCAATGGTCATGGAACGTATTACATAAAGGATAACTTGATCTAGTAATAATTAACAATATATAAACATTAATAGAACGCAATCGAACTGGAAGAGAAGGTTCCTGCGGTCAATTATCCTGCTTGCCCACTAGATGGACTCAGGGCCCCTTTTCTGTTTATGGCAGAAGCCTAGGTAGATTTCAAAGACTTTAGATGTTTACTCACAAACATTATTGCTCTTCCAACTTGCAGGGCTAGCAACAGATTAAGACACTACCCAAGCTCTTACGGGGAATTTTGTCTATGGCCTTGTTGGCCGCTGAGGCTTCCGATACTTCCCAGGCTTCACAGAATGCTGGGGGAAGGGGGCAGATGATCTCTGACTTGGTTCCTCTCGACTCCCAACAGCTGGAAACTTGCAGAGGGGCAGGCAGGATGTCTTGTGATGTGCAGTCTCAGTATGGTGTCACACTGGCTATGCAGATGTATCGTGTAAAGATGATTAAAGCTGTTTCCTGGTAAACTTGAAGCAGCAGTTTCCAGGCTGTTCAGCAGGCTGAGTTATAGCTTAATGCTATAAATTATCACTGCCAATGGCAGCTGGCAGTAGCAGCAGGCACAGATACAGCAGCAGAGCACAATTACAATGGCAGAGTACAATTATGTTACCAGAGCACATTGTGTTACCTGCTCGTCTCTTTTTATATCAATGTCTGAGACTAATGGGCCTTCAGACACAGACTAGCCAATCAGCATGGCTTGATATTTTAGATGATATTTTAGATTAAGCCACAGGTTTGCTACACCCTCATTAGGGAAGATAATAGGCCTTGCACAAGGTTAGTACAAGGCAAGTGCATGTACTTTGTTTACCATAGGATGCAAGCAGGAGGAAAACAAGTTTGGAGAGCTCTGGGTCCTTAGACTCCATGGCTCCAGGTCTTTTGTCCTTTTTCCCGTGGTTGCTTCTCCTCAAAACAGAGGGAAGGAGAGCAGGCAAATATGTCTGAGCAAGCCAGCACATGTATAGGCCTATTTCTGACCTGTCAAGTCTACCAGGACAACAGGGCAAAATGGGGTTTTTGTACCACCAGTGTATTCAACAGTTCAAACTCACTGTTTCAGTTTCCCTACCTTTGGGATATTTATTCCAGCACTTATTCCATCTCCATACCCTTAAAGAACATGACTTCCCTTACATCTCCCTAGAGGCATAGTGCACACAGAAATGTAAATCACTCTCACATTTGCTTCATGGTGGAAGTCAAGAAAGCCAATCCTATTGTAAGTTGGTCAAAGCACACAGTAACACTTAAGTAATCTTTAATTGTTTGCTAATGCTTGAATTTCCTTGTGTTTTGAGCGGGAGATGGTGATGGTGTTGTTTGTTGGTTTTTTTTTTTTATGTGACATAATTTCTTTTTTTTTGTAGAATCTATATCTTCTAACCCTTTCTTTTCCTACACCTGACTAGAATTTGGTGTACACATTGGATGTTATCTGTCTCTGCTGATTTTGGCTACAAATATGAACATGTGTGTGTATGAATGTATGTGTGTCTGTGTGTATGCACGGACATACATGTGCCATTGGTTCCTGAAAAAATAAAAACAAAAGAGATTTTCCTTTCATGCCAGTTTGAATTATTTCCCTTCACCTGATAAAGCGAAGGCACATACCTTAGTGTTTTATATGAACTGTCACAATAACCTGACTGTAATGCAGATTCCTGACCCAGGTTTGTGATATGTTTTCTTATTCCATTAGCACTTTGTCATCTTCTCCCCTGATGCCACTCTTATGTGAAGAAGGGGTTTAGGGTGAGGTTCCTGATACAATACAAAGTCTCTTTCTATTGTACTCTGTTTCTTTCCACTCTCAATTTGCACAATACCTATTTATATGTTTCTGCTTATCTCATCTCACCAACTGATATATCTCACATGCGACTTATGCAGCCTTATTGTGTCAGCTTATGAATTTAAATATTTGGGGTTTATATTGAACATGATATAGTATAATAACAAGGTTCCTATCTATTCACTTCTGTGTAGTTCCTTATCATTCTTTCAGAGGAGGACACTTTGACATGACAGTTAAGAATTTGCTGAACTAGTTTCTGGAATGTCTTTAAGGGAGGGATTGTAGCTACAGCTTTCCTTCTGGGTTGGTGAGCTCATTTCTGTTTGGTTTGGGATTTTTTGGTGATTTCTAATAATTTCCATGTATTGCAGCCTGTCCCTACAAAAAAGGCAGCAGCATAGGACTGCCTGAACAGATGAATAAGGAAAACAAAGCAGAAAGGAACCGCTCAGTATTTCCTTCTTCTGGCTCATATAATTTTTAAAGACATGAAAAATATTCCTTTAGTTAACTTACCTTTATTAAGCAGCCATACATGATCATAGTTTATGTTAAACTTTTGTATTTTTGATGACTTTTATAAATATAATTTATATTACTGATATGAAATCATAGAATCATAGAATCATAGAATGGTCTAGGTTGGAAGAGACCTCAAAGATCATCCAGTTCCAACCCCCCACCATAGGCAGGGACACCTCCCACTAGATCAGGTCGTTCAAGACCTCATCGAGCCTGGCCTTGAACACACCCAGGGAGGGAGCAGCCACAACCTCCCTGGGCAACCTGTTCCAGTGCCTCACCACCCTCACTGTGAAGAATTTCTTCCTAACATCCCGTTCAAATCTCCCCTCTGCCAGTTTGAACCCATTCCCCCTCGTCCTGTCATTACAAGACCTTGTGAACAGCCCCTCCCCAGCCCTCCTGTAGGCCCCCCTCAGATACTGGTAGGCTGCTATAAGGTCTCCCCGAAGTCTTCTCTTCTCCAGGCTGAAAAGCCCCAACTCTCTCAGCCTGTCCTCATAGCAGAGGTGCTCCAGCCCTCTGATCATCTTCGTGGCCCTCCTCTGAACTCTCTCCAACAGTTCCATGTCCTTCTTGTGCTGGGGGCTCCAGAATTGCACACAGTATTCTAGGTGGGGTCTGACAAGAGCAGAGTAAAGGGGGAGAATCACCTCCCTTGCCCTGCTGGTAATGCCTCTCTTAATGCAGCCCAGGACACGGTTGGCAGTCTGAGCCGCGTGTGCACACTGCAGGCTCATGTTGAGCTTCTCATCCACCCAGACCCCCAGGTCCTTTTCCTCAGAGCTGCTCTCCAGCCACTCACCACCCAGCCTGTATTTGTGCTTGGGATTGCAGCGCCCCAGGTGCAGGACCTTACACTTGGCCTTGTTAAATTTCATGAGGTTAGCCTGGGCCCACCTCTCCAGCCTGTCCAGGTCTCTCTGGCTGGCATCCCTGCCCTCCAGCAAGTCAACTGTGCCACACAGCTTGGTGTCATCTGCAAACTTGCTGAGGGTGCACTCGATTCCTCTGTCCATGTCGCTGACAAAGATGTTAAACAGCACTGGTCCGAGCACTGACCCTTGAGGGACGCCACTTGTCACTGGTCTCCAGGTGGACATTGTGCTGTTGATCACCACTCTCTGCGTGCGACCATCCAGCCAATTCCTTATCCAGCGAGTTGTCCACCCATCAAGTCCATGTTTTTCCAGTTTGGTGACCAGGGTGTCATGTGGGACAGAGTCAAAGGCCTTACTCAGGTCCAGGTAGATGACATCAGTTGCCCTTCCCTTGTCCACTGCTGCTGTGACTTTATCGTAGAAAGCTATATACTTATGACCATAAGTATATAGCTTTTACTCTACATGCCATTAATATGATATTGCTGATAATGATGATGTCATATTTTTATATTTATAATGCAGGTGAAGTAGATTAGAAAGATTTTTGCTGAAGCACTGAAATAGGACCCAGGAAAATGTTGCTTGAAATCTCTTCTCTTTACAGCTTAGAGCAAATAACTGCTCTGCAGCAATTTTCTGATCTCTGAAATGAGGTTGGTAGCTGAGTGTTAGTCCTTGGTGAATGGCTTAAACAAGACTACATTTCTATGACTGAAATACAGGATGTCTTTAGAGGTTTTTTTTTTCCTGTTCAATTTCTTATTTCATTTTTCATGTAATTTATTTCAATTTGCTAAGTAACTACTTGGTGTCAGTTTTCAAGGTTATATTGAATTGAATTTATTTTTCTGATTGTATTTGAACTCTAATCCATATCAACATAGGAAAAAAGTTATCCTTTTTGATTATAATTTGACATAGTTGTGAATTTGTGTATAACATTGTTAGTGCATTGTGTCCAATATCTTTATCTTTGGAGATTTGAAGAGCAAGTTGGAAGAAGCAGCTCGTAGGACAGATATAAGTTCAATTTTTCTGAATGAGGACATAACTGAAAAATTAAATGCTCTGCTTTCTATCCTATGTTCTGTTATTATAAGGCCTCTTTCAACGGTGATTGTGATGAGGTGTTGTCTGAATGAGTCTGTTTACAAAACTGGAATAAATTTACCTGTCCCTCTCATGGCAGTCAAGGCTACCTTTAAGCACAAATTGCTTTTTGGCTCAGTTCTGAGGAGTCAATGGATTTTCCTTGCTGAATAACTCACTATTTTTGCACAGCAAAGATACACAGCAAAGCCCTGGAACATTCTGGGTGTTTTACACCAACTTGCACTTTCCTCGATCCATTAATGCTCAGATATGACCTATCACCTTGTCTACATACATTCTGTATGACAGAATACTTAAAATTGATCCCTTCCCGGCATTAAAGTTACCATGTGTTGAAAGGGATGATGGTCAATGCCTGTGCTCAGAGACAGAGATGGTTGCAGACACCTGTGGTCCATGCTTCTACTAAGCTGAACTTGGTGTCAGTGGAAGCTCAACAGCTTAATCACATTGTGCTCCCTCATTGTTAGTGCAAGAAGCACTGCCTCAGACTCTGCTGGCTTGGTACCAGAGTGACAGCTGTCATTTTAGTTGTCATTTGAGACTTAGTCCAGGAATGAGTTGAACTCAAAACAAGAAGTTTCCATGGCTTGAGCTGAGAAGAAAGTATTGATAGCCAAAAGAGAAAGATTTTTATATCCCTTCTGTAAACTGGGCAGCAGAGACAGGTTCAAGGTATTGCCAGGAAGAATTGCAGCCTCAATCTAAGTGAAGTGGATACATGGTGTTTTCAGGTAGTCTGGCAGTGGTTATCATCATGATATTATGGGAATTGGAAAAGTAAATGCACATTTGGCAGATTACACATTTCTGGTAAGCAGAGTGAACATCTATTAGGAGTAGACTGCAGAATATATAGCTGCCAATTCAGCTCTATTAATCAGCACACAAACACCCAAAACTTTCAGCAATTAAAAAACTTGCAGAAAGTAGTGCGACTACTAGTGGAGTCTATAACTCAAGAGCAAATAAACAATAATAAAAATTCTTTCGCAGTAACAGAATGTGGTAGTGACTCAGAAGCAGTGCATGAGGATAGTCTACCTCCATCCCTAGTGGGGAAGGATTTGTGCAGGATAATAATTTTCTGTTTCTTTCAGAAAATAAGCACAAGTATCCTGGATATCAGGCTGGGTAACTATTGCAAGCTGAATAACCCAGGTTCTGAAATGGGTGCATAATCAAATGAAAATTTACTTATTGACATAGTCACCCCATACATGTTTTTGTAATCCTCACTGACATTAATAAGAAACAACACTGCTATGTGGACCTGTAAGGCAGACACAGAGTCAAAAACTTCTCATCTTTCCATCCCTCTTAGAGGTTGAGAACAGTTCTTGTTCACAGAATCACAGAATGTCAGGGGCTGGAAGGGACCTCAAAAGATCATCTAGTCCAATCCCCCTGCCAGAGCACGATCACCTATATCAGATCATACAGGAACACATAGAATCATAGAATCATAGAATGGTCTAGGTTGGAAGAGACCTCAAAGATCATCCAGTTCCAACCCCCTGCCATAGGCAGGGACACCTCCTGCTAGATCAGGTCGTTCAAGACCTCATCGAGCCTGGCCTTGAACACATCCAGGGAGGGAGCAGCCACAACCTCCCTGGGCAACCTGTTCCAGTGCCTCACCACCCTCACTGTGAAGAATTTCTTCCTAACATCCCGTTCAAATCTCCCCTCCGCCAATTTGAACCCATTCCCCCTCGTCCTGTCATTACAAGACCTTGTGAATAGTCCCTCCCCAGCCCTCCTGTAGGCCCCCCTCAGATACTGGTAGGCTGCTATAAGGTCTCCCCGAAGCCTTCTCTTCTCCAGGCTGAAAAGCCCCAACTCTCTCAGCCTGTCCTCATAGCAGAGGTGCTCCAGCCCTCTGATCATCTTCGTGGCCCTCCTCTGGACTCTCTCCAACATCCAAGCAGGTTTTGAATATCACCAAAGAGGAAGACTCCACAATTCCACTGGGCAGACTTTTTCAGTATTCTGTCACCCTCACAGTGAAAAAATTCCTCATCATGTTTACATGAAACTTTCTCAGCTTCCACCCATTGCCCTACCCATTGTTGCTAGATCCTCACACAAATTAAGAGAAAAATGTCCTTTATCTCTCTTCACATACAATCCAACGCGAATTGAGAATATTGGTTATGACAAGTTGTATAAATATTACTGCCTCCTCTTGGAGGAAACAGAATGGCTCATCTGTATCACACCATATTGATATATTGTATATTGTTTTGTTTTTCAGCAGGGAAGCTGTTATTATTAAGCTGGATTTAACTGTTCCCAGTGAAGAGTTTTGAAAGAGCTGTCTGGATCCCTCTCTGGAGTACTTTTGCTTGTTTTCCACAAGTATTGGAAACNAAGAAAACACCCCAAAAAAACCCACCAAGAAACAAACCAAACAAACCCAAACAAACCCAAAACAACAACCAAGACAAAAAAAAAACAAAACCAAACCCAAACAAACAAATAGAAAACTGAAACAAAACCAAAATCCCCAAACCACCACCACCACCACCAAAAGTCCCCAAAACAAGCCAAAAAGAGGTTTATCAGATATTTGGGGAAGGTGCAGAGAACAAGAATGATAATTATGGCCCTATTTGCCTGACATTGATTTTAGGAACATTAGTGAAATGGTTGATGCATTTCAAATTAATAAAGCATTAAAAGAAGTTCCCTTAATTATTGCTAGTCTTTGTTATTGCTAGGCTTTGTTAATCTAGTTTGCTGCCTTTTTATAAGATTGCAAGTTTGACTGAGAAATCTTTAATATAGTTAGACATTTTCAAGGCATTTGATTTTGTATAGAATAATATTTCATTAAGTAGGAAGAATGATGCAATGTCATTCAATGGAGAAATAATTATGAAAAAAAAGTAATTAATGTGCTTACAATGCAGTTGTGGGTAGGATCTGGCTGCTCTCACAATATTGTGCTTTGTATTTGCAGTTACAAAGGTGTTGATAACACACCAGTGTTTTGGCTGCAGCTGAGCAGTGCTAGTGCAACATCAAAGCTCTCACTCCAACATTTCCCCACCAAAGGCCGTTAGGCTGGGGGTTGGCAAGACTTTGGAGATATTCAAAACACACCTGTATGCATTCCTGTATAGGTCACCTGGTATAGGTGATCCTGCTCTGGCAGGTGGTTGAACTAGATGATCTTTCAGTGTCCCTTCCAGCCCCTGACATTCTGTGATATATCTGGAAGAAGCAGATTCAACAGACCAAGGGGATGTGCCAAGGGCATTATGCTCGCAATAAAAGCTAAGAGAAGTGCGCTAGTAAACATTCATTATTAAAGACTTTGTCTTCTGCTGAAGCAATACACTGCATGTTGAGGCCCTGCTTCCCAGGAAGTGATTAAACATTGCCTGCTAATAGTTATTGAAAATGAATCTTTGCTTTGCTTGGCTTCCATGCACAGCCTTTGTTTTCCTGTGTTAGACTGCCTTATCTCAAGCCATGAGTTTTTTTCATCTTATTTTCTCCCTCTGTGTTGCTGATGAGGGAGAGTGAGAATGTATCTTGGTAGGCATCTGTCACCAGCCAAGGTCAGCCCACCACAAGTTGTAAATGTGAATTACTAGGAAGTGCAGCCATCTTCTCAGGGAAGTCTCAGTAAGATCATTTCTTCATTATGCATGCATTATCACAATTTGACGACTACAGAATTGTACTGCTAAAGCTCATGACTGAGAAAAATACAGGGTAAGAGGTAAATAAGGAAGAAAATAGATTGCTGAAATGTAGGTGTCTTGATTGCTTGGAACTGAAGCACATACAGATTATTTCCCTGTGTTGTCCAATATGTAATCATAGGGGCAGGAATAAAGTTTCAGTTATGCACAGAGGATTCAAACCACTTTCTTGGAGGCAGGGATTGTGAAAAAGACTTACAGGTCATGGGAGTTAATCTGATGAAAATGAGCTGCTAAAGATAACACTGTGACAAAAAGGTTAATGAGATCACTACATGAATTCACAAGAGGATATGAGAAGTTATAGAGGGATTGAATTACTGTCTTGTTGGGTTCCACACTGACCCTTCTGTATTAGGATAATTTCTGATATATGGTGAAGAGTCTTATAAAATGGGAGAAGATTTAGAGATGAGCTATGAGATGATTAATGAACTGGGAAACAGGATATACTGAAGGACTAAATTAGTTCCATGTATTTAGTTTATCAAAGAGAAGGTTAGGGAGTCAATATCTGTTTGGTGAGCAAGCTGTAATAGTGCATTCTTCAATCTAACCAGCAAATTGGATCTTCATCAAGAACTTGAAGATAGACAGACTAACACTGGAAACATGAGCAGGTCTTTGAAACAAGAATTGTTTAATTTTTAGTGCAGTTTATAAAGGAATTCTTCGTCAGTGGTAAATTTAAAATCAGGCTGGCCTTTTGTTTTCTAAAAGCTATCTTCCTGTTGGGATGTATCTGAATAAGGAGTTCACAGAGGAATGAAGTCTGACATCTGGGAGAAACTGTTCTGGGTGACTAGAAAAATATTGTCTGGCCTCATCATCTTATTCTCAAATAATTCCTATAAAAGAAACTAATTAATTACTGCCTTTTGGTAGAAGACTGTAATTAGAACTGTCAGAACAAAATATTGATCTTTTAAAGCCAACTAGGAATAATTTTCTTCCATAGTTGATGTTCCAGACACTCTTATTTTCCTGTATTTTTATGATCTCCATTTGCAATCCATAGCATCACTGTTGAATGCTAATGAATCAACAGTCTTGAAAACACTGCTCATTGAGATAATGTTTATTTCTTTTCCAGTAGCCAGAAAACCCATCTGAATGGGAATCTTTCCTTGTTAATAATACCTTATATACCCTGAGCTTATCTAAAGAGAATTGAACTTCTGGTGGATATCCCAAGAAGAACATTGCATCAATGAGGTTAAGACACGAATTTGGGTTCAATTTTTCTGGTTTCACTTATCTGTTGGTTAGACATCTATATAGCCTACTCATATGAGCTTTGCTGCAGTCAGGCAGACCAACCTGCTTAGCTTTTCTCAGGCAATGCAAAGAGCATGGATACAATCATAGCCACTGGCACTACATTTCATTATGCTGTTAAAGTACTTACTATTTTGAAAGAGTACTTGCCAACATGCAGAAGAATTACTGCTGACTTTCTTCTGTTTTCTTTCTAACTGGAATGGGGCTGTGAAAAAAGTTTCCAGCAGCTGGCACCTGTATCACAGCAGAAAAAGAAAAAAAAAAAAAACCCAGAAAATCCCAGTCAGTCTTCAAAAGGGTGCAGATATTTGAATGAAAATCAATGCTCTTTGGTTCTTCTGCCTTAACCAATATTGCTCCTCCCTGAGCAGATTTTCATGACTTAATTTTGAAAGAATACAAAAGTGCCACATACGTCACAGAGACTGATACTCTGTTTTCACAAATGCTGTGAGTAATTTCCTTCTGGGTAATATGTATTAACCTTGTTGTTGTTTTTATATGAATGTAATCTGTTGTGGTTTTACTGCCAACAGAATAAAAACTCTCAAACGAATTGGAGAAAATAACAGAATTATATTTTGGATAGAGAGATGCATGAAAAAGTTACAGAGCAGATGTAGAAGTTATAGCAACTCCCTTGAATTTTCTTCCCGTCCCAAAACTAAATCTATAAACCCCAATGCTCCAAGTCTTTCCCCTCTGCCATTCCTAGCCCTAAAACAGGCCCTACCTGCTTACATATTTACCTGATAACAGCTCCTGCCCAGACACGGCTGGAGGGGGAGGAAAAGGAGAAGGAGCTGCACTTGCTGTGAGCTTATGAAGAGATAGCAGAATTATGGGATTGAATAACATTCTCCTCATAGTCCCTAGAGGATTTTTAACCCTATAATTCCCAACCTGGGACATGTTCTTAATTGGAACATGTACTGATTATCTCCAGTAAGCAGAAAGCTTTATTCCTTTAACTTCAACATTTTGATAATGCCATTATAAAAAAAAATTGTTTTAAAGCAAATGACTAATTTTCAACTAATTTGACAATGAGACTTTTAAAAGATTATAAAACAAGTCTTTGAACCTCATTTCTTACTTTTGAAAATTTTTATGTTCTAACTGAACTCTCATTTCTGTTTTCTTGATGGTGACTCGCTCATACTTTGATTTGGAGTATAATTTTACTAAAAATGTTGGCACTTTCAGAAAAGTATTTTTTTTTCTACTCCAAAGCTATCTGTTATCTCTCTAAAGCATGAAGTAATTTTTTATGCTTCACATCTATAAATATTAGTTCAAAGCTTTAGTCCATACTAGAACTGTTATATACAAATATATTGCTGAATAATTTTGTTTTAAAGTTCATCTGTATTAATATCTCCGTTTTCTACCTGTAACCATCCATTTTAATTTTATATGAATGCTTATTTAAAAGATACCTCATATAGATTTATACATGTGTGTATATATATATATATA
>VWZI01015920.1:0-15503 GCA_013396835.1 Psilopogon haemacephalus | reverse complement strand
TTATGAACAGCAAAATAAATTATTATAACAGACCAAGACCAGCATTTTAGAAACTTAAATATACCTCGTAGTGTTTCTGTAGTGATGGTGGATATATTTATAGGTGGGCAATTAGTTTAATTATTTGTGTTTTTTCTCCCCTTACAAGTTTATTTAAATTTGCTCTCTTTTTCCAGTTCTTAATAGTTCTGGATCAGCCTTAAAAAATGAGACAGAATTCAATGGAAAACATTCATTTATACAATAAATTAATGATACCAAATAAAATAAGGGCCAATATATTTTTATATGATAGTACTGCATAATCTATGGGAAACAACTGAAAAAGCCCCAGTTCTGAGATTATCAAAACCACTTAAGTAGTTTGATTTTGAAGTAATGACTACTAGGATTTATTTTGGTAATTGTTCAGGATAGTAATTGCCTGGATTTTATCAATTCACAGTAAGATTCAAAATAATTTAATTAGGAGGTGACTATGACTATGTATGGGCAACATGGTCTGCATTAACTTTATCTTAATATGCTGTTATAGAAGTAAAAAAAAAAACAACACCATATATTTTGGAACAAAAACACTGAAGTAGCTACCAAGTTGTCATCTGAAGTTAGCAATTGTCTTTTTTTTTAAATGCTTCAGATTACATTCCCATAGAAATTCAAAGTGAACCTTATGCCTTCAGTGACCATGGCATGGAGATCCAGGCAGGCTTCATTATCTTTTCACTGTCAGTGCAATAGGTATGTTCACAGTCATGCCCATTAATCTTTCATACCCTTAATCTAGAATAAATTGTGTGGTGGCCATTCCTTTGAAAATGTGGAATTGGATTCTCTCAGCAATTGAAATTTCTGGGAGAGCCTTGTCAGATGTCCCAAATCCTCCTGTGGAGATTAATATTGGTGTCTCAGGACATATTTCCTAAAGAATCTTCATCTGCAGATGGTGAATACAGCACATTTCTAAATGGAAGAATTTACTGAAATCATCTATAAAATATGTTTTCTCTTCCATTGGTTATAGTGACTGGTAGCAGAAGTTTAGGTTGAGTTGTTCTGCAGACTGATATTCCTTTTCTGATAAAGCCCTTGAAAGTTTCTCATCCAAAATTGGTTATTTTCCTCTGTATTAAAAAAAAATCACACTAATATTGGTAGTTTATTATCAATCATGGCTGTATTCTGGGAACATAAGTGTGGCATTCATTTACATATTTCTCATACTTTGGTCCAAGAACATCATGAGCAGTACAGATGGCATTATTTGCTCCACAGCTCATCTCCTTGACATGTTCTGGATCTTTGCTCTATTTCATTCATGGGTGTCTTTATGAAAAAGTTGTGTTCTACCAGCACATTTACAAATGCCCCCTTTGCCTTCACACTTACAAAAAAATTATTAGTATGGTAAGGTACTGTGACCTCTTCAGCTCAGTAGTCCTGTTCACAGAATATAAGGCAAGGTTATGCCCTTTGCCACTGATGTGTTTCATACAGCTGGGAAACTATGGCAGAGGAAATTTTTTTTTTTTTTTCCCTCAGAAGAAAGTATGAGAGATGGGGGTGGGGAATGAAAATGTGTTTCCACTGTGTTCAGTTTGGTGATCTGCACTTGTGTTCTCATCCTCCAGAATGCATTCAAAACAGCAGTATAAAATGGGGAGAAAACAAGGAAACCCAGATCACAACAAGCCAGCAAGCTAGGAAAAAGCTTGCAATCACCTAAGAAAAATTCTTTTTTTTCCCTACCAAATTAATGTTTCTAAATCTCAGTCTTCTGTGCTGTCATCTCTCATAATAAGACAATTATGTTAGTAGAAAGGATGTTTATGTATTCAGTATTTCAAGTTGCATATTAAAACTGGTAGCCACTTGATGGTAAGCAAAAAAAAATGCACATTCCAGTGAAATGGCACATGCTAGAAATCACACCTGTGAGCATGATATACAACTGCAATTACTGGATGATGTTCCATGAGGAGAACCTCTGTAATTTTTTTACCATGGTATCAAAGATATTAGAAGTTCTGTCATATACAAGTGAAAAACCAAATGTACAATGTGTATTATAGGCCTAGAAACCAAACTCTCTAGCTTCTATGTGAATCTATTACAGAAAAAAAAGTGGCTGTGCTTAGGAACATATAATCCTTCAAGAGTTGCAATTTTTAGGCAAATAATAAACCCTCAGGTTCTTTGAAAGACCATCTTGAGAAAATCCTAGCCCTGAAAATTATTGCAGCCTCTGCATCCCTGAGAGTCCACTCTGCTCTTTTGTTCTGCATAGTGGTGAGGAAGGAAGAACTATCCTTTCATTAATTTGTTTATGAAAGAAGTCTAGTTCAGCAACATAGTTTGTCTATTCTGTTTTGTCATTTACCAGACAATGTTCTGGTGCAGCCTTGAACTAAACTCCTATCAATTCAGATCTACTTGGACTTTCTTAATGTCTTGCCCATCATTCTTCTCTCAGGTTATTGTGACATTTTATTAGACTTTTGTCTGTTTCCCACAATAATTTTGAAAATGAGAATGTAGCTGTGTGTCCCGATTATTTAACAGATACCTAAAATTATAAGTAACGTCTCTCATACCCTGAGCCCAGAAAGCCTGAACTTCCAGAGTTTGATTGTATTTTGTGTCTAGTATTTTCCAGTGTTATTTCCAATGTCATTCCTTCCATCTGAATTCCAAAGTAATTGCAAATTCCAAATTCCTTCCTTCCAAATTCTTTCCTTCCTGTTTCTCTCCCCTTCCTTCCTCCTTTCATTTCTTCCTCTCTTTTCTTTCTCCTCTGCCTTGCCTTATTTATCTTTTTCTCTACTCCCCACCCATCCTCCAGCACTCACTTTCTTTCTCTTTTTTTTCCTCTCTCTATATCTCTCGTCTTGATTTTTTATAAAGTGCTATCCCTTCTGGTTGTGAATACAGAACATGGGCTTTTTGAAGAGGCAATAGAAAGACCCTCCAATGGATGCTGCATAATCCTGATCTCTGTGATGTTGCTGGCCACAATACGTGTGCTTTTAGACTGAATAGACATAGATGGCCATAGAGGCGTAGGACACTAGGGATTAACTGAAAAGGTAGGGTCAAAGAAAAGATAAGATTTATAAAACATACAGATTAAAGAGAAAAGAATAAGATTAAGGGAGAGAGACTGTTATAAATCAGTACAGTCAGTGAGACTGCTGCATTCTCCTCACTGAAAAGCTAACACTCCCTTTATTCAGAAATGTTCAGAAGTAATAAATAGTGCCTTGAACTTCTCTAGCCTCCTTTCTTTTAAACTTATCCTTCTAGTGCACCCTGTGTTATGTCCACCAGAGAGATCTTTGACTCTTTCAAAAGCAAGTGGCTCAATTAGAAAATAAGCTGTATTTGCCACAAGCCCAGTTGCTATTGCAGCTTTCTTTAATCCAATCTAAAATGAAAGCATTCGTTTATATGTCTGCTCTGTCACAATAGAAAATATTGATTATCAATGCAGGGACCACGTTTTCAAAACAAGTCAAGTGTAGGGTTCACTACATACAATCGTGACACTGTTTTGAAAAGATCCCTACTCTGTGACATTTATGGACATGCTCTCAATAGGCATTGTTCCCAGGGCTTCGTTACCTTTACTGTGCTCCCTTTACCGTGCTCCCTTTACCTACCTGGCTTGAACAGTAGTGGTGCTGAGCTCTTCTTAACACCTAGGAACTGTCTTCTTCTCTGTCATTTAATTATCTTATTAGGGCTGTAATCCATGTGAATGCTGCAAATAATACCATGGTAACAGAAATGTGTGTAAACAGAGCAAGAGGACAATAAATATTGTTTATTCTTAATTAACCATAAAAATGAATGTTCACATATATTACTCACTACTACTTTTTTGTTCTGAGGATCCATTTCTAACCCAGAGTGTCAAAACCAGGATATTTGGGAGGCTTTTAGAATTAGATTGCAAGATTTGTTATCTACGTTAAGTTACATTTACTCTATCAAGACACTGTAAAATAATATTGCTCTAACCCACAATGACTTTCTCCTGCCTGTAACCAAGAGGAAGTCTTTTCACTGTGGAAAGATAGAAACACCAAAATCTGGCAATTATTGCTTCAACTGCTTTTGTGCAATGTGAGTAGCTTGCACTGCATCTTCTCAATGCTGTACCCATAGTTCTAAAAACTAGTCCAACTTCTACTTCTTGCAAGCTCATGCCATTAAATGACGTTGTCAAAAGACTTATGAATTTTTTAAAGTGCATTATGGAAAATCTGATTCAAGGACATGAATGCTTTATTGATGAGCTTCAGAGACATGCTAACTTCTTTTGACACGGGTTCTTTAACTAATATATAATTCCCAAGACAGTTCTATGTGCTGTATAAACATCGCTGCCACCCTTTTGACACAAGAAGCATAAATTGTACTGTAGTTCCTTTGAGGGTAAGATTATATTCTAAACAGAGACTTTCTCAAATATTCAAAGTAATAAATAGCAAAAAAGTGAACCTGACTACCTCTTTGCAAACCTTTTCCAAATGTACTCCTGGACAAACAAAAAACAAACCAAGTTAAAAAATAATTGAATTTCCAAATGTGAATATGAAACAATTACTCATATTTTAGTTTTCCTTTACCCTATTTGATGGGTCCTGAAACATCTCTGGGTACTGTAGAATGAAGCAATTCTTGACAGAGGTAGAGCAATTTCTAAGCAAGCAAGAAGGGTACATATCTGAGGCTGTTTGAAACACAGTAATGTCATTTTATGTGTCATTATCATCCTTTTGAGATAGCAATTCAATAATGTAGTAGTAGCTCTGTAATGAAATAGGAAAGTGTTTGTGTGCTTCTCTACTGGTTCATTTCAGCATTCTCTACCGCTTGATGTAAGGCTTTTGGCCCTCCGTTTTCACATGAGTTTCTGTGACTCAATGAATAACAACATACATTTGCATGGATACATTTCTTTAAGATGTGTCCCTAATTTAATAATTTATCATCATTTCTATAATCTGGCCTCTGGAAGGATTCAAATTCTAATTCAGACATCTTACTTGAGTTTTCTGCAAGAATACAATATGCATAATCATGGCCACTCATGCTGTGATCTGACCTTAGTTCACTGATCAGTTCATGGTGTCCATGTTTAAACCTGCTGATCACCAATCCATTCCACATGACTGTCTTCTGATGCCTAGTGAACAAACAGGTGAGGAAATATTTGGATATTTGGGGATCTGTGAAAAGAAGATAGTTTAGAGGCATCCCAGTGCAGGGTGTGTTCTTATTCAACTTTGGTTATCTGCAAGTTTGGCAGCCAGTGTAAGCTCTTAGGTTTCTGGAATAGACACAGAATGGTGAAAGCCTCTAGGGTACCACATAGGTGTCTAAGAAAGCTGTGACAACTGAAATGGATCACATGCATGGCTGCAGAATCCTAGACTATCCTTTCTTTATCTTATTTTTTAAAGTAGCCCTAAAAAGAGCCTTGAGAGGTAAAAAGTTTTCATGTTAATTTAGAAATAAAATTTTAATTAGAAAATGCAGAATTAAAAAAAAAAAATTCTCCAGAAGCCAAAGATTTGTGATGTATTACAAGATTCTGATTTGAACATCTTTATACACACTTCAAGTTTCCTCATTCCTTAACTACAGAACAGATGAAAAAGAAAAAAGTGCTAGCACCAAAATTGAGTGGAAAATTATTTAAGAAAAAAGTATGGCTGATCAGTGAGGGTAGTCCTTTTATTTGTATTGGATACCTGAAGAAATGGAGTTTTACACTGACGAAAGGTATTTTCTTCAGTGAAAAAGCAGTCTTGGCTAAGAGGGAGGTGAAGTCTGTGATAAAAAATAATGGAAAAAATATAGAGCCTGATAACAATGAATAAAATCAGTATTAGATAATGGAAAGGACTGATAAAGAAAACTAAAGGGATCAGGTAAAAATCTATGGGTAATAGGGCAAAGATAACAGGAAGTTCTTTAAGCAGGAACAAAATGCTTACAGTAGTATAGAACTATGGATGGTAAAACTGTTAATCTCGGTAGAGAAAGTGCAGAATTAAATAAATACATCTGAATGAAATAGTTTATTTTATCTCACTTCTGAGCAAGAGCACTAAACAACAGTAAATATTTTTAAATCTACAAAATTAAATAATTCACAGTCAAGAAGATTACTTATCTATAAAACTGCCAGAATTAACCTTTTTTTTTTTTTTTTTGTAAATGGAAGTATTCTCTGGGAGCTTCCAGAAGCCGGAAGAAAATAATGATGGTCCAACATTAATGAACATTAAGGTCATTGAGCTTCAAAACAATTTGGTAGTTATCCCCAACATTACTTAGGAAAAATTAAAGGGGCCTACAAGGAAGCTGGTGAAGGACTTTCTAGGACCAGGGAGAATGGAGCAAAACTAGAAGTGGGTAGATTCGGATTGGATGTTAGGAAAATGTTCTTCACCATGAGGGTGGTAAGACACTAGAACAGGTTTCCCAGGGATGTAGTGGAAGGCCCATCCCTGGCAGTTTTTAAGGCCAGGCTGGGTGGACCTCTGAGAAACCTGATTTAGTGTGAGGTGTCCCTGCCTATGGCAGCAGGGTTGGAACGGGATGATCTTTGAGGTCCCTTCCAACCCTGACAATTATGTGATTATGAGATATAATTAATGACAGTCAATACAATGTTATGGAAAATAGTTTCATAAAGTAATTATCCCGGTGGCACACACCTAGATATTTTGCAGTTTCAGAGACATTGCGTGCAGCTGGCGGATGTGACATGGCATCCACGGGCACAGTGTCAGCTAGGAGCCAGGTGTGATGCCTGAGGTGCCTGAAATCACAGGGAACCTCTATGTTTAGACAGCTGGATTGTCCCCTGGTGCCCTCACTCAGTGGAATTCATCTGCCTTGCTAAAGGCATCCAAAAATTAAGGCGTCTGAACTGGAACACGATTTCTTTCAAATTCAACAGAAAATAGACACCTTTCTATGTGCTTCAGCTGACTTAGCTGAAAGGTGAGGTGAACCATCACTGTAAGGTGATGAATTCCCTCCATCAGCTTTGAAGAGAGATGGTGAGACTGAAATTAGGTGGCATCAACCCAATGCAGAATAATAAGAATACTGACAATCTGGAAAGAGTTTGGAAAAGATCTCTTGAAGCATTTCAGGGTTTGGAAATAGTGCTTAGTAGTGTGAAACTAAAAAAGTGCAATCAATTTTATTTCCCCAGAAAGGTTAACAGCTTGCAACCTACGATTACACCTGAAGCAGAAGTATTTGATAGTAGGAGGCTCTTTAATTTTCCAGCAACAATTAAAAAAAAAAAAAAAAGGCATGCAACACAACATAACATTCAACAGTTGAAATCTTAAACTAACACAAAGTAAGTGCAGAAATTAAAGTGCACTTATTTACAGTAGAGGTAGCTGTATGGAGGAAGCTGTGTGACTGTCACAGCCAGTGACTTCAAAAGCTTATCTCAGGATATAGAGGCTTTTCGTTGCCTTTGAGCATATATCTAAATGATGTGCTACCATGCAAAGAGAAGAAATGAGCTTGGTTAAATTCCTGGTGAGATGTTGTGGCCCAGGATGCACCAAGCAACAGGCTGAATACTCACGATCATTCATTCTGGCTTTGAAACTTGTAACTTTCAAAACCTGTTTTCATAATGTAGAAAAGAAGCATTGTACATTTATCAGTGTTGCTTCAAGTTCCAAAGAGTCCTGGGAGAACTTATTAACCAAGGCAAAAAGAAAGTGAGAAATGGAGGAGATTATAAAGAGGGAAAATGAAAAATTATTACATAGGATTTTAATTCCCACTTACATCCATCTGGTTGAATTAATTTTAATTTGTCTTTGGATCCAAAGTGTATATTTTTATTTATTTCCAATTTAATTTAACTTTTGTGGGAACAAAAAAAAAAAAAATTTACCTGCCACTTTCTGTTTTCCTGCTTCTTAGCCTTATGTCTTTAAACCCCCTGCCCCCACTACTTAACAAATTGAAACTCATGTTCTAGTATTTAATGATTAAATGATTTTCATGGTACTCATGCACTTTTACCTTTTTTTTTTTTCTTTTCCCCAGTGCTAAGAAAAAAATTAGCATAGGTTTATATCCACAAAGAATTAAGTTGTTTCTTTACATCTTTGTGCAGCAGCTGCTGCTGAAATGCTTTTATAAATGAGGCCATTTTATAAAATAGCATTTTACAGGAGGCTCTTCCGCTTAGCTAGCTAGGAGTGCAGCAGCCTTAACCCACTTGGTATTATGTCTAGAGCTTTTATGTATATATATATTTCTTGCTGTTTACAACCATTTTTATTAGTGTGCCTTTTTTCAGTGCACAGGTTTGTGGAGCAAGCAGCTGTTCATTTGTTTTGTCAGTAATGGAAAGAAGACTTGAACAGCTGATGACAGGTAATTTGGGCTGATGTTCAAGTTCTTATAATAGAGCTGTGTAGAAAGCCATTACTTTATCTTACAGTGTCTGTATACATGTGACAAGACTTTCAGAACAGAAGAAGAAATTTGCACTTCACAGGGTAAATAATAAAACATGAGAAAATAGACAGTGGTGTTAAGAATGATGATGTATAGAAAAATAACATGCAGGAAGCCATTTCTGATGCACAAGGTATTTTGCTGGTTGCATGCTACTGGAATTTTTGATAAGGATTCATGACACTCGTGTTGGCTTCTCTTCTATCAATTTTTGATACAAATATGGAACATGGTCAAAACCTTTGTATTCATTCCTTTATTAGAAAATAAGTAATGTTACTTAACTATGGGATTTCAGGAATTTCTAGGTAAATTTAGCATCCTAGCATTTTGTCCAGTTGGAACCTCATTTCCACTTGTCATTCACTCTCTGCAGATTTTTCTGCTAATGTACTTTCTGACAGTTCTTTGACAACTCTGGAACATTTTCAGTGCCTCATCCCAATGCATACATAGTTCTTTGTTCCAGACCTACATCCATGCAGGAGTTTGCATTTCCATCGTCCCTCAAGGGAAGCTGTTACTTCATGGCTTCCTGGAAATGGCATTTGTAATAATTACAGTTGCCCTCTACTTCTGCCTTATCTGACCTTGAAAGTACCTTTTGTATACCTATACCTGTCCTCTGCTGATTTTCTCTGTCACTGGCAACCCTCTTGCTGTCTGTCCTACTCAGAGTTCAGGGAGTTCCCTGATACCTCTGTTACAGCAGAATTTGGCTCCCTGTTGCCACTTTTTAATTCGTTCTGTCAGCTTTCCTACCACTGCTGGCTTCAAAAGTTTATTTGCTGTAGGCAACAGAGAGTCCACATATGGAGTGCCTGGAGATGCCGTCCTGGCTGCTGCCCATGCCTTCTGTTAATGTATGTCTCCAGTTGTTCAGTTGCTTCTTAGCTTGCTCATGAAGCTGTGAAAAAGCTCTTTTTCACAGATATCCCCATACATTTGTGTTGCAGATGGAGTGTTGGTCATCACTTATGATAAGTAACTCAGTGGTTTTTCAGATCATCACAAAAAATTAAAATAGAAAATATGTTATGAAGAGTTCAGGTGATAGTACAATTACCAGAAGCGATACATCACACAAGGATGTTAAAAACTGTTTGTTTCAGCCAAATACAGAGACCACATAACATATTGCTTATCATTATTTAATAGGAGGCAATTACTAAGTATTTGGATGCACAGAAATGTATTCTGTAGCTAGCCATGGCACTTCAAAGCTTGTCACTTGCATAGCAAAACAAACTCTAAATATATATTGGTTCTCATGAATTACTTATTTGTTCTGCTTTTATCTGTGGCTTCTTCTTTCCAATTTAGATGGCTTTGGCCTCTTTGTGCTACATGGTGTGACTGAAAGGACATTTTACAACCTGTTGCATCCCTTGGTTGTCACTAGACTCCTTCTGGTACTGTGTCTCTGTGAAGCAGCTGGATTAAGAAAGGATCATACAGCTTAATGAAATGGAATATGGATGTGATTCTTGGAATGCAAAATAAAGGAGAAAGACTGGATATAAATTAATGAAAAACTGAGGAGATAAAATAAAGAGATAAAAATAAAGGTGGGAGTGAAAGGTAGAGCAATGCATAAAGGTCAGTTACTAATGACAATTAAAAAAACAACAGAAGTGTAAGACCTATTTTTTCCCTTTAAAGCTTCCCTTATTGAGCACTGGAAATTTAAAAAAAAAAAAAAAAAGTTCTTGGATGTTTTTGTCCTTAGTAATTTTCAGCATGCCAATTCTTCTGTAGCAGGAATATTTGTCAATATTCAGACAAATAACCTGAACAGAACAAATCCTGAATTTGTTCTATGTATAAAGGAATATTAAAGCTGTCTAGGTGTATAGCACATTCCTTTTTTGTTTTGGGTTTGGTTTTTTTTTGATGTATTGCTGTTGATTTTATGTTGGTTCTTTTTTTTTTTATTATTACTTAATCTTCAGCAAACTGACCTTTTAATTTAAAAACCACATAAAGCAATCTTGCAGAATTAAACAGCTCTGTATTTCGATCCCTGCAGATCCAACTGTGCAATTAACAATACATCCAGTGTATTATTTTTGAGGAATGGAGAGTCAGTTATGTATTTTTTGTGAGCTGTATTGGGATTTAGCCACCTACCTTCCATTCACATTAACAGGACTCACGCAGATAAATTGCCCTCAACAATGTAAGCTTTCACCCTTTGGCCTCAAGTTCGGCCTTCAATTGCAACCTAGATAACCAAGCACACCCTGCAGTTATGAAAAACGCGTGCCTGGGCATTCAGCATAAAGAGAAATATCAAAATAAGGTTATTGGGCAAGAACTGGGAAAAAAATGTTATTTTATAAACAGCAGACAGGACAAATGGAACTAAAAGTCATGCAGCTGAGAAAAGGATCAAAGAAGAACAACTGCTTCCTTGATGCTGGGAAGAGAAAGCAACAACAAAGTGTGCAGTACAGCGTGTCCTCCTGACATGGCCAGGTCAGCCTGCAGCTTAGAGAAACTTCTGAGCAGGGTAAAAGGGACTAGAGTCACGAAGAGGGAAATGCATGAATATATTCAAAAGACAGAAAGAAAAAAATGTGTGTTTAAAGTCCCTTTCCTTTAAAGCTGCCAACTCTTAGGCTTTCTTTACTATTGTGAAATATATTTAATCACTTTGATATTAAGATGTTAGTTCCAGTGAGTCTAAAGCCAAAAAAGGGAAATAAATCTAGTGACAAAACGTAGTGAAAAATTAAGCAGGGTAATGAACTATAGTGTTTGTTTGTATTTGGGAGGGTAGTGTGGAGGAAAAGAAAGAGAAGGCAAGTGAGAAGAAAAATTACATTTTAATCTAAATTTAAATTATTTTAAACACAATCCTATGATTTTTAAAACCAAACTTTTCCAGTGCTGGATTTGTATTTCAGTCACAGTCTTGTTGTGTTAATTTTTTTATGTTTTGAAAAGTATTCAAATGGCATTAAAAATTATATTACAGAACTGAGCAGTCTGGCAAATGCCCAGTTTTTTCAGATGCTCAGTCGCTGTCCAAGATACTCAGGATTCAAGTCTGGACATACTAGCCCAGATGTTGCAATGCATTTATGTATGTGCCCCACTTGATGAGAGTCAGTCACAGAATCACAGAAACATCCAGGTTGGAAAAGACCCTCAGGATCACCAAGTGCAACCTATAACCCTACTATGCAAGATTCACCTGAAACCATATCCCTGAGCAGCACATTCAAACAACCCTTAAGCACATCCAGGGTCAGTGACTCAACCATCTCTTTGGGCAGCTCATTCCAGTGCCTGACCACTCTCTCCTTGAAAAACTTTTTCCTAACGTCTAATCCAAACCTACCTAGTCTCAGCTTGAGGCTATTCCCTCTTGTTCTATCTCCAGTTACCTCTGAGAAGAAACCAGCAGCAGCCTCTCCACAATGTCCCTTCAGGTATTGGTAGACAGCAATCAGGTCTCCCCTCAGCCTCCTCTTTTTCAAACTAAATAGCCCCAGCTCCCTCAGTTTATTCTCTAGGACCTTCACCAGCCTTGTTCCCCTCCTCTGGACCCATTCCAGCACCTCCACATCTCTCTTGTATTGCAATGCCCAAAACTGAATACTCCAGGCGTGGCCTCACCAAAGCAGAGTACAAGGGGACAATCACCTTCCTGTTCCTGCTGGCCACATCATTTTTAATCCAAGCCAGGATGTCATTGGCCTTCTTGGGCACAATGCTGGCTCATATTCAGCTGCCTGTCTGTTACAACCCCCAGATGCCTTTCTGCCAGGCAGCTTTCCAGCCACACTGACCCAAACCTGTAGCATTGCTTTGGCCTTGCTGAAATGCATCCAATTAGTTGTGGCCCATTGGTTTAGCCTATCCAAGTCTCCTTGAAGAGCCTCTTTACCCTCATTCAAATCAACATTGTGCCCTAACTCAGTGTCACCTGCAAACTTACTGATGACACTCTCTATACCTGAATCAATGTCGTCAATAAAAATGTTAAAAAGAAGTGGTCCCAACACAGATCCCTGAGGAACACCACTAGTTACCAGCCACCAGCTGGATTTAACTCCATTTGACCACCACTCTCTGGGTCCTCCTGTCCAACCAGTGCTTTATCCAGTAGACAGTGTGTTCATACAAGCCGTGAGTAGACAATTTGTCTACAAGAATTTTATGGGGAACAGTATCAAAGACTTTTGGAAAGTCTAGGAATACAACATTGACAGCCTTTCCCTCATCCAGTAGCCAGGTTATTTTATCATAGAAGGAGATCAGGTTGGTTAGGCAGGACCTGCCCCTCATAAACGCATGCTGACTTGGCCTGGTCCCCTTGTTGTTTTCTACATGGTGTATGATGGCATTTGAGATGACCTGCTCCTTGACCTTCCTTGAGGTCAGACCGACAGGTCTATAGCTTCCCAGATCTTCCTTTCTGCCCTTCTTGTAGATAGGCATCACATTTGCTACCCTCAAGTCCATTGGCCCCTCCCCAGTTAGCCAGGACTTCTGGTAAATAATGGAAAGGGGCTTGGTGAGTAGGTCTGCCAACTCCTTCAGCACCTTTGTGTGTATCCCATCCAGCCCTGCAGTCTTGTGTATGTCAAAGTGGCACAGCAGGTCAGTGAACATTTTCTCACTTATTGTGATGGCCTCCTGATTCCCCTCCCTGACTCCTAATTCACAAGGGTGGGTGCCCAGGGCAGTGCTGGATCTGATGCTAAAGACCAAGGCAAAGTAGGCATTGAGCACCTCAGCCTTCTCCTCGTCCTTAGTCACTAGGTTTCCCTTTGCATTCAGTAGAGGATGCAGATTTTCTCTAGTCCTTCTTTGCTGTTAACAGATTTAGAGAAGTATTTTTCATTATCTTTAACAGCTGTAGCTAGGTTAAGCTCTAGCTGTGCTTTGCCTCTCCTAATTTTCTTCCTACATAGTTTTACTACGTCTTTATAGTCCTCATGAGAGACATGTTCTCTCTTCCAGAGGCCAAAGACTCTCCTTTTGTTCTTCAGGTCCAGCCAAAGGTACCTATTTAGCCAGACTGGATGCCTTCCCTGCCAACTTGTCTTTCAGCACACAGACACAGCCTGCTTCTGTGCCTTTAAGACTTCCCTCTTGAAGTGAGTCCAACCCTCCTTGACTCCTAAATTCTTTAGGATAGCTTCCCAAGGGACTTTGTCCATCAGCCTCCTATACAGGATAAAGTTTGCCCTCTGGAAGTCCAAGATTTTACTAGCCCCTCTCCTTGTTTCTCCAAGGATAGAGAACAGAATCATCTCATGATTGCCGAGTCCCAGATGTTCTCCAACACTCCCCCAGTAGTTCTTCTCTGTTCACAAAAAGCAGATCCAGGAGCGCACTTTCCCTGGTTGGCTCTTTCACCAATCATGTCAGGAACTTACCCTCCACATGCTCCAGGAATCTCCAGGACTGTTATCTCACTGCTGTATTGTATTTCCAGCAGACATCTGGGAAGTTTCCCGCAAGAGCAAGGGGTAGTGATTGTGGGACCTCTCTAAACTGCTTATGAAAAAAATTATCTACCTCTTCATCTAGTCTTGTACAAAATTTCATGATGGAACCCACTATTCCTTTCCTCACTTGGCCATAATTCTAATGAGAATGGCTGTGAAGGTGGGATCTACTAGGTTTCCAGGAAATAGTGAAATGCTAGCTTTAACCTCCAAGATTAAATGTGTTTAGGAATGGTCTCTGGAGAACTGTTTCCCCAAGATATATATTTTAACCAGTGCTTCACAGCTCATTTTGAAGGGAAAGAGCACTTAAAAAATAGATTTACATTTGTTTTTCAACACAAATGCCATTCAAAAGATAACTTAAAGCTTGAGTGCAGTTACTTCATGCTGTTCCATAATACTATTTTATTCCATATATAAATGGATATATGTTACTGAATGGGTAAATGATTGTAGCATGAACTTGTTTCTCATTGATGAATAGGTCTAGAAGAATAAAGGAAGAAGAGAGGCCAAGAGAATGGATATTAAAGTGCATGATAAATTTTAGTGTTTTTACTGTTCCATTAATGGTACCCATGAGAAGACACATCTTAGGCAGTGCTTTTTTTTCTCCCATTTCCTCTTCCCTCTTGAGCACTGCTTATAGAAAAAGTATATCCCTAATATTATTTGATTTGGCAATTCATTGTTTGCTGCAAACTACATTTGTGTGTGTGTGGGTGTGTTTCTGAGGTTTTGTATTTTTACTGTCTGTGGACTTGAAGCACAAGTTTTGTATCCATTGATAGCAATGCATTTTACAGCATAAAACTCCCTTCCCTCATTCAGTGCTCTGCAATTTCCTTCCCACAGTTCGCATTATCCAGGAGCCTTCTTTTCCAAAGAGTGGTGCTGCATCCTGGCTATGCAACATAACTCTCTTAGAGGGAATATTTCACTACAGGGTTGTTTCCAAGGATCTGTGTATATATCTGTATAATTATCTGTGAGTGAACTTGGAAAATCCAAAACCTACCCAATCTGTTTCAGATACTTCACGGTTTTGTGGGTGTTTGTACCAAAGTGGCATGATGCCTTGTTAGTAATGCAGTAGCTATGTGCTAAAATTTGTAATCAGACTGGAATCCAAATTACCCACTGATGTTGTGTAATTCAGCTCTAGTGCTGTGCTCATAGTGCTCGTATCATGTGGCAGTTTGCTATTATGGAAATTATCTCAGACTGGTGATGATGTTAAATGTCTGCTCATATGTTAAATTTATGTGGGAATGTCTTTGTTCCCAAAACCAAGAATGTGCAGAAGACAAAATCGAGTCTGCTTCACACCTCTCACTAACACTGAACATGGTGCCGTGTGGTTGACAGTCTGTGTAAGTCATTGGAAAAGAGGAGGTTGAAAGCAGCTTTTAGTAAACTCAGTTAACATTTTTCTAACTTTGTGTTATGATTTTTTTTTTTTGCCCAGCTTGCCCATTTTGAAGCGGCAACGGCAGCCTGAGCACTTTCAGCACCTGC
>VWZI01015917.1:145218-156791 GCA_013396835.1 Psilopogon haemacephalus | reverse complement strand
GGTTGTTTTTTTTGTTGTTTTTTTTTTTTGTTTGTTTGTTTGGTTGGGTTTTTTTTGGTAGGAAAAAGAATAAAAGAGGGAAAGGCTGCAAAATATGGACAGCAAGGGAAAGGTTTTTCCGTTGCCTGGAGCCAGGAGTATTGAGACTTGCAGGAAAGAGAAGCTAGCAGTGTGCTTTGCAACGCTTTAGAGCANAGGAAATTCTCCTTGGAAGTGCTACTTTCTCGGTGCTCGCTGCAGCCATGACCTCAACCATTGTAAACACGTCGGTGTCACCCTTCGTTGATGAAGGATGAGCACGGTCTGAGTGAGCAGGGAGGAGACGAGGGGGCTGTCATCTCTCCGGGCTTGTCGCAGGACTGTGGAGGCAGAAGAAAGAATTGAGGCGAGAAGCCTGTGTCCCGTGCAGGAACTGCAGATGGCAGCCCGTGATTGGCAGGGCCGGGAGGGAGCCAGGGGGCAGGTAGCTGGGCTGCAGGCTGCTGATCAGGAATAGCCCCCTGCAGAAACACGGCCTCCCCCCAGAGCAGAGCCCCCCTTAGCCCAGCTAGAGGGGAGCACTATGCCAAGGCCCTTCCTCATCCCCACCAGGCTCACTCACCCTCTTTGGCGTGCTCCACAACCTCCTGCTGGTCCATCTGCCGTCCAACGAGTCCTGAGGGGACACAGCATGTCAGGGCCTCCACTGCCTGTCGGGGGCCCTGTAGTCCACTGGGGACCCCAGCAGCCAGCCCTTCTGGCCATGCAGCTCCGTGGCAAGGGCTGAGCCCCGAGTGTAACAGTGGGAAGGGATTGCTGCCGGCCCCACCTGAGCAGGCAGGGCAGAGAGGGGGAGAAAGGGAGCCCCACGGGGTCTGTGGCAGAACGCAGGGACGCAGGGAGAGAGAGGGAGCGATGCTGGGGTGGAGGCTCACCGATGAACCTCACAGCCTCCACTCGCAGGGCCTCCTGTGGGTTCTGCAGGTAGCACTTGCTCTGGCACAGGTACTCCTGGGCACTGCTCCTCTTCCTGGCCAGCTGCAGACAGGAGATGGGTGCAGGGTTGGCATGGCACTGCCCCCCTCTTAGGCCAGATGCCCACCCAGCTCTCTGCCGTGTGGCACCGGGCTTCAGAAGGAGCAGATTGCTCCTCGGGAATGCTGGGGCCGTGCTGGTGGCAGGGATTGCCCAGGGAAGATCCTGGGCTCGTTGGGACTGTGCTTACCAAGCGCTCGCGGATCCTCCACGCCTGCTCAGTCCCAGCCAGCTGCGCCAGCTTCCTCCACTTCAGGAAGCGGCCAGCACTGCAGAGAGCTTCCTGGGAGGCCTGAGGAGGAGCAGAGATGCCACCACCGTTAGCAGAGCAACAGGACCCCGTGGCCTCTCTCTTGGCAGAGTGAGCTCTGTTACCCATTTCAGCAGCCCAGAGGCAGATACGGGCAGCCACTCTCTCTGACTGTAGCCTGTCAGGCCTTGAGTGCTTTGGCCCTGGTGAGCCCAGGCTCCTAAAGAGCCATAGCTCAGTCTCTGGGTTTTGGGGACAAATACCAGGGGTGGAGTGGAGGGAGGTGGCAAAGGGATTCAGTCCCCTTGAGGAGAAAAGCAGCAGAGGGCGAGGAGAGGAGACTCTGCCTGGTCCTACGGACTGGGCAAGCTGCACCTCGCAGTGACAGGAGTTTGAAGGAAGCAGTCTTCAGGATTGCCCTGCCCAAAGAATCGGTCGGGATGCAAATTTCACCTTGGCCACTCTCTGGCTCTCGTCGTGCAGGTGAAAGAGCAGGGGCAGCAGGCTGTTGTACACTTCCTTCTTCATCTTCTTCTTTTCTTTGCCTGCCACAAGCCCCATCAGCTCTTGAAAGAGACGGATGGAGAGCTCCCGCACGGTGACCTGCTCCTGTGGGAAGAGGGGAGGAGAATCTCAGCCCCAGGCTGGTGCCGAGCAAGAGGCTGGCACGGAGATGGAGATCCCAAAGCAGCCTCAGGCAGTGCTGCTCAAAAAGGGAGCAAGGTCCTGCTGGCCTGCCACCAGTGTTCCTGATGCCAAAGTGGGCTGAGTCCCTACAGAGTGTTTGGGATGCAGCTGAGGGCAACAGTGGCGCCCGGGGGCTGTGGGGCAGAGCACAGCCCTGCAGAGCACGGGGTGTGGTGGGAGGCACGAGTGGAAGTGCCCAGTGAGGGGGGCACGAGGTTCTCCCCAGACTTACACTGCCGAAGAGCGGCCAGAGCTTGTGAGCCAGCTCCAGGGCGGTGAGGCTCAGCGTCTTCTTCTCCAGCAGCCGCAGCATGCTGGTGACCACACGCAGGGCTGCGGCCTTGGTGGTGTTGTCCTCATCCTGCAGCCGCTCCATGACGAGTGGCAGCAGAACCAGGGTTTTCTTTGCCTGTGTGAAACATGCCAACTCCTTTAGTAGAGCAACGACCCACGGCAGGTGCACGAAGCCTCTGCACCAAGTGCTTGGCAGGCGGCACAGGTTACGGAGGGCAGGGTGCTGGCAGCGCGAGCTCACCGGCGTGGCCGAGCAAGGAGCAGGGCACGGAGGAGGTGAACCAACAGCGCTGGCTCCTTGCCAGCCCTGCGGCTGCCACTGCCGCACCCTGGGCTGCAGTCCTGCCTGCCCACTACTCACCGTGTCAGGCCTCTCGGTGAGCCTGAGGACGCCCCTGAGCACCAGGCTGCGCATCCCCAGGCACCGGCTCCGCAGGTACACGTCGAAGAGCTCGAGGCCACAGTCCAGCTCTTCCTCGCTGTCAGAGCGCTGCAGGATCTGGAACACAGAGAGCGGGAGCCGTGGCAAGGTGCTCTGCTGGCTCCAACCATCAGCTCAGGGCAGGGATGCCCAGGGCAGATGGAGACAAGCCCCCACGTCCCACAGCACTGGGCATGAGAGAGCCGAGTGTGAGCTGGACCTTGGAGCCGTGCCCCATCAGGCTTACCTCAAGGAAGAAGACCATGGCAATCATCTCCCAGGCGGGGTCCTCCACACTGAGAAGCTCTGCCAGATGACGGAAGAAGGTGGAGCGCAACACGCTTGACATGGCCATCATCTCCCTGGCAGGGGAAAGGAGGTTGGGTCAGGCCTGTGCAGGGCAGGCACATCTCCATCTGCCTGGGATGTGCGCCAGTCTGGGCATCTCCAGCCTGCAGCACCTCTCCAAGCAATGGGGACTGCCCTGCCATCGGCCCCAGGAGAGGGGCTGGTGCTATGGGCTGCCCGGTCCCCGAGGAGTGGGGGCAATGGGCTCTGACCTGGCCACGATGCACACTCCTGTGAGGTGGGTGGGAGCACTAAGCAGGTTCTCCCAGCCACGCTGTGCCTCGATGGCCTGCGCCTGTCTCCGAAAGCCCATGCCGCAGAGCAGCATTTTCATGGACTGCACTGCAGACCTGCAGAAGGAGAGATGCTTAGCTGCTGCCTGGGCCCCTGGCTTGCATCTGGGTGGCTGTCAGGGTTGACAGGACAGGGATGGAGCACCTGAGAGGAGCCAGATGCTTCTCTTGCTTCTTCCAGGACATCAGCACCTCCTCAGGCCTCAGCTCCGTGGTGAAGGACACTTGCAGAAGCAGTGCCAGGAAGACCTGGGGGAAAATCGCCTGCACCTCCTGCTGGCAACTGCGCTGCAGGAGGATCTCAGCTATGACCTTGGTGGCCTGCAGAAGACACCCAGACAGTAAGAGATCGCCACAGCCCTGGGCAGGTCAAGGCCTGGAGTGGTCGGGGAGGGGGTTCGGGGGCACAGCACAGCTGATGGCAGGCCTGGAGGTCAGCGAGGCCTCAGCCAGCAACTCACAGAGAGGCTCATGAGGCGTGGGTTGTCCTCGGGGGAGGGGGAGGTCTTGCGCTTCGACAGGTCCATCATCACTCTGACCAGCTCCCGCAGCACCTTCCTTGCAGTGTGGGGCCTGGAGAGCATCGTCTTCCACATGTTACGGGAAGTCCTAAAGGGACAGAGAGCTTTGTCGGTGGGGACGCCGTGAAGGGTGGCCAAGCTGAAGTCCCTCGGGAGGCTCTTGGGGCCCCCTCTGGCAGCGTGAGACAAGTCCCAGAGGCTGTTGAGTCCCATACCTGGTGCTCGTCGGTGAGCAGAGCAACAGGGTGGCCACCACCACCCTGGGGTGTATGTCCATCAGCACCAGCAGGGCTCTGTCCAGGCTCCTGAGAGCTACCTGTGCTGTGATGGAGGGCAGGCTTTCATAGATGGCAACCACAATATTCTTCACCTGGAAGGGAGACACAGGTGGGTGTGGAGGAGTCAGCAGGCTGAGCATGGCTCTTTGCACAGCTCTCTGGAGCTGCTTCTGTTGCCACTGCGGTATGCGGGCTTGAGACGGTGTCAGCGCTGGCCAGGTGCAGAGCTGGTCCCCTGGAACCAGCCCTGCCACCCATGGGCTGCTCACCATTCTCGGTAGCAGTGCAGGATCCCCTACAAGAATGTCCACCATGTGGGCAGCCACGTGGACATTGTAGATGCTTCTGGGTCTCATGGCCTTGATGGCCATGATGATGATGTCTGTCTGGTCAGAGGGCTGAAGGTATTTGATGAACATCTGTGGGACAAAGGAGAGATTTGTCACCTCCAGCATGTCTCACAGAGTATCCCAGCTGTGCAGCCAGAGCGGGACACGGAGCCTTGCTGTGCTGGGGAGGAGAGCGATGGCAGGGCTTAGGGCCCTGAGCGAAAGTGGAGCTGGCTGGGGGCCTTTGCCCAGCCCCTTGCTGAGGAGCAGCCAGAGCCCAGTTGCTGCCCACATGCTCTGGGGGTCCCTTCAGCCACGCCCATGCCCTGGCCAGGAGCCGTGGGCACTTCTTACCGAGAAGATTCTGCTGGCACGTTTCTCCCTTGGGAATGTCCAGGGCTGCCTCTCCAAGCCGAGCTCCTGCTGCTCTCTCTTCTCCAGCCACCGCGACCTGCCTGGGAAGGAGCACAAGTGGGGTGCTCAGAAAGGGGGTGCAGGCTGGGAGGGGCACTCAGGGTGCTGGAGAGAAGTGTCAGTGGCAAAGCTAGGGAGCAGCCAGCCAGGTCTGGGAAGCAGAGCCAGAGGGATGGCCCAGGGCTGCTGTGGGCAGGGGTGAGGGTCAATGGCTGTTGAGGCTGCAGACAGGCAGGCTGCATCAGGCTTTCTCCCTCTGCCCAAGGAGAGTGGGCCCTGGCCGCCCATGTCTGGGGTGACCCAGGCTGACACAGCTTCTCTTACTTCTCTGCTGCAGGATGTAGATGTGCAGTTGGTAGAGAGCTTCGGCAGCCTCGCAGGCGGTCTCCTCATCCTTGCAGCTGCAGGAGAGGGTGAGCTGCCCCACCAGCTGCCCCAGCAGCTCAAACTTGGGGTTCTCAAGTCCAAAGATGTTGCCCCGTGCGAAATAGGGGCATCTCTGTGGGGAGAGAGGCAGGATGGGCAGAATGGGAGCGTGGGCAGAAGGGGAGTCCCAGCTGGTCCCAGAGCAGCTGGGCTGCAGCCCAGAGCATTGTAGGGCTGCCGGTGCCAGGCTCCTGCCTGTGCCTGGATCAGCCCTAAGCTGCCATGCCCCAGGAGACAGCATGAGCAGGATGGGGACAGGGGGAACACGCCAGCTCCCAGCCTGCTGCTGACTGGGTGCCCAGCTTCTGTGGAATGTGATGGAGCTCAGGGGCACGGGGATGGGGCACGGCGGATGCCCAGAGCAGGAGCTCAGTACCTCGGGCAGTGAGTTGGTGGTGATGAAGTTGAGCAGCCTGGCAATCCGTGCCACGGCTCTCTTCCGCACCTCTTCCAGCTGGCCACAGGCGTAGGGCAGCAGGACCTGGGAAGAGAAAAGCTTCTGGTGTGCCAGGAAGGTGGCATGGCACAGCGTGGTTCGGCCAGACTTGCTGTGGGGCAGTGCCTGGCACGGGGCACGTGTCCTTGCTCTTTACAGCAGCTGGCTGCAGCAGGCAGGTCATCGCATCCTGCGCTCTGGGCTGGGGGCTCTGGGATGTGGCCTGTGGCTCCCTGATCCCAGCCTTGCACTGAGTGCTTGTGGCAGGGGGGGAACCACACCACTCAGGCCAGCGGTCACTGCTCGGGGGGACCCTGTGCCAAGGCCAGACCTTCAAGATCGTCTGCAGCTCCAGCATGCCCAAGGTGCCAGCGCTGCGGACCAGCGTCTCCAACATGCTGTCCATCGCAGCCAGGGTCTGCAAGGAGTAAAAGGTCTTGGCAACAGCTCTAGAAGGCTGTGAGGGTTTGCCATGAATGGTGGTGCCCAGAAAGGGTCCTTGGGCAGGGGAGGGCCCAACGTTTCCCCCTATGTCACACCTTGGAGTAGAGGAAAGCATCAGAGCCCTTCCTGTTCTGTGCAGGCAGCCTGAAGACACTCTTGATGCAGGCTTGCACAATGGTGTCCTTGTAGCGCTGAAGCAGCCTGACTCTACTGCAGAGACACAGAGATGCTCTTTAGACTCAGCAAGGAGAGGGCAGCCCCGGGGCTGTGAGAGCTGGGGGTGCTGTCAGGACTGCCTGGCACTGAGGGGAGGACAAGCTGGGGTCTCTGGCACGTACCTCACGCTGCTGATGGCCAGCATGGCTTGCTGCCGCACCGTGCTGTCCAGGCGGTCAGCAGGCTCCTCTTGCAGTATCTCCTGGGAAGCACAGCAAGGCGGCAAGGGTTGGAACAGGGCACTTTCTTTCACCCAGCAAGAGCTTGCGGGGCTGACAGAGCCAAGATGCTCGCCCCGTGCACCCAGTGGTGCCAGACCCCGTGGCAGGAAGGCCTATGCCAACGGCAGAGCCACAGGCTGGCCAAGGGATCTGCAGACATCACTGGGTGCAAGCCCCATCTCCAGCGGGGCCAGCCAGAGGTCGTTGGAGCATCTAGAAGGATGGGAGACCTGGAGCAGCTGAGGCTTCTTCTACTCGCAGGACTCTGCCCGACTGGCCTCTCACCTGAAAGGTTTTCGCCACGTCCTTCTCAAGGAAGCGGAATGCTCCCCACATGATGGAGCCCACAGCAGTGACGGCACAAAAGGTGCAGAGGGAGGCCAGAAAGCTGAGCTTCTGGCCCACGTCCTGCCAGCCGGTGAGGGACAGAAAGACAGCAGTGTCAGTGGGCAGAGACAGCTGGTGGGGTGCCCAGCACAGCCCTGGCACCTTTACTCCTGGGATGGGGCAGTAGGACTGGCCGGGAGACATGGGCATGGCCTGGCTCAAGTGGCCACAGATACCTTTAGTCTGCACTTGGTGAAGTCTGTGATGGCTTTCAGAGCTTTCTCATCCCTTGGCAGTGCCCAGTCAGAGCAGGACGGATCTGGGCAAGAGGCAAGAGGCAGGGTTGGGGGGGCAGGTGAGGGCAAGAGCCAAGCCCCCTGCCTGGCTCCTGGGGATGTTCCCCAGCCCTGGCTCACGGCTGGGGCAGCGCTGTCCCCTGTGCGCCCCAGGGACAAGAGCGGCATGGGAAGGGGATCTCAGTGTGCCTGGCTAAGGGACACAGTGGCAGCAGGGCAGGATGGGCAGCCCCTGCCTGCAGCACCCACACACTCACCTGCCTGCAGAGGTTGAACCTCACACACCTCGATGGGCTCTGTCACGGAGCTGGGAGTCAGGGTGGCTTCATCCTTCTCCTCCCAGGCCCTCCGTGGGGTGCCAGGGGGTCTCTCTGCCATCCTGAGAGACAGAACAAGAGAGAGGGAGGGAGGGAAGGAGAGAGGGGCAAAGGGAGGGAGGCTGGGAGGAGGGAAGGAGTCTGGGAGAAAAGTGGTGAGGGGCCCCGCAGCAGGCAGGGCTGTGCTGCCAGGGGCAGCAGGCAGGGGTGTCTCTCCCGGGAGACTTGTCACCACTGCCCTGTCCCAACACTGTCCTCCCAGACGCTGTGCGGGCAGGGTTGGGTGACACAGAAGGCCAACGAGGCTCTCCTTGCTCAGAAGCTGTTGGCCACACAAGGATGCCAAACGCCCTTCCACGCGCTCAGCTGCGGCCGCAGGGATCAGCGACTGAGTCTGCTGAGTCCCCTGGTTGCAGTGAACTGCTGGGGTTGCCAGGGGCCCCTGCTTATATGGGGAGTGCTTGGTTGACACACCTGGATACGATGGTGATGCAACCAGTGATGGTGGATGACAGGACAATGATGGCTCCTTTGCTGTGTCCCTGGACCCCATCCTTGGCTGTGCATGGGTAGCAGCTGTCTGGGAGAGATAGGCACAGGAAGGCCTGTCCTGGTGATGCTCTAAATAGTTGAAACCTGCTTTTGTGTTGAGACTTCATTTGGTGTGTTCAGGCTCGTTGGCAGCCGGGCAGGTGTGGGACCCCAGTGGGAACACCCTTTGGGCCAGTCCCTGCAAGGCAACAGACTCACTTCCCCAGAGAGCAGCAGCCAAAGACTGTGGCCATGCATGCCCAGAGCACCTTGGAGGGGTTCGTGGCTGCCAGCAGGCAATGGCCCTTTTGCAGACTGCTCAAGGGCCAGAGCTCCACAGAGTGCTTAGTTTGACAGTGACCTCTTGCCTTTGCTCTTACCACTTTTGACTTCTCTGACTGCGAGCATTTGCAGGGCTGGAGGGGGTAGGTGGCGTGGGCAGGAGGCAGAGCTCCCTTTCATGCTGGGGGTGTGAAAGGGATGATGCTGCTGGAGACAGAGAATCTGCGCCATCGTGACACCAGGGCTTGGCCACGTTAGGCTGAGGCAGCCCGGGTGAGGGGACAGCCCCTGGCTAAAGATGCCCAGCTGCCTCAGGCTCTCCTTGTAAGAGGGATGTGCTTGTGGCTCTGAGCTGGACTCTCTCAAGCAGTTCTATGTCCCTCTTGAACTGGGGGGCCCAGAGCTGGACACAGTACTCCAGATGTGGCATCACTAGGGCAGAGTAGAGGGGGCAGGAGAACCTCTCTCGACCTACTAACCACATCCCTTTTAATACACCCCAGAGTGGCATTGGCCCTCCTGGCCGCCGGAGCAGATTGCTTCCTCATGATCAACCTCCCATCAACTAAGACTCCCAAATCCTTCTCCCCTTCACTGCCTTCCAACTCATGTGCAAGGATTCTTTTCCCCTTGTGGGAGAGATGAACTCCATCTGTTGCCACTAGACCCAGTGCTGACAAAACTTCCCTGTGGTCTAAGAACCCAACGTTCTGTCGGCGGCACCAACCCCTGAGCCATGTCTTAATCACATGGAATTCTTTCCTTGCTTCAATATCTCTGCCTCTCACTGGAGGGATTGAAGAGAGCACCACTTGTGCTCCTGAGCCCTCAATTCATCTCCCTGAAGACCTGAAGTCTCTTTTAATTGTTTTTACACTCTTCTCCATTGCCTCATCACTCCCAGTCTGAACCGAATCATAGAATCAGTCAGGGTTGGAAGAGACCACAAGGATCATCTAGTTCCTACCCCCATGCCATGCCCAGAGACACCCTACCCTAGATTAGTCTGGACAGAGCCTTGTCCAGCCTTGCCTTAAACACCTCCAAGGAAGTGAAGTGGCCCCAACCACTCCCCTGGGCAACCCATTCCAGGCTCCCACTACTCTCATGGTGAAGAACTTAATCCTCACATCCAATCTGAATCTCCCCACCTCCAGCTTTGCTCCATTCCCCCTAGTCCTGTCACTCCCTGATAGCCTAAAAAGTCCCTCCCCAGCTTTTTTGTAGGCCCCCTTCAGATACTGGAAGGCCACAATAAGGTCACCTGGGAGCCTCCTCTTCTCCAGACTGCACAGCCCCAACTCTTTCAGTCTATGTTCACCGCAGAGGTGCTGCAGCCCTCTGAGCATCCTTGTGGCCCTTCTCTGGATACGCTCCAGCATGTCCACATCCCTCTTGTAATAGGGGCTCTGTGTATTTGTGTGTGATGATATTGTTCTGATGTAATTGAAGAGGACACAGTAGTCTTTCTTTTTTTTTTTTTTTCTTTATCAGAATTAGCTGTATGACAATGCAGGTTTATGCAGTTTTCAACAGACAAAAGATCATACCAAATGGTAGCCCTTGAAACTGACTGACAAAGTCTGGGGAAAAAAATACTGTCTTTAGCTTTGAATCAGGCAACGTCCCCTGCTTTTAAAGGATGCCTTAGAAAACACTCAGACCTAAGACCAGGAAATATTTTGGGTCCCCTATAAATAGAACTGTACACATTAATATTCATTCAACATGCCCTACGTTTTAATCCCTAGCTTGGCACATCTGCTTCTGATTTTTCTTGGAATGCCTCAGTAAGTGCTCTTCAGTATTTTAGCCATTTGGCAAGCCTTGGACAGTTAGGAGAGGTTGTTGTCTTCATAGCACTCTGAATTTGTGTTTTGTGAAAGCGTCTTCAATGTGTTTGACACAGTCCCTTTTGGGTGTACCTGCTCTTCTGTGGAGCATCTCTTTCTGCTCTGACCTTGCTGTTCCTTTTTCTGGGTATTTACTTCTCTTCCCTAAGAGTGTTGTCACGGAAGTGCCACAAACTCCTTTTGTCCAAAGGAGGTGAGTTGACTGGAGCCAGCCAGCAGCAGCACAGGGCACTTCATGATGTCTTTCACGACTATTGTGAGCATCACCCCTTGGCTGCGCTGAGTGTAACTTCCATACTTCACGCTGGCAGTGGCATTAGGCTGGCGGTTTCACCAAACCCACCTCCCTCACAGCCCACAGGCCTCCTCTCCTCCCCATCTGCTGGGGCGGGGCTATTGGATGGCAGAGCAACTGGCACACTTTAGTCCCAGATAGAGGCTGACACAGCTCTGCCTCAGCCTTACCTTAGCATTCCTGGATGAATTATCCAAGTTCCAAGGCAGCGCATCCTTGATCACCTACCAAATGGAGCATTTGAATGTGGATAATCAGGCAAAAACCCGGGAGCTTTTCTCCCAGCTGAGGTGATCCCCACCATAGTGACTCAGAAGAGTTAGATACCACCATTTTATGGAACGTTTTATGAAAGGGTGAGAGGTTCCACCTAGCCCGGTCCCAGCCCAGCATGCAGCTGCCAGGCTGTCCACTAGAGGGCAGCGTTGCCAGGTCCCAGAGCCAGCAGAGGCCTCTGCAGGGCTGCCCCCTGCGAGGGCAGGACCAGCACAGGCTTTGAGAGGACACAAAAATCCATCTCCAACTCTCTTACTCTCTGCCCTTCCCCGCTACCAGTGCACTCAGTCCCACTTTGAACAGAGTGCATTGAGTGGGACCTGACGGCACCGAAGGCACTCGTTTGTCTGCAGCTGCCACACTGCAGGAGTTTTTCTCCTGATACCTTTGTTACAAGACCTGCACTGAGACCTCAGGAGTGCAGCAAGGGGAGGGAATGACAAGAGTCTGGGAAAACCAAACAGAAGATTTTTTTTTCCAGTTTTTTGCCTGGAATCCAAGAGAGAGTTTTCTCCCTTTTGTCCATTTCTGCTATGTTATTTCCTTTATATATATATATGTATGTGTGCATGTNAATTTTTTCTTTATTCCTATCCTCTTTTTCCTTTGTCTTTCAAAAGATCTAGTATTCTGTTAACATTTTCTTCATTATTACAGCCACCTCTGTGAACTGCACAGTTGCTCCTGTTGTAACTGCCCTGTCCTATCCTGGCATGTTTCATTTACCCTCACCTAAATAATTTTCGCTTTTTGATAATCCTTCCAGAAAAGTTCAGCTCTTTGATCAATTCCTCTTAATTTTGT
>VWZI01015917.1:100707-145182 GCA_013396835.1 Psilopogon haemacephalus | reverse complement strand
TAGTCATCTCCACACCCTCTTTTTCTTGCACTCCTCTCAGGTTCAACCATGCTTACCTTCAACTGGAAATGACCTAAGGCTAGGGAGTATGTGTAATTATGAAAGGGATTATTAGCTCTCATGCCTCTGAAGAAATTACAGTTAAAAATGTTCTTAAGAAGCCAGGCAAAGGTGTTTTGAATCAACGATGCTACAAGGAGAATTACTGTAAGATATTTGTGCCTTTACAAAATTAGTCTCAAATAAAACTTATTTTTGCTCCAAAACCTGGATCAATCCATTTAATGTTATTCTGTCTTTATTCTAAAAAAAAAAAAAAAACCAAACTGTCGGTCTCTGCCTATGTCAAGGTGCCACACAGGATTTCTTCTTGCAGAAGAGCACTGCATGCTGTTAAAGCTGTACTTGAAACAATTGCACTGTGTCGAGTTTGGCTGAGCAGGAGTTAATTCTCCCCAGAGCATCTTTTGTAGTGCTGTGTTTTGCAGTGATGCAGCTTCCTGGCCAGAAAAGAACGATAGAATCAAGAGCCATAGAGATGCACACCTAATGTCTGAAGAGACCTCTCAAAACACTCAGGTGGTGGTGTGCATGTTGCTGTAGGATCTCCTGAGGTGTCATGCATATGACCACCTTTTCTTACCAGGTTTGCTCACCTGCTGCATCTGCTCTCCAGATTCGGTGGATAAGCTTCACTCTGACACATCCCATGAGTTCTGCAAGCTGTTCCATTCCATTCACTGAATGGTCTGCCACGATCCAGTGCTGGGTAATTTAGCATCAAGAGCCACAGAGATGCACACTTGATGCCATCATCTATTTAAGTCAGCCCTCGTGTTAGAGATGCAAATTCTTTAGTTGTTTCCAGGAGAGATGCAGCTGTCTGAGAGAGGAGCATAAAGCAGTAGGCGAAAAATCTTAGCACTTTGAAGGCTCAGGATGTACTGGTTAAAATAAAAGCTTTCCCTCATCACAGTTGGTGAAGTTAACTTCAGTGACTTTGCTCTGAGGTAACTTGCACCCACAAAGTTTATTTTCCTTGGATTTATATTTGGAGGAATCATTTGGCACTTCAATATATGGTTAAACCCATTTCACAGGATCACAGGATGTTAAGGGTTGGAAGGGACCCAAGGAGATCATCGAGTCCAACCCCCCTGCCAGGGCAGGACCAGACAATCTAGCACAGATCACAGAGGAACACGTCCAGACAGGCCTTGAAAGTCTCCAGAGAAGGAGACTCCACAACCTCTCTGGGGAGCCTGTTCTAGTGCTCAGTACTTTATAGTGATGCAAACTTACTGCCTTTCAACAAAGTAGATGTGGAGGCATCTTTGTTGCAACAGGGATGTTGCTCACTGGTCAGGTTCTTCAAATTCCAGGCTGCTCTGCTGAGTCCCATGCTTTCACCTGTGTTCCCTGTGTGATGACACAGCTTCTGAGGCAGCTGCAGCTTCCCTCTCCAAGCATGCAAGGCCCAGCTTTGTCATCTCTAACGTTTGCTTTCTTATTTCCCGGTACTTTGGATTACCCAGCAGCATCATGGAGACCTGTCCTGGCAGCTGGGGCTGGATGGTCTTGGGAGACTGGAACTGCTCTCACTCCACACCTATAGCACAAGAAATGCAGGAGAGTGGATGAATGGGTTCAGCTGGAGTAACAGCAAGGCAAGGAAGCTCCAGCACTGGTAACAAGACTGTTAACTACAGCAACCGGGGTTTAGGAACACACTCAAGGAAGGGGAATAGGTGAAACCCCCCCCCCCCACCAGCTGCTGCATTTTGTAGATTTCCTAATTGCTGCCCAAATTCTTGGGCCACCCAACTTTCACCAGGAAATGTTGTCTTCTCTCTCTCATCTCTGTTTCCTACTGTAACATCAGCACAATGAAAGGGGGGCACAGAAAGCAGAGTGGGAAATGGCTGCCACATCACATGGAGAGAGAATCCAGCCCCCAGGAGCATGGAAGCTTTGAAACCACGAACAATACTGAAAGGTTTGGCTGCATACAGCACAAGGCAGCAATTCTCCATGTGCTGCCCAAGCACAGTGCTGAGGATGTGTTTCAGAATCCGACTGCACGGCTGTGGTGATCCGACAGGAAAGCATGGTGGAGTGGGTGAGTCCTGCTTGCCCAGCCAGCCACTCCTGCTGATCCAGTCACAGGGAGACAGAAGACCTGCAGAAAACAAGCATGCCTGAGATATTTATGTAGCCTAGGTATGGTCACAAAGCAGGGGTCATGCAGCAAAGCGTTTGTAGTGGGAATGGGAGGAATGTAAACAGGCAGGAGAATTACGGCAGGAGCTGATGACAAAACTCCAGTAAAGGAGGTTGTGGTGAGCTGCAAGCGTTTAAAGGTGGGGTTGGGCCTTTGAAAGGTTTACTGAACAGGCAAGCAGCATGAGGAAAAGAGGAGGGGGGGAGGGAAAGGTGGAGAGAAATTCAGCCCCGCAGGTATAGCTGCACAGGATCAGTCTAAATGTAAAAACATCTCTTTTTGCCAGGACTGGAGAAGGAGGAAAGGACAACCTCAGCATATGTTTCTCAAAACATTGTAGTTCCACTCATTCTTAGTTTATGAAGACACTAAATAGTTTGGTAGAGCACAGGCTCTTGAAAGAGGGGAGCAAGGACACCATGGTGTGAAGTGTCATTGAGATACCTCCAAGGGCATCTCACAAATGCATTTTCTAATTGACTGTCACAATTCTCACTCTAACCTAGGTTCTTCTCATTGGGAAATTAAGACTGTAACTAGAGCCTGCTGCAGAAGTAGACAGAAGCGCTGAGGATGACCATCCCCAGTAGAAACCGTTCTGGCTTTGCCTCACTTTCCAAGACCTGAGTGAGGAATCCACTCTCCTTTCTCATTCCTGCAATGCCACTTCATTATTTCCTTTCTGTTTGCTTGTGCTGCATCATCAAGATAACATTAACTGCATCACAGTAATGCAGTTAGGGGATATCCTGGCTTTATTCTTCTGGAAAGAAGATGTGGAGAACAAAATATAGAAATTATATTTGCCAGGCTCAGGGTAATGCTCTCTTTGCTCTGTTGACTCTTTCCTGCTAGGTCAATGGCTGGTAAGAGCTGTTGAAGCAGAAGAGACTTGGGGAGGCAGCCTGTGCACCAGAGGACAAAGTTCTCTAGCCCTGGAACAGTAATTCCCCTCCAGGCTTTTTCAGATGTCTTTGTGCACTGCCATTTGGTGCAAGTCTTTCAGCGAATAGTACACAGAGAGAGAAGAAGAATCCTTCTCCCAGGGCTGGGCATCTGCACTGGTTACATGGAACACTCCCTGAGAAGCTGCAAAACTGACGTGTTCTGTGAGGAATTGGAGCAGCAGTTAGCCCCCATGAGTAGTGCCTGTGCTGGCCCTTTTCTTCTTTCTTTTGTGCTTAAAGAAGAGAAGAAAACACATTTAGTTCCTGCTCCTGCTGCTGCAATCCATTAGCTGCCTTCCATTTCACAGCTGGGTGCTATTTTCCCCAGGAGAAGGCAATGCAATAAATATGCTTCAAATAATGAAAGCTTTCTACTCGGGTTAATGGCTTTTTGAATTATACCTTTGGGGAGAGATTTTCAAAGGTACTGCACGAGGTCTGATTTCTCCCTCTGCTTTTGAAATCTTTTAACTGTATGGGCCACAGGGGTGTCTGGGTCACCCAATATAAATAAACAACAGGCTCTTAGCTTTGGTCAGCTTTCCTCTTAGGTATCTGGGCTGACTGCAAGAACACCTGAGTGGGTGAGTTGTTGGTGAGCACCACTTTGAGTTGCTGCTTGACTATTTACATAGGATCAAAAATGTAGTAGGTTAAAATTTTGGGCTTTTTTTTTTTTTTTGTGTGTGTGTGTTTTTCTTTTTTTGGGGGGAAGGGGGAATATGTAGTGCTGTAGAGAAAGGAAAGGAGGTAATTTTCCTAGCAGTCATTCTAGAAAGCATAGGGGATATATTATTTGAAGAGTTCAATGGAATTAAACAAGTCACCTTTGTGTGTGTATATGTATATATCTATATCTATATATATATGGAGCAAAGCTGGAGGTGGGGAGATTCAGACTGGATGTGAGAAGGAAGTTCTTCACCATGAGGGTGGTGAGGCCCTGGAATGGTTTGCTCAGGGGGGTGGTTTGGGCCACTTCCCTGGAGGTGTTTAAGGCCAGGCTGGATGAGGCTGTGGGCAGCCTAATCTAGGGTAGGGTGTCCCTGCCCATGGCAGGGGGGATTGGAACTAGATGATCCTTGTGGTCCCTTCCAACCCTGACTGATTCTATTATATATATATATATATAAAATGTATTTACTGCTGAGAAGAGTATTCTAGAGATTATAGTAAGAAATTGTGCTTTTCTTGGACCTCCTCCTAGCTGAGTGCATTGCAGCTGCCTGTTAAAAAGCAGTTTGAGAGTGTGCTCTCTGTACCTGGCTTCTGGGTGCGTGTCCCTGCGTGCACCAGAACTACTGCACATCTGCAGCTCCCACTGCTGAACGTCGGAGCTGGAGGGGAAATTCAACAGGCAAAGCACCCAGAACCCAAAGCCGTTCACAGAAATGAATGCATACTTCTGTGTGAAAGGTGCTAAGCTTCCCAGTTGGTACATAGTTATCAAGCTATATAAATAGTAGCTATCTCCACCAAACATCATTAGGCAGTCCTGTGAACCTTGCCTGAAGAGGGTCACACAAATGCCAAGCATTCCTTTCAACAGATCGTTTGCTTTCAGGGCCTTTTTTTTTTTTTCACCTGCAGTTCATAGATGTGAATCACCTTCTCCATGAAAGACACAAAATACTTAGTGGCCACTCTCAAAAATAAATCTGCTATGCCCTCAGAGGGCTTAAATAAGAGCAATCCTTTCTCTCTGTAGGCATCTTGCCTGAAAACACATACACACATACTAGGCAGAGGACACTGACTTGATATTTCTTAGATCCAGCTGTTCAAGTGTTTCATCAGTGCTTGTGGGACAAATAGAGGTACGAGGAGCTCCAGGCAGAGTCAAGGCCCTGAAGAAAAAAATACTCTAGAGCAGTTTCACACTGGAGAGACAGTGCACAGCCATTGTATAAATTATTTAGATAAGGGTTTATATGTACTGGGACAGAGCATGATGAACACAGGCATAAGTTGAAAGTAGCTTGAGAAAAAAAAACAAAACCAAAACCTGGAGCTGTGAACAAATACTTTGCTTTATGTTCTAGACCTTGCTGAGTGCTCGAAAATGTAATTGTGTTATGTTTGGCATTTGCTTACCAGTTCATTACCGCTTGGTTTAGACACTAGAAAGAAAGGCTAAGCTGCACTTGCTGCAGTAAAGGAGTGTAAAACAGGGTGGAAACCAGGCAAGACCTCCAGCTGATGGAGAGCTAGTAATTTCCCTCACCCTGGTGTAAAGCAAGGGCACATTCACACTGCTTTTATGGAGCTGACTAAAAAGTACAATGGTTCAATCAAGAGAGCGTTGTGCTCTGTTCGGTCTTCATTATGGTCTTGAAATTAATTCTGCCCACGGTGGAGAAATGAGTATCCCAGTTTCTGCGTCTTTGCCATCCTAGTTGCCAAACTGTGTGACCTGTAGCAGCAGCTGATCACATTTCCCCACCAGACTGGCAACTTCTTTTCTCAAGCAGTGCAGCTGGCCAAGCATTGCTGTCTCTCAACTATGCCAGCTGAGCGTGCCTTGACATCGCCCTCCTCTGCCGGGCCGTCCAGAGGTACTTGAGCATCTTGCTCCATGGATGTGCTTATCTTGTGCGACCTGAGCTAGATTCTATGGTCCAGCTCTGGCGGGGGGTTTGGACTCGATGACCTATGGGAGGTCCCTTCCGACCCCTAACATCCTGGGATCCTGTGGGACGCGATTTTTATTCCCAGCCAGCAGATGGAGAACTGCTTGAAGCAGGAGCCGCACTGATGGCATGAAACAGTGGAAACAAAGGAGATCCTGGTAGCTCGTGTGTGGGTCTGGGGGCTGACACCGGTACCTATCGCTACCCTTTTGTTCTTTCCACCCACGCGTGGCCCGCGACACCCTCCGTTCTGGCCAAGGGGAACCGTCCCATCGTATGTGGGGCGGCTGCTGTCGCACCTCCCTTGCACGGCACTCGCCTTTTGTACTCAAGCGCTTGCGATGCCTCCCGGCTGCCAAGCGTGCTGCAAGTGCTCCCTCCCCGCCTCCTCCCCCCAGCCTCATGGCGCTTGGGCGTCTGCTTCCCGTGAAGCGCTGCGGAGTGGCCTCGCAGCAACAAAACTGGGGTTTGAACGAATTGGAGAGGACATTGGTGTTTCTGAACCCTGGCGGGATAAGCCTTCCGTTATCCATCCCCGACAGGCTGCTGGCCTCGTCTGGTTCACACCAGGCTTTTCGCCACTCGGACCAGACGATCCTTGAGCTCCCTTCCCACCCGCCGTTCTGCGGCTCTGTGACTCTGCTGTTAGCAGGATGGTGCCCGTCCAGCCCGGGCTGCCGCTGGGCTCCCGTCCGATGCCGTAGCCGACAGACCGGACTGCTAAGGCTCACACTCGGCCCGCCCCACGCACGGCTCCTGCCGCCCGCCACCGCCCCTCCGCCGCACTGCACGCCGCCTCCCGGCAGGGGCCGCTCTCCTCCCTCGCTCAGCCGCCACCGCCCCTCGCGATGCCTGCTGGGAGCTGTAGTCCGACGGGCGGCGAGCCCCGCGGGACGCTGTCGGGCGCGGACTACCGGCCCCAGCGTGCCGCGGGGCGCCGGGCCGGCCGTGCCTTTTGAATGATTTCACTGCGGTCGGCGCTCGCGGCGAGTTTCGCAGCGGCGGCAGCGCGGTCGGTGGCGCAGCGCAGCGGGCGCCTCGCCCCTGGATGGCAGCCCGAGTGGGCTCCGCCATGGCCCCCCGCGGGCCGCGCCGCTCTTAGGAGGGCAGAGGGGCCGCGCGTTCGCCTTTTCGCCCGCCCGCCTCGACGGCTGGGAGCCGGCGGCCACCGCCGCCGACATGTCGCTGGCCATGGAGGAGGATGACTACGCCAGGCTGGTGATGGAGTCGGAGCCCGACTGGCTGCGGAGCGAGATCAAGCGGCTGTTCCAGGAGCTGGGCGAGACCACCCGGGAGAAGATCCAAGCGGCGGAGTATGGGCTGGCCGTGCTGGAGGAGAAGCAGCAACTGAAGCAGCAGTACGAGGAGCTGGAGCTGGAGTACGAGACCATCCGCACCGAGATGGAACAGCTGAAGGAGGTGAGGTGGCGGCGGGGAGCCCGGCGGCAGGTGCCCGCCCTGCGGGTGAGCGGGGAGGAGGCGGTGAGGAAGGTGGGAGCAGGACAGATGGCCGTCTTCGGAGCCCGGTGGTGGTAGCTTGACGGGCCCCGGGGGCTGCTCTGTGGCGGTTGGAGTGTCAGTAGTCGTCGTCCCCGGCCCCCCCACCCTTGGCAGAATTCGGAGGAGGGCGAGCAGGCCTCAGCCTTGCTGCAGGCTGCGCGGTGAAACCCTTCCCTTCCTTCTCCAAAATGACGTCGCGCAGAGACCATTACCGCTCACACTAGGGAAACGGCAAAAAAGGCTTTTTTGCCCCTAACAGCCTTGCTGTGCGAGGGGCCTGCGGAACGGATTTCCGTCTCGCCGCGGGCTCTGGGGTCTGCGGCAGGGATCGGAGCGAAGCGGCGCAGCTTCTCCTGCCGGGGCTGCGCTCACGCCGCGCTCACCTCACCCCTCCTCGGAGGGGCGGCTCTGGCGGGGGCTGCAAGGGCAGCTGTCAGGATTTCCGTGGGTGCCAGGATGCCTCTGGCCGCTGTCATCCGCCTGCTTCTCTGTGCAGCGAGATATCTTGTGTTGATGTAGTAACTTCCTGAATGCGGACCAGGAAAATAACGCGGAGGGGCTTAGCTCGCACAGCTCTGTTTTGGCGCAGTTCCCCTGTTTGCTTGCCTTGTTTTTTTTTTTAATGTGCTTTTTTTTCTTTAAAGGAGCTTCATATCTAAGTTGCACAGTGGCGTAAGGTTTGTCAGACGAGACGCCGTTTGCCTAGGGCTGCTGGTGCTTGGGTTTTTCTCGTGCGACGTCTTCAGGTTCGGTACACGGAGAGAGGGCTGCCTGGGAAAGAGTCCATGTGCAGGGTGGTACAACCTTGTCAGAACATGCAGACACATGCTTAGCTGTCCTCATGAGAGCATGCTGCCTGCCCCTCCTGCTGCCAGTCCGCTGCATTGGTATATCCCATGGGAGCTGTTTGTCTGCCAGTGCACGAGGTTATTTTGGTGGCTGTTTCCGGGCAGGCAAATCATAGAATCAGTCAGGGTTGGAAGGGACCAAAAGGATCATCTAGTTCCAACCCCCGTGCCATGGGCAGGGACACCCTACCCTAGATCAGGCTGCCCACAGCCTCATCTAACCTGGCCTTAAACACCTCCAGGGATGTGGCCCCAACACCTCCCTGGGCAACCCATTCCAGGCTCTCATCACTCTCAGGGTGAAGAACTTCCTTCTCACATTTAATCTGTCCCACCTCCAGCTATGCTCCATTCCCCCTAGTCCTGTCACTCCCTGATAGCCTAAAAAGTCTCTCCCCAGCTTTTCTGTAGGCCCCCTTCAGATAATGGAAGGCCACTGCCTGTGGCTGCTTTTCAGTCAATCTTGTGTTGCTTCTCAGTCAATTTAGGCCTTGCCTTGACCGTGAAAATCTGAAGGGATGAACACAGGTGGATTAATTTGATCACCACAGGCTGTATCTGCTGGGACTTCGGTTTAGCTCGTTCAGTTGGGAATGAATTTGAAGTAATGTCAAAATACACTATTTCAAAGGAAAAACAGATACTTGTACACAGACCGGTAGAAATTCATCAGAATCTCTGAATGCCCTCACTTTGTGCGTCCTGTGTGCCTTTTCTTCTTGGAAATAAAGCTTTATTCTGCTTTTATGGTGTTTAATAAGTATAAGAGGTTTAATTACACTAAATTGCATGCGTATGAACTTGTTAACTAAATACTCACGCTGAACTGCTGTATCACTGTAACTAGAGCCACTCAACCAACATGGTCAGCAGAGATGCTACATGAAAGTCAAGAGTAGAGCCAGTCTGGAAAAGAAGATAAGAGTGATAAAGTTGTGCTGAAGGGAGTGAAAAGTAGCAAACCTGTTTGGTAGGTGGGATGGGAGACGTGGCATTGAGAGGTGAAGGCACTGGCCCAACCTCATCCAGCAAGCCAGCACCTGGCCAACCCAGGAATGGAAGCCAGATTGCCTGGGCCCCAGGTAGTGCTTTATTCACTGGCCTGCACCCTGTGCATGTGGGCATTGCATGTTTTGACTTTCAGACAGAAAAAAAGGTTGAAGACAACTTCTTTTCCTTCTTTTAGGGCTGCAACACTTCTGAAGCTTGTAGAAGAGATTTTTAAAGGTTAGAATGGCAGGATCAGCTGTGATTCACTTCTTGCTTTCAACATCCTAAAGGATTTGCTTTGTGTGTGCACATCCCATTGTAATTAGATGAAAACCTGGGAGTCAGAGTGTTCTGGGAACAGCTTGAGGACTCTAATAGTTAGCTTCCAGAGGAGGAAAAGCATTGCTCCTCTGGCTTGCTTGTGATGCTGTGGAGGAATCTGGTCTGCATTAGATCTTGTGAACTTCTAGCAGATGTATGAAGCCTGTACTCAGAGGAGGAGCTGCTATTTATGCAACTTCTGGCTTTTCCCAGGCGCAGTGTGGGGAGCACTGCATGCAAGATTTACCACATCAGGCTTCAATCTGAACAGGCTCCACCTTGGGTTGCCTGAGGTTGTTCTCTGGGAAGGCAGGAGATTGATGGTGGCAGTCTTGACTGGGACCGAAGTGCTTTCCTCCTCTTGCTTCTGAACTATGACTTCACACAGCCTTTTAAAACACAGCAGCTTCTCTCTGTAGTCCCTGGTTCTTCTCTGCTGCACCTGGAGACCTCAGTAGCACAAGGCTGTGTTCTGCTGCATGCTGTGCAGGCACACAGCAAAGCTTCCTGTCGTGCTGGGTGTTGTACATTTGGATATATTTAATTTGTTTAATGTTATGAAGCACCCTGTATTATGGCCCTGTTTATACAGTAGTTGAATGGGCTTCGAGTGTGGGAACTTCTTATTACAGGCTGCTCTGCTACATTCCTCATATCTTCCTGTTTTACCCTTTTGGTGACTACAGATGACATCCTCAGACCTGTACCCTATTTTCTGCTGGTGCCTGTGTCCACCCAGTGTCTGCAGTTCAGGTCTTCGTGGGGAAGCTGAGCAGCTGACCTGTCTTTGCACAAAGGCTTTGTGCCAGCCTCTCTTTAGGCAGGGTCCTTGACAAGCTTTCAAATCCTCCCCAGTTTGTCCTTTTGCCTGCTTGTGTGCTGACTTGATCTCTTGTCTTTTATTGCCATTTGTGCTGTTTCCTCTGTCATTTTCCTTTGAGGGATCTAAATTTAAATACAAACTGTCTCTTAGCATAAACTTCCTGGTTATCTTCAGTCTCACCTTTGCTTTTGTAGAAGGGAACTGATTTCAAAATTCTAATAAATATCATGAATAAATATCACAGTTTTTTCCAAGTTCCAAGAAATAAGATGCTGGCTTTCTTGTACTGCAATACTGCATCACATTGCAGGATTCTCATCTTTGTCTTTCTAGAGATGAAGTAATAAAGGTTTGCTGCTCTGGACTCACTCGTAAGTGATAACTGCATAAATTATAAGGCTACTTAGCTGCCTGAGTTGGGATTTCTGTACTTAGGGGGAAAATACATAGGACCCAGCTCTTTGTGTGCTCCAGCTCACAGAAGGGATTGTCTAGGGCTTCAGTTACTGGTGTTGATGATTTGCAGGGGAATGTGGCATGGAAAATGAGCTTGGGAATGTGGCATGGAAAATTATCTTGGAAGAGAGGGTTATCAGCTTTTCTTGGTTCTTTAAAGTAGGTTTAGAGATGTGAGTTGGATTTATAACTACTAAAGCTCTCTTCTGGTTAGGTAACCATGTTGTACTGGTGGTGGGAGACTTGCATTTAAATCTGGAAAAAATGTGCACTATATTATGAATTATTTATTCCAGTAATTATATAAAAAGCACATAAGTAGGCTGTGGGTGTCCTTAAAGTCTAAAAGCATGTTCCAGGGCATCAGCTAGTGCCATGTATATGGTTTGTATCTGGCTTTTAATGGAGAGGGAAGGAAAAAAGTTTGTAAGGAAGAGTGGCATCTGTACATGACGCTTCACTTCTTTGCAAGGTAGTAGAGGCTTTTGTTTCTGTTTTTTTTTGTTTTTAAGGATTGCATACTCATTTTTATGCCATGATACTAATTCTCCATAGAGGAGGTTGGAGTGAAGTGGGGATTGGTCCTCTTTTTCCTAGTATCAAGTGATAGAACAAGAGGAAATGCCCTGAAATTGTGCCAGGGGAGGTTTAGGTTGGATATTTGGGGGGGAAAAAAAAAATTCCTGTAAGAGTGGTCAGGGATTGGAACAGGCTGCCCAGGGAGGTGGTGGAGTCACCATCCCTGGAGATCTTCAAGGAAAGTAAGGAAAGTGTGGCCATGGCACCTGGGGCCATGGTTTAATGGCCATGGTGGTGTTGAATTGATGGTTGGACTGGATGATCTTGAAGGGCTTTTCCAACCATAACAATTCTCTGATTTAACGATTTTTTGTGATGCTCATCTGTGCCTTGGCCCAGGATGAGAATGTCCCTGACCCTCCAGCAAACGTTCAGTAATTTGGTTCTAATTTTCTGCATTAGATTAAACCCAAGGTTTCATGGAACAAAAGCTTGGCAGCAGCAGTGCCATTTACTTTGTATCCTCTCACTGGGAGTGTGGCAGCACTGTTTGCTGTCCTGGAGGAGGTGATATGGTGCACTGCACTGTGGAGCACAGCCAAATTTATCTTTTTTTTTTCCTTTTTGTTTTGTTTATAGCTTTTTGAGTTAAGTCAGTTCCCTGAATTGGGTGGCAGGTGTGCTGCATGTGGTCGTGCAGGTACCACCTCACCAAGAGCATGTTACAGCAGCATCAAGTATGGAATGAGAGGAGTGTCTTAAGCTGGTCTTGCTGCTGGGCTTGACAGTGAAACTGCTGCCTGAACAGCACAGGCTGTAGCCTGCAATTGTGTGCGTGGATCTGTCGTGTCTGCCTCCTGGCAACTCACAGTCTTTGGGATTCTGCAGTGGGAATATCGTTATTGTCAGGCTGCTGGGTAGGGTCAGGGTCTGTGCTGGGATGTGGTCTCTTGTGCAATGCTTTTTGTCCTTACCCAACAAGCTGTTCCTGCTGGAGACTTGCATTTGGCATCCTTCAGCATGCAGTCTTGAATGAGAGCACTTGAGAGCTGAGGCTCTGCAGCTGGGGTGCAGGCTTACCTTGGTGTTCAGAGAGCATGGGAACAGGCAGTCTGAGCAGCGCAAACACTGCATCGGTTGCTGCACATTGGCAGCCTTTCTTCACAGGTGCTGCAGGGGAAGATGTCTTCAAAGCAGTATTGAGGAGGGCATGAGGGAACCTGAAGGTCTGACAGGCACTGCTATGTGGGCGTGTGTGTTCCTGCACCGCTGAAGGGGAAGTTTGTGCATCCTGCATGCAAAGTGAAAGTCTCCAACCTGCTGTCACCAGTGTTTGGTGCAGCCTTGCACCGGTGGTTTAAGTGATTTCAAAGCACAGCTCCTGTTTGCCATTTCAGCATCTGCTGGGACAAACTCACTAGTTTCAGGGTTATTTAATGCCTAATTTATCCTCTTGAATTTAGGACCTTTTTTCTTCCTAATCTGAAAGAAAATCCTGATTGTTTGGGAAGTTGCCTGATTTCCCTTAGAGGGGAGCGAGTGGATGGGGTTAGCAGTTCTGGGATCCCTGCGCTGCCCTGGAGTTAATGGATTCACCATTTCCTCTCTCTCTCTACTGTATCCGAGGTTGACACTAATGTGTAGCAGCGTGGGGCCATGAGATGACTTCCAGAGGGTGATGCATCCTCCAGGCATTCATTTGCTTTCTTTCTCTGCTTTTGGCAGACTGTGGAGAATTGTTTGTTCGGATTTGGTTACCCAGCAACAGAGGAATATAATGTGGGCTTGAAATATGATCTACAAAACCTTAGCAAAGGGAAGTGACATAAATAAACTTTACCATCCAGATGAATGCAGGAGCCCTCCATTTCAGATAGCAGCTGAAGCTTTGAGTGGAATGGGTGCAGAGCTGAGACTTTGACTTTTACCTTCTTCCAGCTCTTACCTTACTACTTTCCACCTTCTGATTTCCTTCCTGTCCTCTTTCTCCCCAGCTGTTTTCTCTGCTCTGGTTGCAATACACAGCAGACAGTGGAGTCTGTCATCCTGGTATGTGTTGGATTCACCCTGTAGAGAGGCATCACTTTGGAGTGGGTGGATGGGACCTGCCTGAAGAGTCTGCTGAGAGCTGTGGTCCGTCTTGGATGGGTTTGCAGCTGGGGCTGTAGGGGAGCATATCGTGCCTGGAGTCTCCTTTCAGACAGAAGTGGTTGGCTTTGGGGTCCATGTGCCTGGCCGTTGGCCTCACTGGGAATGTTTGTCCCAAATGTAGCTGAAGCATGTTGTGGGAGTGGTTGAGTTCCTCTGGACTGCTGTGGCTGCCTTCAGCACTCGTGTTGGGGAATGCACATGCCACAGTGAAACCTATACAGCTCTCACTGGAACCAGGGTGGTGTGGAGACATGCTGCTGTGTGGCCTGGCCTCTGCAGTATGCCACAGTCCTTGTTTGTCATAAATCTTTTGTTTTCAGCCCTTAATTGCTGCCATCATGCAGTCTGCATCTTGGCAAGCTTAAGGCATGGTGCTGAGGCTATGCTGTAGGCAGAGAGGCAGATGATGGTGAATTGATTAGGAAGTCTCTCTACCTCCTGTTTGTCAGTGATGAGCAAAACAGGAGTTCATCTCTGTCTCCAAGGCAGAGAAGTGTATTGGCCTCATGGAGCAATTAGGAAGATGTTTGAGCTGTGTTCTCACCTCCCAGAACCAAACAAGCTTGATTGCTTTCTATGCACAGAGAGGTTGTACCTCTGGTTTTAGACTCTTTCCAGGGCCAGAATTTTTTTTTGTTTTGTTTTCAAGTGACTGACAGCTTATGTTTGTTTGGAGCTTGTTCTGTGGTAGGAGCAGATGACTGTAAAGTAGAAGGGACTTTCTTGCACCCCCTGCATACAAAGCTGTGTGTGTTTTGAAGGAGAGATTGGGTGGTGATGCCTGGTCTGGCTGAATTGCATGCCATGTCTGTGGTCTTGTCCAGCCCTCTAGCTCTTGCTGGATCTTGGCTGTGGATGTCCTGCCAGTAGCTGTGAATAAAACTTTCTGACATTATGGTGTTAGGAAGAAACAGAATACTTTTTAAAGCAGGAAGCTATCGCTGTTTTGTGGCTTTCTCTGATGTCCTTTTGAGGGGGACATTTAGCATTTAAAATGGGAATTGGCTGTTGTAGGATGGATGTGACTGTCTCCGAGAGGATTGGAGCAGAAAAATAAGCAGTGGCATGTGGCATGTGCCCTCAGCTTTGGTACATACTCTCAAAATAATTAAAAAATATTTTGCCACAACGTACTTCCCTAAATAAATGTTGGTCTCTGGTTTAGCCAGAATCTTTCAGCAGTGGTCCCACTGCAAACTTTTCCGTGGCACAGTTTAATTCAGGACCTTAATGAGACTTCTCTATATGTGAATAAAGGCTGCAGGCTGACTCCAGAACCTTAATGAGACTTCTACCTATGTGAATAAAGGCTGCAGGCTGACTCTTAGTTCACTGAGTTCGTCAGCTCTGCAACCAATTCCACCTGGCTCCCTTTTGATGAGACTTTTATAAAGCATTTGTTTTCAGCTGAGGAATGGGTAAAAGTCAAATGTTCTTGGCTGTTAAAATCAAGTAGTCAATTTTCACATAAATAGTTTTGCTTGAAGTGAGGAACAAGGATTGATTTATTCATTAGCAGCTCCAATTTTCTTCTGTTCTCTGCAGACTGTATATAAATGCAATTTTCTCTGTGTCAATAACCAGTAACAAGAGGTGGTGTTTTTCCTGTTGCCAAATACCTACTCTTCTGTGTGGTTCTTTCTTTCCTCAAACATTTGTGGCTTCACTCTGAGATTTCTCATTGCAAAAGTCTATTTTACACTTAGGGCAATAGTTTTCATCCTGTCACTCAGCAGTGTGGAGAAGGGAAGAGCAAATGATGTCATCTACCTGGACTCGCGTAAAGCTTCTGACGTTGTCCTGCATGACGTTTTGGTCACCAAATTGGAAAGACATGGACTTGAGGAGTGGCCACTGGCTGGAGAGGAAATTGGCTGGATGGTCACACTCAGAGAGGTGCAGTCAACAGCTCAATGTCCTTATGGAGACCAGTGACAAATGGCATCCCTCAGGGGTCAGTGCTGTTGACATCTTTGTCAGTGATGTGGACAGTGACGTTGAGACACCCTCAGCAAGTCTGCTGGTGACATCAAGCTGTGTGGCCAGGTTGACATGCTGGAGGGAAGGGAACCATCCAGAGGGACCTGAACAGGCTGGAGAGGTGGGCCCAAGGGAATTGCTCTGATGACATTAAATGAAGTTGTAAGATCCCAGGCCTGAGTTGGGGCATTCACAAGCAAAATCCAGGCTGCTCAAGAAGTGGCTCAAGACCAGCCTGGAGAACACCTTGGGGGATGACAAACTCCCCATGAGCCAGCAATGGTCACTGGCAGCCTAGCATGAAGCTGTGTGCTGGCTGCATCCAAAGCAGGGAGAGCAACAGGACAGGGAAGGGATTCTGCCCCTTTGCTCTGCTCTGCTGAGACCTCACCTGCAGCACTGCCTCCAGTTCTGGGGCCCCCAGTATGCAGGTAAATACTGATAGAGCAAGAGGGAGTGGCCTCAAGCTGCAACTAGGTAGGTTTAGACTAGATATTAGGAACTTTTTTTTCCCCAGAAAGAGTGGTCAGACATTGGAATAGGCTGCCCAAGGAGGGGGTTGAGTCACTGACCCTGGAGCTGTTTTAAAAGTCGTTTGGATGTTGTGCTTGGGGATGAGGTTTAGGGCAAACCTTGTAGAGTAGGGTTCTTGGTTGGACTTGGTGATCTTGGAGGGGCTTTTCCAACCTGAATGTTTCTGAAACCTAATGACCAGGGCTGCCATGACCCTCTTTTCCCTGGCAACAGGAAAATAATGTGCTAGCTTTTCCTTGGAGCTGTGCCTCAGTGTTTGGAGGCAGAGCAGGCGTGACGCAGCGTGGAAGTTCAGTGAGAGACCCGCAGAAATACTTGAGGTTTGTTCTGCAGTTGCAGCAGCAGATTTGTGTCTTGTTTTTATCCACCCTTTATTTTAAACGGGTCGGGAATGTTTTATGGGCAGGAAATGGGAACAGCACTTTTGTGAGCACAGCTGTTTTAAATAAACTGAGGCCAATGGAAGGGTGTTGAACTCTATGCTTTTGGAAATGGCCAAAACTGTGTGCAATTGGCATAGCTCATCTGGGTTGTGAAACAGCAAACTTTTTTTTTTAAACTCTCCTCTTGCATCCTACATTTTCAGCATCACAGGTTTCCTTTGTCAGTGAAGCTGTTAAAGATGTTCCCCATATTAAATTCGTAAGAGAGTAAATAGGAGGAAAAGGATTTTAGGTTTTATGCTTACCACTGGAGTTTCATCTTAAATTAACATTAGTTCCTTCTTTAATTCTGTTTAGAGTAAGATTTTTCTAATTCTCATTACCCTTGTTGAGAAACCAAATATATCCTGAAAGTCCAAAGATCTCTTTGTAAGTAAATCTTAATGTGCTTAAGCAGTTCTTGTTAAAACTCCCTTAAATACAGCCCATTAGGTGAGCACTTTCTCTCACATTTGTGCTACCCTGCAGGCAATTAAATGCTGAATGGATGGACTTGGCTAATTTAATATGACCTTGGTGAACTGCATTGAGAAATCTCTTTGAACACATCAAACCTAACTGGTAACACACAGTTGCCCACGACACACAAGTAACACACTGTAGAATTCTGTGTTCCATTGGAAGTTAATAGTGCACAGATGTGTATTGAGGCAGCTACTTCTATTTTGCTTCCTCTCTGGGTGTGCTTGTGCATGTCTGGCAGATCCTAGTGTTATGAGATGCCTGAAAAAAAAACCTCAAGTCTTGTTCTTTTGCATACAATAGCTAAACACAAGAAAAATATTTTCCATCTGCTGCTCTTTTTAAGAGTGTTTTGAAAGAGGTCTGTAATAATTTGCTTTTAAAAGATATGTAATGAAAGGTTACGGAAATAATTCTCTTTGTGTGGCTGCCAGTTGAGTGGGGGGAAGAGAGGAGGAGAGCGAAAATGAGATATGAGCTAGCAACTGAGCTTGTCCCTTTAAATCCTTGCTTATGCTAAGCATTAGCAGAACATTTTCCATGACTGCCCAGGCAGTGCGTAACAGAAGCTTGCTTCCTGGAGCTGTGCTGGTGGAGGATGCTGCAGCCTTCTCTGATACCTTTCACTTTCTCTTTTTTTCTTCTATTTTTAACTTGCTTTTACAAAATCTTGAAAGGGTGCTGTGTCTGCCTTCCAAGTAAACTTCCCTGGAGAGTTATGTTGCATGTGCAAAAGGATTTTTGAAGGTCAGAAGTGAGTGCTGAGCAGTTGTAGAGCGCTCTCTCATTTTCTGGTTTGTCATTTCATGCTTGCTGTTGCAGGAGGTTTTGGCCTTTGTGTTCAGATCCCTTCTGATTAGAGTTCTGAATTAATTTTTTTTTTCCCTTTTTTTTTTGAGGGGGTAATTTAACTTAAGCTTAAAATTTGTGTTCAGAGGATAAGGCAGAATATATGGCAAAAGCCAGCAAGGTTTATGTAGGTGTTTCTCTTTTCCCAAAGGATGCTGCTGTTCTCAGCTTCCTGCCTGGCTCTGTGTTGTGCGCTCGAAGCCACAGTCTCCCTGCACTGAATAGGGAATCTTGGGATGGGGTAATCTGTGCAGGGAGACTGTGGCTTTGAGCAGAAGAGGGAATCTCGGGATGGGGTAATCTAACCAGACAGACTGGACAACTGGGTGGGTGGCTCAGACAGCTCCTCACTACAGGAACTGGGAGAAACTGCAGTCGCTGGATTCCACAGATGTCAGCCAACTCCTGCCTCCTTCCTGTCTTTGGTCCTCTGCTCCTCTGTAAAGCCTCAGGGCTTTGGTTTTGTTTAGTTATTAGTGCTGGTTGTGAAACGCCTGCGGTTGGAGAGCACGGTCCTTTACATAACCTTTATCAAGTTTCTTCTTTTTGCCTCCACCAAGGATTTTTACCGAAGATCTCTAGAAGTGAATGCTTAGATAACATTGAAGGCAGGAGTTTGGTCTGAAGCTTACCATTGCTAATCTCTTGGAGACCCCTCAGGTTTTTGTGAAAACATTAGCAGTTACCCCATGTGATTGCAGCCACTGTTGCTTGCAGTTACCTGTGCACGCTTGGGCTGATGTGAAAATGTGACACAATTCCTGTGTGTGCTATAGGAACATTTTAGTGATGCCAGCTGTACAAGTGTATGCACAGCTGGCTTAAAAAAGCAAATGCTAAGAGCCTTGGCCCAGGCTATTTTGTCTGTCATGTTTAGCAGGAGGGAACATGGTTCTCCCCAGCAGCAAGGCCAAGCAATGAAGCCATCTCTGAACACTGACCAATTCAAATGAGGGCTATGCGTGCCAGTGGTGATCTTGCAGTAGAGTTGCATGTTGATATCTTGATCAGGCAAAGAGGCACAAGCTCATCTGGGGTGAGCATGCTGGGTGCTGTGATGGTGAGCAGCACAAGAGAGGCTGTTCTGCTGGGAAGCTGCCATACAACACCTCTGTTATGAGGACAGGCTATGGGAGTTGAGGCTCTTAGAATAGAATCAGTCAGGTTGGAAGAGACCTCCAAGATCATTCAGTCCACCCTATCACCGAGCCCTATCCAGTCAACTAGACCATGGCACTAAGTGCTCCATCCAGTCCTTTCTTGAACACCTCCAGGGATGGTGACTCCACCACCTCCGTGGGCAGCCCATTCCAATGCCAATCACTCTCTCTGGCAAGAACTTCCTCCTAACACCCAGCCTATACCTCCCCTGGCACAACTTGAGACTGTGTCCCCTCATTCTGTTGCTGGTTGCTTCGAGGAGACCTTATAGTAGCCTTCCAGTATCTGCAAGGGGCCCCAGGAAGGCTGGGGAGGGACTATCCACAAGGTCTTGTGATGACAGGACGAGGAGTAATGGGTTTAAACTGGCAGAGGGGAAATTTAAATGGGGTGTTAGGAGGAAGTTCTTTGCAGTGAGGGTGGTGAGACACTGGGACAGATTGCCCAGGGAGGTTGTGGCTGTTCCCTCCCTGGAGGGGTTCAAGATGACACTGGCACAAGTTGCCCAGGGAGGTGTTCAAGGTGACACTGGCACAGGATGCCCAGGGAGGTTGTGGCTGCTCCCTCCCTGGAGGGGTTCAAGGCCAGGTTGTATGAGGCTTTGAGTGACCTATTCTAGTGGGATGTGTCCCTGCCTATGGCAGGGGGTTGGAACTGGTCAAGGTTCCTTCCAACCTAAACTGTTCTATGATTCTATGTAACTGACTTAAAAGCTGCAATGACAAACGGCACTTTCAGTGTGACAACTCTGCAGATCTGCCTTGTGATGGTTTCAGGCTGGAATGGCTGCAAAGGGCTCAGGGTGTGCTACCCAGGAGCAGCTGCTGGCAGGGACATACCTGTGTGCACCAGGCTCTTCTGGAGTGCAGGCTGAGAGTTTGACAGAACATCAGCTGGCTCCCACCTGCAGCTTTGTCATTTCTGCCACTTCCGACTCAGCTATAATAGGCAGAGTATAAGACAACTGCTTTTGTAAGCAGCTTCTTTTAGGGATAATGAATTTTTGGAGTTTTTTTTGCCTAAGAGTAGCCTCTTTTCTCTACTGTGAGTCCAGCTCAGGAAGCTGTTTATAGAGGTAGGCTGAAGCGAAAAAGTCCAAACTAATCCCTGGGAAATGAGACTGCTGGCACTTAACTGGCTAAATCAGAGCAGCGTTGGGGGCTTAGGGGTGTTTGAAAACATTTCTTCCCTCCCCCCATTACTAACAATGAAGTCTTGTTCTAAGATCCTTTAGTAACCATAGAAATATTTTTAAGAGCACGTTTGAGTCATTTGGAACTAATCCATCTGTGGAGCTGTTTGCCACAATCTCCAGCATATTTGTGTTGCTGCAGAACAGTCCATAAAAGTAAAAATGGAATCATAGCAGGTGCACAAGTAACCACAAACACAATGTGCCACGTTGAGCTTTGTTCTTTTTCTATCCTTGGCCCATAGGTTATGGAGTCTCCATCTTTGGAGACGTTCACAACCCAACAATGTCCTGAGCAGCCTCCCTTGTGTGGAGGAGCAGAATGTTGAAGCAGGAGCGTTTCACCTCTGGAGGTGCTCTCTAGAGGTTCCTTCCAGCCCGAACTGTTCTGCAATCCTGTTGCCTGTGTAGATGTTTTTTTTTACATCCTGCCCTTTGTCATGTGCTCCATAGTTTGAGAGACAGTTTTAAAGTGGGGACTAGGTTTTATGATTCCCCCTCCAGCTGTGTTTAGGCAGTGCATACTTGCTGAAGGATTGGGTAGCTGAATCTAGATTTCAGCTAGTGGAGTATGTGAGATATGTTAGCTGTCTGACCAGCGTTTGGGAGGGCAGAAGGAATCCTGACTCCTGTGAGCACTTGCAGCATTACCTCTTGGGAAAGGAATGCAGAGACAGCCCAGCTTCTGTCAGGGTTTTCACAGGCTTGAGCCTTGTATTCCCACACTGGGGTTTTTGCAGTGATCCTGCTAATCACTCTGGCGTTCAGCACTTTCAAAGCCCTCCTCTCACCTCTGCATGTATTCAGCATCGTTCTACCCTCTATTTTTGCAAACTGCTGTTTAACTGCAAGAATAGCGTGCACAAATTTGGGTCACGCTTAACTCTCTGGGGTTCCAGGATGGGGAAAAATTCTATATTCCAGGATTAATTTTGAGTCAGATGAGCCATGGTTGACGACAAAATTCTTGTCCTCTTGGGTCCCCAGTGGAGGTGTGCACAGTGGTGAACTGGAGTGGAACTACCCAGCGTTGTCCCAGGCCAGTAGAAGCAGGCTTGAAGTTTGTATCTTAGCTTGTGACTCCTCCTTCCTGAATTCTGGCAAGTTTTTAGGAAGATGACATCACCTCTGAGGGCTGCAATGTAGGCTGCTGGGACAGAGGAATTGAATATAGGCTGGCCGGGAAGTTTGGAGGAGAACTTGCCTGTTAAAACCTCCTGTATTTCAGTCTGTCATGGATACATGCTGGGGTAGGGAGAGCAGATATTTCCTGGAAGTCTCATGTTTGAGGCACCACCCATGCAAGGACTTCCTCATAAATCAGCTTGGTGTTATCATCTCTGTGGAAAGAGTCAGGAAGAGAAATGGCTCTGCAGATTAGGAGTTGCCCACTCATTTGACTTGGGAAGCAGGCAGAAATGTAAGGAGAGAGAGCTGCCAGTACCTGCAGATGGATGAGGGCAGAGTGAAGCTGTGGAGGTTGACGTTAGTTGCTGTGCACGTTTGTGACTGGTTGTTCTAACCTAGCCTGTGTGGCCAAGCGCCCTAGAACACAAATGAGTTACTGGGACTGAAACAAATGGACTCTTTTAACGTGGCACAAAGCCTGTTAACATCAAAACTGGGCTGATGTCCCCTCTGACCCTGCCGTTGTTAGGGTTTGTGGGGAGCACAGTAAGGCATTCATTCCTTTCGTGCTCCTCAGCGTGTGGGACTGCAGCTGGGGAACGCTCTTGGAATTTGTCTCATCCAGGGAGGCTTTCAGGACCGCTGAAGCTCCTGCGGCTGTTGGCTTCTGAGGTTCTGGGCTCTGAGAATGGTGATGACCACCTCACGGGCATTTATCAACCCCATGGCCTACCCCGTGTCTGCCCTGCCCCTTCCTGATCAGTGTGCCTTTATTCTCACCACAGGCCTGCCCTCTGCATGCTCACAATGAGCATTAAGGCTGCCACTGTATTTCTGTGTGCTTCACAAGCAGTGTGTTTTCTTGCCTTGCTGTCGCTGTTCTCTGTGCAAGGTCATCTCCATAGAAAGGGGTTAATTGATGGAAGTATTACTCTTGCCCTGGGCTCCTCTGTTTGCTGCCTAGTGCCATGCTGTGTCAGTCATGTGTTAGCTTTGTCTTGCTGCACACAGTATCGGGCTTAACGTGAAGAATGTGGCCTTAATCTTCAGCAGGCATGGCTGTGCAAGGAGACGGAGGCTCCACGAGATGTGGAGCTTGTGCAGGGCTGCATTTCATTCCATTGCCTCTTTGTTCAGTAATGCTCTAAAGCTAGGCTTGACTTACAAAATATTATCAGGGCATTTGAGAACAGCCTAGTGCGTGGTGTCTGTGCATTTGAGTGCACAAGCCTGGACTGCTTACCTCTCCCTCCTGTGCCACTGCTGCCTTTGCAACTGGTGTTGCCATGGGGATGAGGGCAGTTGGATGCTCATTCATTTCTCAAGACCAAATACAGTCAAGGTGCTACTGACTCATGTCTCTTCTTCCCATTCCTACTTTCTTCTCTCCTTGGTTTTGTTCCTTGTCCTTGGTTTCTTCCTGACCTCCATTGTAGTCTCTGCCACACACGTTTCCTTGATATCCCTGCTGCTGCCATTCACCTGTGGCACTGTCTCCACTGCCTTCTATTTTCCTGTGGACACAGAATCACTCAGGGTTGGAAAGGACCACAAGGATCATCTAGTTCCAACCCCCCTGCCATGGGCTCATTGCTTTCTCCTTACAAGATTTTTGCTTTCTCCCTTGACACCAGTAGTTCTTGTGGCTCCTCATGTAATCAGTCCTTCCCTGGTAATTTCCTTCCCCAGCTCCCAGCCTCTTTGCTGAAGAGGCTCTTTGTGCCCTGCCTGGTTCCCAGTATGTTCACACAGCTCAGGCAGCTGGGCAGTGGCATCATCTTTCAGGCTTGAGGCCATCAGAAATGCCAGGCACTGCCAGGCACGGGCAGGAAGCTTAACCTTGGTTTAAAGGCTTGTCTGTCCATAGGAGTTACTGCTTTTTGTTGAACTTCAAAAAATAAGAGTTGGGTTAAGTTAAACTGTGCATTAGGATCTGCCACGTCCTGTACCAGTGTAAACTGGGATTATTTGAGTTTATTGTTCAAGCAGAGATATAAACCAGGCATTCCTGCTGCACCAAAATCTGCTTGAACAAGAATACATTTTCCTGGACCCTGTTCTAGAAGGATATTAGGATTTCTTCAATTACATGGCATTTGCAACTGGCTCCTGAGCCACTTGGCCTTGGCAGGCATCTGGCAAACCTGGACCTGAGGCATATCCTGCATTAGCTCTGGCAGAGCTCTCGCTGCCTGCGAATACAGCTCAGTGCCTCTCACCCTGTGCTTGAGGAATGGCAGTGGCACAGGGAGCTGAGGCATTTAGGCACCTCCCTGTGCTGACCTGACCAGAATCTGCTATCTCCCCAAACAGTGCGGTCATGTCCTGAGCAAGGCAGGGCCTCCAGGGCAGCGACTGCCAGCTTGGACACCTGAGCCCCTGTAGGGCTGCAGCTCCTCAGCTCCATGCTCAGGGGTGAGCAGTTGGTGTCCCCACAGCTGCCACCCCTCCCTGGTGGCCCTGGGTGATGATCTTGCCCAGCTGGGTGGCAGGCATGGGGACAGCCCGTGGTGGCTCCTCCGTTTCTGGCCAGGGAGCTGTTGCTGACTGTCTGGAAGCTTTGCAGGATAAAGGCTTTTCATTGCTGCCCGTGGCTGCCAACTCATATTGCAATTAAAGGGTAATCTTTTCTAAATGGTGCTAAATTAAGGCTAAATCCCTCCCTCATGCCACATAAGAGGATGAATCCCCGCTTTTCTAAAAACAGCTTATTGTTTGGGCCTCTGTCCAGCCAACCCATGCAACAATGGCCTGCCTTATTTGTCCCTTGAGAGAATGAGAACTCTTTGCCCTGTCTGGCTGTGGATACTACTCAACAATCCCTCCTGGGTGGGTATGGAGAAGTAAAGGAGTTGTTCACCACTGCTTTACTTTGCATTTGGTTCGATACTTGGGAGAACTTTTTGCTTGCCCAAGTCCCTAGCCCAACTGTGGTGATGGTTGGGGGGGGACTGGGTGATGCTGGGTCCATGGTGGCAGCTGGCAGCTCATCAGCCACTGCCCGTGGGTGGTGTAAGGGTTCTGTCGAAGAAAACAGCCCTGGCAGCACAGGTTGTTTCATTGTATGCCAAGAGTTGCCCGGATTAAAAACTGTACCTTAAATTATTGTTGTTTGACACAAGGTTACTGCCACAGCATAAATCAGTGAGCAGGGAGGTTAATTTCTGACCTTTCTTTTGGGATCGCTAATCTGGATTAGCAGGAAAGCTGGTGAGGGACTTTTTAGGGTGTCAGGTAGTGATAGGACATGGAGGAATGCAGCAAAACTAGAGGTGAGTACATTCTGGTTGGATGCTGGGAAGAAGTTCTTCACCCTGAGGGTGGCGAGACACAGGAGCAGGTTGCCCAGGGAAGTGGTGAAAGCCTCATCCCTGGAGGTCTTTAAATCCAGGCTAGTTATGGCTCTGAGCAACCCAATCTAGTGTGAGGTTTCCCTGGGGGAAACCTTGGGGGGGGGTTGGATTCTAGATTATAACTTCTTTGACTGTTTACTTATGTTGTTCTTACTCAAATGTGTTTGTGTTTTCAACAACCATTTTTCCTGTTCAGGCATCGGATAAATGTTAATGTGTCGATGTAATCCAGCTGGATCAATGCCATTCTGATCTTTTGTCAGGGAGGAGAGGAGGTCCTACACAGTCTAGCTTTGGGCTGTATTTGGCAGCTGATCTCATGGTGGTCATTGTAGACTCCTGTCAGAGGCATCCTGTGTTCAGAGGATCATAGAATGGGTTGGAAGTGACCTCAAATATCATCCAGTTCCAATGCCCCTGCCATGGGCAGGGACACTTCCCACTAGCCCAGGTTGCTCAAGGGCCTCATTCAGCCTGGCTTGGAACACCTCCGGGGAAAGAATATCCCTGACCTTCCTAGATAACCTGTTTCAGTGTCTCCCCACCCTCACTGGAAAGAATTTCTTCCTCATCTCCAATGTCAATCTCCTCTCCTGAAGGCTCCTTAAAGCCATTCCCTCTCATCCTGTTGCAACAAGCCCTTGTCAGGGCTGGACATAGATGAAATTGTTCTGCATCCTCCTTGCCTCTAAACTTCAATGTGAACCAGAGATGAAAAAATTAGGGAGCAAAGATTACTACAGGTGTTCTCCTGAGACTGGAAAGAGAAATGATGCTGTCAATATTCATCACCTTCAAAACCAAACAGCCCCTGAAATGCAAGGCCAGCATTGTGTATGTGGTGGTTTAGCAGTTAGCTGCCCCCCCCCACGTACTTGGAAATAACCCAGGCTAGGACTCTGTCGGCTGGAANNNTAAAAAGGTAATACAGAAACACCACAGCCCTCCCAGAGACCAAAATCCCTAAGAGGGGTAACCAACCACCCCTACCACCTTCCCCCCTTCCCCAGTCTTATCTCATCAGCTGTTAATGCAGCAGATAGGCGAAGGCAGATCAGCCAGGGGAGTTAGCAGTAGTAAAAGAACTTAGTGGAATTATTCAGATTCAGCTACAAAAGGCAGGGAGAACGGAGCCATGGAGGAGCAGCCACGGCCCCAGAGCAGTCTGAAGCCGTCTGACTGACCTAGGTTTGGGTTCCAAGTCTTAAAACTTTTTTTTTTTCTTTCTAAGTAAAGCTCTGAGGGAAGTAGCATCATCAGTGCTTTCCTTTCTCAGCCTATAGTCTAATTTCTTATTCAGATCCTCTAATTAGTTCAAACCAGCACAGTGTATGACCTAGAAATCAAAACAGGATGCAGGCTTTCCTGACCGGCGGCAGGCAGCAGACCCACTCCGGCAAGGGAGAAACCCTCACTGGAATAGCAAATAGGATGCTGCACACTTATCTGTAGCAGGTGACTCCACATTGCTTCAGCTCTGAGCTACTGAAGATCCTCTTGTGCTAGCAATGGCAGGTTTTGTTCTGTGGAGAGCCCTGCACATCAGCAACAGGGAAATCTGGACTCTGCTTGTTAGATTTTGATCTGATTGAAGAAAAAGGAATTTGCCAAAGGGGCTGCCCAGAGTCTTAAAGCAATGTGGTTCTGGTCCTTTGGAGAGTCCTAATTTAAGGAATACTCCATGTTTGAAACAGAATGGCCTTGCAGAGCTGAGTGATGAGCACTAAAGGATGGATGCTTGGAATGGGGACTTGCATTTCACAGCAGCAGGACTAATGCAGTCACTACCTGAGAACGTTGATCTTTGGTCATTCTAAACAACACTTGATGCATGTTAAAATTAGCAAGGGCTGAAGGACAAAGGCTTTGTTTTGATAAATCTTTTTAACACTAACCATGGAAAAAGTCTGTATTGAGTGAGGCTTCCTGGGTGTGTTTAAGCTGCTTTACTAAACTCAGAAGTGGTGCAAAATGTGTTAAGAAATCCTTACCAGAATGGCAGATTTGTGGAAGATCTCCCAAGTCCTGAGGGCTGCTTTCTGTGAGCTAACCAGAATTGAACTGTGTGGCATGAGTGAAAATTGAAATCTCTTCTCATAGCATCTGTTTTCTATACTTGCTTTTATCAGTCTAAATATTTACTATCTTCCACTTGGCTTTCTCTAAATGAAAGCAATCTTAAACCCTTGGTGTAAAATTGAGGGCAGGTAGAGGGAAGGGGGAAAAAAACTCTTCTAAAGTTGCATTTTTGAGCTAGCAGCAATGCTAGAGATGGCAAGAATGTACTTGACAATGCTTAACTTCCTAAAGCTTCTTAAATTGCTCCTGTGACCCTTCAGAGTTACTCAGTAGGCAGAGGAAAAATGCCTTTCATCTGGTGCCACGGCACAACTAGTTAATGTGTGGCTCTACCATCCCTTAGGCCTTCACAAAGGCTGCCAACCCATGCTTTAAAGAAAAACTTCAGGTTTTGTTTGGGAATGGCAAGGGATTAATGTTCTCGGGCTTCTTGTGGAGCTCTGTGGCTCTGCTTCATGCCCTGATGTGTCATACTGCTGTAGCCTTGATGTCAAGGATGGGCTTAGTAAGTGTTGATTTCCTCAATGTATTGGCATGTCCTGGTGTTCCTAAACAGTTCTACAGAGCTGGGGGTTGGTTGTCAGAAACAAAAAGATGGTTAATGAGCAAGGGAGTGCTGGAGGGTTGGTGAGGAGTGCCTGTGTGCTAGCAGGGATGAAGCCACCTTGTTACTGGCTGCCGGATGTGGATGCTTTTATCGTTCAAGTGGAGTTGGTGATAAGGTCTGAGATCTGTGCACAAGGTAGGTGGGTGCTTGGTTATCATCCTCCAGCAGCTGGAAAACACCTGTGAAACTTACTGAGTGCCTTGTTGGTTTTAATCCATTGTGTGGAATACTTCCTGGCTATTCCAAAGGATTGCCCAGAGCCACAAAAAGCAAGCAGGGATCTTTCTGCTGATAGGAATTTTGGACGTTTCCTAGCTGCTAAAACAATGTGGCTCTGGAAAGAAGCTGCACAAGAGGTGCCAGTGCAGCCTGTGGTGCTGCCAAGGCAGGGCTTTGGGGGCTGAGGGCTAGCTCAGAAGTTGTAAACAAAAAATGAACTTCAGTCATGAAAAGTATGAGAAATATTTGAGTGTTTGGGGAGAAAGAGACAGTTGCATTCTGCTCTGAAATAAGCAGTGGCTGCTGTAACCCTGACAGAGCTCTGTAAAAATAGCTGCCAGCATGTTTGGGCTGTGTCATATGCTGGGGCTGCTGCTTCCTCACCAGGCTTTGCTGCTGGGACCCATGGGAAGGGCTCTGGCTGGACAGGAAGCCTTTGCTTCCTCTTTGCTGCTGTTTACATAATGCACCACTGCTTCGTTTTCTCTTCTATTCCCTAATGCTTTCCTCCTGGAGACAATGTCTTGTGGAGTTGGGTACATGGAAATGCATTGGCCCTCCCTCTTTTTGGAATGATGGGAAAAGCCTTGGGTTGTTTCTGCCAGTGCTCTTACTAGCAGCTAGTAAGAGATGAACAACAGGATGGCAAGAACCACACAGCACTGCCTGCCACTGTGCCAAACACTGCTGCAGCTTCGTGCTGCAGATGGATTGGTTCAGACCAGAGCCATGGCCACCTGTGCTCCTGCAGTCAGCACTTGTGCTCTGCTGTCTGAGCACAGGAATTGTGTTCCAAGGAGAAGGATGGGTTTTTTCCACTCTCCCTTCTTGCTTTTGGACTCAGACCTTTAAAGATTGGGTTAGAAACAGGGTGGGCAGCAGGTACAGGGAGTGAATCATGCCCTGTGCTCAGCATTGCTGAAGCCACACCTTGAGTACTGTGTTCAGGTCTGGGTCTGTCATTCTAAGAAGGACACTGAGGGGCTGGAGAGTGTCCAGAGAAGGGCATCGAGGCTGGAGAAGGTCCTGGGGGACCTGGGCTATGAGGAGGGGTTGAGGGAGCTGGAGGTGTTCAGGCTGGAGAAGAGGAAGCTGAGGAGAGACCTCATTGCTCTCTACAGCTCCCTGAAGGGAGGTTGGAGCAAGGAGGGGGCAGCCTCTGCTCCTTGGTGGCAAGAGACAGAAGCAGAGGAAATGGTTCCAAGCTGCCCTAGGGGAGGTTCAGGCTGGATGCTAGGAAATATTTCTGCACTGGAAGGGTTCTCAAACATTGGGATGGTCTTTCCAGGGCAGTGCTGGAGTCACCATCCCTGGAGGTGGTCAAGCAGCCTGTGGAGCTGGTGCTTAGGCACATGGTTTAGTGTTGGCACCTCAGTGATGGGTCAAGGGTTGGACTGGATGAGCTTGGAGGTCTCTTTCAACTGGCTGTATTCTGTGATTGATTACAGAGGAATTTGGGAGGCTGGTGAGTACCAGCAATGCACTAATTTTTGTGGGCATCGTGGTGGTGTTAGCAGAAGAAAAGATCAAATTGGAACGAAGAGAACTAACCTGTTGTATAATCACTTTGCATCTGTCTTCTGGTTCTGGGTGTGACAACTTCAGTGTGCTCCTGTGGATTGTGCTTCTGAGGAGACAGGCCTTGGCCAGTGGTGGTGGAAGTAGGTGTGAAGTAGTAATCATGACTCAGGGTGCAAGTCAGGAGTGAGTACAGCTTTTCCCATTTGTTAGGGAGCCTACAAGTCCATCCTGTCCCTGGCACATTTGGCTTATAACAAAGCTAAAATGAAGAAACCTTAGCTAATGAAAGGTTGAAAGTGCTGAGGCAGTACCACAGGTGAAGTTTGTCCTTCTTCCCCTATTGGCTCTGTGAATCTCTTCTGGAGAGTAAACACAGTTTTGGTCTGGGGGTTAGGTTGATTTCACCTGCTTCTTCATATCATAGAAGAGTACAGTAGGTGAAGTAGAAAATCAGGACTTGATGATTGTGTCCCTGCCCTCCTTTTATGTAGATTTAGTGTTGTCCTGTAGCTCACAGGGCACTGGAACTGTTGTTTTCCCTACCACAGGTCGGGAAACTGAAGCAGAAGGTGATGAAATGGCTCTTCAAACAGGCATCAAGAAATATACTGAAGAACTGGGAATAAAACTAGTCTGGAGATTTATAGCTGTTAATAACTTTCTTACGCAGCAGAGAGAAGCAATTGCAAGAACCAGACACCACATTTAATATAGCAAACACTTTTTATGAGCAAGTGTGGTTTGGGTTTTTGTTTGTTGTGGGTTTGTTATTATTTTCAATTTTTTAAATTGTTTTTTTTTTCCCCTGAAATGTATTCTCTTTAATCTTTGGGAGGGATGAAACTGGGAGGAGGACAGGAAAATTCTCATCTATTTTGGTAGGAAAGTGAAGGTTGTGGATTGTTTTCTGTGCCTGCAACTGACTAGGTTGAGAAAAGGCAGTACCTGGGCACAGCATGAGCAGTGTATGAGGATTTCTCTTTTTCCCCCTTTCCTTTTGGCCTTTTCTATTTCCATCCTTTTCCATTTCTTTGTATGATGTAGATCTTTGCACCTGTGCTAATTTTGGGTTGGATTTGTGTTGGTGATCTTTCATAGATTCATAGAATGGTGTAGGTTGAAAGGAACCTTAAAGCTCATCCAGTTCCAACCCCCCTGCCATGGGCAGGGACACCTCCCACTAGCACAGGTTTTTCAAAGTCTCGTCCAACCTGGCTTTGAACACCTCCAGGGAGGGAGCATCCACAATCTCCCTGGGCAGCCTGTTTCCAGGGTCTCCCCACCCTTATTCTATAATGAATTTCTACCTAATCTCTAGTCTGAATCCAGTGCAAAGCCATTGCCCCTTCTCCCGTCACTGTCAGCCCTTGTCAAAAGTCCCTCCCCAGCTTTCTTGTAGGTCCCTTTCAGGTACTAGAAAGCTGTCCTGAGGTCTTCCTGGAGCCTTTTCCAGGCTGAACAGCCCCAACTCTCCCAGCCTGTCCCCATAGTTTTGTGGAAGTTGTTGTCACAATATTGACCAACCTTTTGACTTCAGAAGCGAAGTCATCCTCCTGGCATCACTCTCCAAGTCATTGTTCTTCCACAAGGAAGATAAAAAAGGCCCCAAAAGCAAAGATAGGACTGAAACATGAATGTATATAGGAAGAAACAGTGTTGGGGGTGGGTTTTCTTGCTGAAATTCTTTATCAAGATATTCTGGAAAGGGCTCTTTGGGTTTGTATCCAGTTTGGATTGCCATAGGTGTTGTATGTTACCAGTCAGGTCACTCCCTCCTCTTTGTCTTCTAATTTTATTTATTTTACTTGGTGGTGTATTTTTGGTTTGGTTTTTTTTTTTTTTCCTTTAGTGGATTTTGAAGAAGCCTGTTTGCTACTTCTTCAGAGGTACCTTAATAATCTCACCTGTTCTGCAAGTTCCATGCTGCCTGCCAGTGCTGTGGTTAGCAGGCATGGGCAGGATAGCTGAACGCTCTGGTGCAATGGAGTGTGCCAGCAGAAATTAGCTCTCAACCTAGGTATTTGCTTGCAGGGAGTAATGAAATGCAAAGTTGCCAGGTCAGGAGTTGGGTTTGTATTGATTGATGTTTAACCTTGGGTAAGGCCTTTAGCCTCTCTTTAACAATGAATGGGCTGCAGCACCTCTTCCTTTCTGAGAGAGAAGTGTAGAAATGTTACAGGTAACTGACTCAGCAAGCTGCTTGTCACTTGACTTCTTCCAGCATCTTCTGAGAGCAGCAGCAATCCGAGACCTGTGTGTAAGTGCTTACCTGGTGGTGTGCATTTACAGTAATGGGAGACCCTCATAGGTCAATGCCAGTGTTGGCTGTGCAGGTCTTAACTCAGAGAGTAAAGCAGAGATGCTAAACTCTGCAACATGAATATTTGAACTTGTCCTTTTTTCTTTTTTTTTTCCCTGTGTGCCATCTCCCACTCCTGAAATCCCTTACTTCATATGAAATGCAAAAGGCTTCTGCTGAACTCTATTTCAAGCCTTAGCTCTCTGTTGAGGGCAGCATCAGCCCCCATGCAATCCCTTGCAGGCTTCATGCTGCAGTGCGGCGAATGGAGGTGAGCAGGGTTTTGAACTCGTTCTTCATTGCAGCACAGAGCTGCTGGCTAGCAGTGCCTGGCCGAGTCAAAACAAGTCGTGGGGAAGCTCCTATGAATTATGCGTGACAGCCTGACCTATTTGCAGGCCAGTCTGTTTGCCATGCAGGGCCAGCGGGATGGCCTTTGCCATCAGGCTGATGGCTGCACCCACTGCTGATCTTTCATGGTTTGCATTTTGTTTCCCACTAGGGAATGGCAGTGTAAAGTCTTAACATGTTTTCAGATTGTTTTCTTTTGACAGCCCTATAATCTAATTTTTCTCATTAAAGTATTCCAGTTAGCCTCCAACCAGCACAAGTCCCTACTGGTCTGAAGGTCCAGTTTCAGCAGGAGATGTGGAGAATCTGGGGGGGGATTAAATTAGGAGATGATTTGGTTTTTTTTCTTCTCCTTGCTGAAACAAAAGTATTGCTCTGTCCCTGTGACACTAGTGGGCATGCCATCTTCAGTAGTGTTTTAAAGAAGAGAGAGCAACCTTTTTCACCTCCTCAGTATGTTTTATCTGTATACTGTGAGGAGGAGGGGAGCTGCCTTAAAAGTTAACAATAGGAAGGGTCAGCCCAAGAATTTTCGCCCTGGGTCAAGAACATCCAGTAGCAGTTGTCACTTCATACCTGGGCTGTGGCCTTTACGAAACAAAGAGATAGTTTTGGCTTGGGCAGGAAAACTTTGAAATTAAGAAAGCAGTTTGAATATTTGAGAGTGTTAGGAAGGAATCAGTGCCAGGTGAAGACAGCTACAGGTATCCAAAGAAATGTCTAGTTTCTTTCCTTAGGGGAAAAAAAATGTGTCAAAGTAGCACTTTTATAGTCCTGAAGTTTCTGGCTGTTAACTCTTTCTGCATTAAAAAGCTCCTCACAAACCACATGTGACAAAAGCACGGCTGAGTTGTGTTGCATTGCAATTTTCACACTGTTTTTTAGCTATAAAAATATAATACTTAAAAAAAAAAAAAAAGGCAATCCAAACCAAGGGTGGGTTTGGATTCTTGGATTGCTCTCTTTTATTTGTTTGGATTATCTTGTATATTTATTTGGTCTGGGCAGTTGTTAATATAGACTTTCCTACTTGGGGATGAAGGTTTCATGGAAAGGCTGCTTAATTCCTGCTGCCTGATTTGCCTGCTGTTGTTAAAGTAGGTTTGATTTAGAGTAGAATAGCATAGCATAGAATAGCATAGCATAGAATAGCATAGCATGGAATAGAATAGAATAAGCCAGGTTGGAAGAGACCTCTAAGATCATCCAGTCCAACCTACCACTTCGCTCACTAATGAGTCTGACTTTTGTTGCTCGGTGAGGGAGCAGAAGGACAAGAACCAAAATGGCTAAGAAGAATTCACTGGTAGGGCTTTTTGGCTTGCTGAGGAGAGAGCAGGCAGAGGAGCAGCTCTGGCACACCTGAGCTGTGATCTGCAAGGGCAAGTAGGGGAGAGCAAGGGGAGAGTGTCAGGAGGAACGAAGGTTCTCAATGCTTCTCACGCTGGATCTTTTGTTTGTTTCCCAATCCCCTGACACAAGAGCTGTCAAGTTAAAACCTTTGCACATGACTTCACTTTGGAATCAAACGGATTTTTAGCTGCTTCAGCAAGTTCCACACCTGAAGCCAAGCTTTCAGCCTCATTTAATCCCTTCAGAGCCTCCAGAGCTCTAGGTTCACACCTGTAAGATGATCCTACATACCAAATCACAAAAGCGATGGAAATGGAGCACTCATGTGCTACTGATTTGAAGTTCAGTGTCTCCTGCGCTGCTCCAAGCCATTTTTTCTGCTTCCATTTAATCTGTTTTATCTTCTTGTCCTATGAAAGGAGCATTGACTGGGAGAGGAGGCTGGAGTCCTTCTCAGCTGTCACCCACATGGCCAATATCTGGCCACTAGCTCTTGTAACAGCAGGCACAGTTATTGCTTAGCTATTGATGTAGGCACAGTTGGATTTTGCCCTCCAGACTGTGAGCTGATGCAGTTAAAATCTTTAGCTAACTAAGCTGAGAGTCAAAATTAGACTTTTGTCATCAAATCTTTTCAGCCCAGCAGCGGTGCACTGAAGCAATATATATGGTAAATATACCTCCAGGGAGTTCTTACCATTAAAAAAAAAAAAAAAATCCCTCTAAATCGTCTGTGGAATGTCCTTCTAATCTGTGAGGGAGAAATTTGATTTTGTGAGATGTTTACGTTTCTTCCTGCTGAACCTGCAACCTTGTTCAAACCTGGTGTAAGTCTGGTGATCACAGAATGCTTTAGGTTGGAAGAGACCTCAAAGCTCAGCCAGTTCCAACCCCCCACCATAGGCAGGGACACCTCCCACTAGAACAGGTCACTCAAGGCCTCATCCAACCTGGCCTTGAACACCTCTAGGGAGGGAGCATCTACAACCTCCCTGGGCAACCTGTGCCAGTGTCTCACCACCCTCACTGTGAAGAACTTCCTCCTAACATCTAGTTTAAATCTCCCCTCTTCCAGTTTAAACCTGTTACCCCTTGTCCTGTCATTATAAGACCTTGTGAATAGTCCCTCACTATCTCTCCTGCAGGTCCCTTTCAGATTCTGGAAGGCTACTATAAGGTCTCCTGGAAGACTTCTCTTCTCCAGGCTGTCCTCATGCTGCCAGAGCTCGAATGGAAGCAAAGAGCTTGGTCACAGTGCTGCCAGCCTTTCCCTCCTGGCTTGCTCTTTTCTGGCATTGCCAGAGCATCCCTTCTGGTCTGCTGGGGCTGGTGTTTTGGGACAAGGAACTGTACATCTGGTTTCTCAGCCATGATGCCCTCCTGTCTCTGAGGAGAACAAATAGGAACCTTCATGAGAATAATTCGATGCAACATGAGACCCAGAAGTTATGGGAACCACAAGGTTGCATTGTGGTATCAAAACATAATGTTTTTTTTTTTAGGGGGGGTTTCTATTTTCCTCTTGAGTTCCAGTCTCTTAAAAGTGACTCCTGTAGGGCACTTTCTTCTAGAGATCCAGTGGCACAATAATGGCCTTTTCTGTTTGGGCTGCTGCTTTGCTGCTGCTGAGGTTTTAACAGCAATGAGGTCTGGGAGGCAAACCAAAGCTGCAGTTAAAGGTACTGCAGTAATGTAGAAAAAATGTGCAGGAACTCAATAGCCTTGCTGGTGTTAAGGACTTTGGTCTCAGTAGAGCACCTGATCTGGCTGTTACTGCAGAGAGGGATGAGCATCTTCTGGCCCCAGTTTGTGCACATCCATCCATCCATCCATCCATCCATCCCCTCCATCAGGCCAGTGTTGCTGTCAGCTGTGGGCCCCCAGCTGAAGGAGCTGGGAGCTGAAAGGGACTGAGTCAGTGGCAGTGCAGGATTAGATTATGCTCAGAGGATTATGGTGTACATGGGAGCACAGGAACATGCTTGTGTCACTGCAACTTTGCTCTTCTGAGACGAGTCTGAGACTTTGCTGAGAAACTGCCAGTCAGAGCACTGGTCTGGGAGCTGAGGAGTGCATGAATGGCCACTTCACAAGGCTGGAAATGAGAATACTTGAATGCAGTGCACAAGAGGAATATACTTCATCAGGAGGCATATTTAAACTGAAATTGCCAGTTGAGTTTAAACACAGCTCTTGAGAAAAGCTGCAGTCAGCACTACTGAAGGTAACTCTGTCCAGTACACATTAAACTCTCTCAAATCACCAAACAGGGAGGACAGTGCTGGAGGAGATAGAGATGAAGACTGAGTGGGATACTTTTCCAGCAGCCCCTTCTGTGGCCATCGTCACCACAGGCCTGTTTGCAGGATGAGTAGCTTGATGAGAACATTTCTTGTCTCCTGCTCTCTTACACCTGTTTTGATTGGATATATATATATATTTTTTTTTTTTATATTATAGAATGTCTCAGGCTGGAAGAGACTCTGGAGATCATGTAATCCAACCTCCCTCTCATGGGCAGGGACACCTCTCAATTAGCCCAGGTTACTCAAAGCCCCATCCAACCTGGCCTTGAACATCTCCAGGGAGGAGTCATCCACAGCCTTTCTTGGATAATCCATTCAGAGTCTTGCCACCTTTGTAGTGAATAATTACTTCCTAAGATCCAATATAAACCTATTCTCCTTCAATTTAAATCCATTTCCCCTTGTCCTATCAGTGGACATCCCTCTGTAGCCTTCCTGTAGGATCCCTTCATGTACTGGAAGGCAGCTCTGAAGTCCCCCTGGAGTCTTCTCTTCTCAAGGCTGAATGACCCCAGCTCCCTCAGCCTGTCCTCACAGCAGAGGTGGTCTTTCACATGGCACTTGGGTATGAGGATTTTAATAGCAGCTGGTCCCTGACAAAGTCAAGGCTGCTATGGAGTGTGTGAATCAGTACAAATAAATTGCCATATAGCATCAGATCTGCTGCTTTTGTTCTTTGTGCTGAAATACATCTTCAGTAGTTTATCAAGTGCCTAATGGAAAAAAAAAAAAGTGTGCTCACTCAAGAAATCCACATCCATTCCAAGCAGGGTGTCAGATGTTAACTGCTTTACATCACTAACATCTTGACTCTCCTTCACCTGAAGGATTTCTGCTCAAACACTGACTTGAAGGCAGCATTTCCTCTTCTTTTCCATTGCAGTGACAGTTCTGGTTTCTCAGATTTGTTTGCAGTTACAGGTAGCTGATTGAATTGAAGAGCTGAAATTGATTTCTTTGCCCTTTTTTTTCCCCTGTTTTTTTTTTTGGTTTTTTTTTCCTTTCCCCCTGCAAGTCTCTGTTTTTTTGGTTTGTTTTTTTTTTTGTTACCATGCCAAGTTTATGGAATAAGCAGAGAAGCATCTTTCAAGTTCAATGTCAATAGCAAGATATGTCTGCAGCAGACTTAACATTTGTATGTGCTCTCGATTTTATCCAAAGCTTTTGTACCAAACTTCTCTGCTGGCTGGAATCTGTTATTGACTGCATAGATCTGCATCTACTTTACTAGCTCCATATTTATACAAATAAAGCAACCTGACCCCTCAAGGTAGCAAGACAACCTACAGTACAGAGCAGCAGCCCAAGCACAGCAGTTTGGGGAACAGAGTAGGGTTGGGCACCTCTGGGTTTAGGCTCTTTGACGTAAGAAGGATTAAGCCTTGGCTTCTAAAGTGCATAATCCTGAAAACTGCAGTGCTGGAGTTTTGTAATGTCTGAAGCAAGCTGCAGCATATAGATGTTGGGTGGTTTGTAAGCTGGATGCTGCTTGTAGCCCACCTCCACAAAGGCTTCTAGAAAAACACAGGGCTGCTGGAGGTGGTGTGCTATCCAGCAGGGGGGATGCTGGAACCAGCCAGTGTAAAAGAAGGGCAAAGCCAAGCAGTTACCCAAGATCTTGAAAACTGGTATGAATCCCAAGAGGACACCATTCTTTGGTATGTTCCTAGCAGCTTCAGGTGATTTTGTTTGTGTGACTCCTTCTGAGTCCCTGGTCCTAGTTGCTGTATGAAGGCTTTTGGAGAGCTGTTGGCTTCCCTGTCAGAGATGACACAAGGACAATGCTGGTGGGTTTTGGCACAGTCTTGTTTTGCTATCAGTTTTTGCATGTTACTAGGATCAAGATTTTCATCCCTCTTTCTTAACCCTTCAAATGATGCTAAGCAGTTGTGTTCCTCTGCCCTCCAGCGTTTTTCAATGGAGAACATAGAATCCTAGAATCAGTCAGGGTTGGCAGAGGCCACAAGGATCATCCAGTTCCAATCCCCCTGCCATGCCCAGGGACGCCCTACCCTAGATCAGGCTGCCCACAGCCTCATCCAGCCTGGCTGCAAACACCTCCAGGGATGTGGCCCCAACAACCCCCCTGGGCAACCCATTCCAGGCTCTCACCACTCTCATGCTGAACAACTTCTTCCTCACATCCAGTCTGAATCCCCTCACCTGCAGCTTTGCTCCATTCCCCTTAGTCCTGTCACTACCTGATAGCCTAAAAAGTTCCTCCCCAGCTTTTTTGTAGGCTCCCTTCAGATACTGGAAGGCCACAAGAAGGTCACCTCGGAGCCTTCTCTACTCCATTTTGAGTTCAGTTTCAGAATTTTTAAGCAACTTCTCTCAGAGAACCACTTCCCTAAAATATCTGTGGTGTTTTCTGTTTTCTTGGGTGTGTTCTTTTGTGGCACAGGAACCTGCCTATCATTCTGCCTGACCAAGAGGAAGCTCTCATTGCTGCTGTCTGTTCCTCTGTACCAGCACAGGGGAGGGAGGGATGCTGACTCCTCAGTGCATACAGTTTAAGTAGCTCTGAGGATTTTTCTTTGCCTTTCCATTTTTGCTCTGGTTCAGTGTGTGCCTTGATGATGGGTACAGATCGAAGCAGAGTGCCTTGGGAGGAAGCACAGGGCAGCCTCCAAAGCCTGCTGTAGTCCCTGGCACCAAGTGGACTTGTCAGATCTCAGCAGGGCTTTAGGGACCCCAAATCCTTGTGGGAGTTAGGAAAGGATTTGAGATTGTACTGGTTTTGCTCTAACTCAGCAAGAACTCTTCTCAGCATCACTGCTGCTGGCCTTTTTAGTTAGCTTGTTTGTTTAATAGTGGCATCACAATATTTTGTGCTCTGCTCAGCTGCCCATGTTCCAGGTAGTCCATGACCCTCCTGCATTCGGCAGCCTCAGTCGGGAAGTCCCAGAAAACGTGGAAGCAGAATCAGCATGGTTTGAGTGAAGTCTGCAATGACAGATCAAAGAGGCCAACAAAGCAGCACTATTCTGAGCTTACACAAGGCCTAGAGAGCCTGGCTTTTGAACATGACCCAGATCAGGTTTTGTGCCTCCTGCACAACACCAAATACTTTGAGAGAACCCTAGCGTTTGAGACTCTCCAAGAACTGTGTTCCAGAGATTCTTTCATTTGGACTGTGACAGCTGCCTCCAAAGGAACTTCTTGGTCAGAAGTACCTGCACCTTAACAAATGTGCTGCTCTTCAGGGCATCAGGAACACTTTCTTCTCAAAGTCTCTCTCAGCATGATGGCTTTCAGGCAAAAACTATCAGCTTGTGTGTCCCCATTGAGATCAGACTCCTCTTGCAAACTGTAGAGGTGAGCCTGTGTGTAATCACCAAGCCTAAGGGGCACACTTGCACCTTTTACTGAGTCTGTCTTTTGGAAATGAGTACTTTAAACGTGGGGTAAATGCAGTTTGGTCCAAAGCTTCTTTTGCAGTGAGGTGCCTTTGACCATTTTGTCCCACATGTCTGTTACCAGGGTGTGTCTGTCTTATCTGCTTGCTGTCCAAATTCCTTTCCCCATTTGTAATTGCTGAGGAGAGTTTTGACTTCATAAGGTTTAAGACATCTTTGGCTAAAGAGTTAATTTATAGAGAACCAGGGGGATGTTTTAGATGGATATCTCAGTATTAATAGCTCTTCCAAATTTACGGTAGGTGCTCTGCTTCAAGGCTTAAGGCAGTCCCCACCCCTGGGGAGACTATGAGGTTTCTTGCACCTTTCCACGAAGCATCTGGCATCAGCCTATGCAGAAGACAGGATATTGGATTAAAAGCCTCCGATCTCATCCACTGTGCCAGCTTCTGTCTTCAGCTACTCCCCATCAATAGTGGCTCCTGCAGAATGATGGCATTCTCTTTTCAGGTATTAAAGAAACCTAAGGCTTGGAGTCATCAGCAAAAGTTTTAAGAGCAAGTTTGTCACTGTTCTCAAGAATTTCTTCCTTAGCAACATTGCTGAGTTCCTCAGGTGAATCCTGCCTGAGCTCTGCTGTCTGGCTGCTCAGAAGTGGTCCTGAGTATCCTGAGCCTCACTGTACTTGACATTGGCATCCTGCTATGAGGAAAATGGTGCCACTTCACTGGGAAATGGATGCCCAGAGTCTTGTCTCTGTGTCAGAGGTCTGTAATAAATGCAGGTCTGGAAAAGGTGGATCTTCATTCTTCACTTCATAAAGGCTTGCTTGGATTTTGTTATCCCTTTAACACTAGGGGGATCTTGGGTATTAGGCCTTTAAGCTGCTTTGTGGAAGTCATTTGACTTGCACAGATGGTGCTTTCCTTGCTGTCTGAAACGTGAGGCTTTTTAATTTCCCTTGGGTTCTCTCATTGAACCTGACTGGGATTTCTTGAATGGAGATTTTCCTCCTTGAGCTCTGACTTGCTTATCTGAAATAAAATTTTGTCTTATGGGAGCAACACATGGAAATCTTCAACTTGTAGGTAGAGTTGGCACATTCAGTCATCTGTTTCAGGCTTGGTATTTCCAGTGTGCCTGCTCTAGTGTGCAGAAGTAAGAAAGTCCTGGTCTGCTCTTCCAAGCAGGGTTTTTTTTTGTTTGGTTGTTTTTTTGTGGGGGGAAGATGGGGGGAGTTGTTTGGTTTTTGTGGTGCCACTATTTCAGAAGAGCTAGCAAAAGGTGATTCATTGAAGATGCAATGCATGAGTAGACAAAGAGCTCTATGAGATGCTGGTCTGTCCTTGGCCTGGCTAACTGCCTGGTGTTAGTGTTGGCTACATAAACCTGCTGCATGGACACTGACATCCCAAAGCCCCAGATGCATTTGGGTTGTGAATTGTGGTGCACACACAATGCAGCAGCTGAAAGGTGGTGTTGGTGAATCCCATTGCCTTTGCTCCGTCTGCCAGGCAGTGTTATGGATCTCCACCAGCTGAAAATGTTAACCTCTTTGCTTTATAATATCTGTTACTGAAAGCCACTGGTGGGTTTCTTTAATGCAGCAGCTGAGCTGCTTGATCAGAATAGACTAGACTAGGCCAGGTTGGAAGAGACCTCCAAGATCATCCAGCCCAACCTATCACACAGCCCTAGCCAATGGCACTAAGTGCCCCATCCAGTCTTTTCTTGAACACCTCCAGGAATGATGACTCCACCACCTCCCTGGGCAGTCCATTCCAATGCCAATCACTCTCTCTGGGAAGAACTTCCTCCTAATATCCAGCCTGTACCTCCCCTGGCACAGCTTGTGACTGTGCCCTCTTGTTCTGTTGCTGGTTGCTTGGGAGAAGAGACCAACTCCACCTGGCTACAGCCTCCCTTTAGGTAGTTGTAGACAGCAATGAGGTCTGCCCTGAGCCTACTCTTCTCCAGGCTAAACAACCCCAGCTCCCTCAGCCTCTTCTCATAGGAGAACTGCTGCTAGGAGCATCACCTGGTAGACTCCCAAGCAAAATGAAAACCCTCAAAAAAAGTGGTAGGCAAAAGGAGGAGGTAGAAAGTGTGGAGGCCAGCCCTGGACAGAGCTATGCTGTGCCTGAGAGGTTAGAGCTCTGTGACCTGCCTCTAAGTCCCCTCGCTGGCAGGGAGATCGAGATGACGTCTCCCAGAGCAGGCAGCAGAGCTGGTTGGGTGAGCGTCTGCTGACCTACTTCAGCCACAGTGACCCACGGTAGCTTAGCCTGGTTCCAGAGCAGCCCTGCTGACCCCGCTGGCTTACGGCGGCAGTGGGTTAGCAGGTTTGAGGGGGTGGTGATCCCCAGCGGCCACGAGTGGTGCTGTGTGTCATGGGAGCAGGCACCGTGCTCCCAGCCCAGGCAATGCAAGAGGCTGTTGGTGCCAAGTCTGCTTTCTGTGACTGGGATTTTGCAGCAGTGAGTGTGACCCATCTGCAAAGAACACGTGAGTGCACAAATGCCTGCTCAGCTTGCAGCTGCCTCGCTGACTCCAAAGGCCTTGACTTGGCTACACTAAAAAAAAAACAACAGCAAAACACAATGAACCAAACCAATCAATCAAAACCAACCCAAACCAGGCAAACTTTAACATTCATGAGCGAGCTTCTCAGCATCCTCTGTATGCTCCCGAGAGCAAGGGTTAGTCAGTCACTGCTTCTATTCTCTTGCATGCTGCATGGGATTTGTAACCCAAACTTGGTAAGATCTCCTAAGGTTATCTGTAAACTGAGAGGTCTGCTGCAGGCACTGGGTGCATACAGAGCATTACAGCTGCTTCTCCATCAGTGCCAGCCCTGTCTGGATGTGTTCCTGTGTGACCTGCACTAGATTCTATGGTCCTGTTCTGGTAGAGGAGTTGGACTCAAATATTTCCAGAGGTCCCTTCCAACCCCTAACATCCTGTGATCCTGTGAGAACCAAAGTCTTTTAACAGCAGACAGTACACTGGAGGGTGTTCCCCACAACGGTTTCTAAGATGTTCTGCAGCACAGAACACTCTTTGGCTGTTGTGGGTTACTTTCAAGGACCCTTTGTTGATCACTTGATAGCATTTCAAGGTCTGGTCCCCAAAGAGGAGAGTGTAGGAGAGGGTTACATTGTTTTGCTATGAAAAAAGACAGAGATTTCCAGAGGTCCCTTCCAACCCTAACATACTCTGATCCTGTGAGAACCAAAATCTTCTTTTAACAGCAGACTGTACACTGGAGGGTGTTCCCCCCAACAGTTTATATGATGTTCTGCAGCACAGAACACTCTTTGGCTGTTGTGGGTTACTTTTGAGGACCCTTTTGTTGGTCACTTGATAGCATTTCAGGGTCTTGTACCTAAAGAGGAGAGTGTAGGAGAGGGTTATGTTGTTTTGCTGTGAAAAAAGACAGGGGTAAATACCTTCAGCTGTTTCCAACAGAAGCTGTTTATGCACAATTCTGAGTTTACTAATGTAAGATTTGTCTTCTGGCTGTTCTAGGCGTTTGGGCAGGCCCATACCAACCACAAGAAGGTAGCAGCAGATGGCGAGAGCAGAGAGGAGACCTTGATTCAGGAATCGGCCACCAAGGAAGAGTACTACATGAAGAAGGTTATGGAATTGCAGACAGAACTTAAGCAGCTCAGAAACGTCCTTGCCAACACTCAGTCTGAAAACGAACGCCTTAATTCCATTGCACAGGAACTGAAAGAGGTGAGTGAAGGTGTACAGCGTGCATCACAGCTCCAGTTGTAGCTGGGAGTTATTGTGCTGAGCAGGAAAGATTCTTCAGCCCATGGATATCTGCTTGCTATGCTGGGTGGTCTCTGTGAGACTTCAGCTCAGCATTATGTTCACCCAAAGCTGTGGTTCAGCAGTGAAGCCAGGTTTTCATTTCCCTCCACCAAACCAGCCTGGTGTGGCCACAAATTCAGTCTGCCTTGTACAAATGCCTACTGCTTCTGCAGTAGCCACTGTGTTGTGTCCCAAGTGATGTCACAGAAAATGACAGCAAGTCTGAACCACACTGGTGCTGTGGGCACTGTGCATCAGTTCCTTCACTCCAAGAACTACTGCCTTAAAAAAGCAAAGGGACCTGCCTAGTCCAAGTGCAAAAGTGCTCTGGATGTGTGTTTTATGCTTGACTCCCAATACAGATTTTCTTGCTACAAAATATTTGGGGCATGATTTCCCCTTTTATCACTTCTTCCACCCTAACTCTGAAGGATGTGGAAGCTTAATGAAACTTGGAATTGCACAAAAAGGAGTAATAGTAAAACTTAGAGCCTTGTGTATTCTCCCAAGGAAGTGCTGGGTTTTACTTCTGGGTAGGCTGACCATCTCAGAGTGCCTTTGACCTTTTCTTGTATTAGTACTGAAACTGCCTATTTCTGAGGGGAGGTAATCACTGAGCAATTGACTTTAAAATGTCAATTACTTACCAAATCTGTAGCTCAGCAGGAGTCCCTGTGGCACCGATGCAGAAAAGAATTGTTTGGGGAGCTCAAATCATTACTTCAGTTTAGAGTGGGTAAAAGTTACAGAGCCTCTAAAGAGTAGAGGGATGTGGTAAGCAAGCAGCCTTCAATCATCATTCTTTGAAGTGTTGGGTTCTCATCTAGCCCTGGGAGAGCTGGCTGGCCTCCCACTGCCAGGGGGGGCAGGTCAACTAAAAGGCCCCATCTCAATCCCAGCATACTCTGACCACAGCTGAAAATCACAAGTGTCTCATCTCATTTCTCTAGAACGTGGTAACAAATCTGTGGGTAAATGTGGGAGATGTGGGATGCCTCTCTTGAAGGTGATCAGACAGGCCAGTCAAGCTTTCCTTTAATTTCACATGGGTCCTGGCTGTGGGATAGCAGGGCTGGAATCTGGCCATGTGCTCTGCTTAGGCAAGAAACCAGTCCCTGCAAGTACACACACACACACCCCTCTTGTCTTCATTTCCTAACCTTTAAGAGCACTTCAAAAGAGAAGCTCCCTGCCCTGGAGGCAGCCTTGTGCCCCTATCAGATTCCAGACTCTGCTCAGGGTGGGGAGCGAACAGCAGATTGCAGTCCAGCTCCCTGCAGTGCTGCTGTTACCTGGCTAGAAATAAAGGCTAATTACTGTATTCACTGATTGCAAATTTTGAATGGAAACTGAACTGAAAAAAAACCCCCAAAGTCTAATGTGATAAGTTTCTAGAATCCTGCAGTTAGGAGTTTCTCTGCCTGTTGATTTGTGTCATCTCAGCGTGTGTGTTCTTTCCTTCTTTTGTTTTTGCCTAGCTGTTTCTTCTGCTGGTCAATTGTGGTGGGGTGAAGAGGTGTGGAGGAGAAAAAAAGAAGTGGCTTTGGTGTTAAAATGAAAACATCTGGGCCGGTTGATCCTGTGTGGTCTGAAATTCTTTTCCTCCAAAGATTTGTGCATTGCATTGTGGTTTGAATTGCTTTGTAATTACTGGTAGGGAATAAGTGAAGTGAGATGTCCTTCTCCTGGCCCCCAAAAAAGCCATTTTGAGGGCTTGGCTTTTCTCTCAGAAGATGCACCAAAAACCAGGCAGTTGTTCAAATATTTCACCATTTGTTATTTGGGTAATGGAAGCAGGGCCTGGGCCTGCTGTGGTGATTTATAGATCTACCAGCAAGTCTAAAAGGAATCAGGGAGAACTTGTAGTGGTTATTATAAGCCAGTAAGCAGGACAAGCAATGTGCTTTTACCCTCTCCCTGTTGCCATGTTTAGCTTTAGCCTGCCTCATGGTAAAGCTTCCATCCTCCTCCATCCTCCTCCATCCTCCTCCGTCCTCCTCCGTCCTCCTCCGTCCTCCTCCGTCCTCCTCCGTCCTCCTCCGTCCTCCTCC
>VWZI01015917.1:71286-100693 GCA_013396835.1 Psilopogon haemacephalus | reverse complement strand
TCCTCCTGCATCCTCCTGCATCCTCCTGCATCCTCCTGCATCCTCCTCCATCCTCCTCCATCCTCCTCCATCCTCCTCCATCCTCCTCCATCCTCCTCCATCCTCCTCCGATATTAGTGCAAGGAGATTCTGTGCTGTGAAGAATGCTGCTGTCATCTGAAGGTGTTGGAGACAAAGGTGGGATGTGGTCTGCTGGTTTATACTGCAGAGACACAGTGGAAATTCCTTCATTTTTTTTCCTGACTTAACAATGAAAGAAAAACTCCTGTGGCTCTTCTCCATCGTGCAGAGAACATTTGTAGTCAGATCTAGTCCTTGCAGCATGCATTTGGGAGGTCCTGTACTACTGCCCGTTGAGGGAACGGACTTCCAAGATGTCTGAGGGAACAGGAAGCTTTGCTTCTATTGCAGCCATGCTGGATTTGATCCAGACGAGAGGAAGGATGTGGAAAATACTTCATTGTGTGTCCTCTGGCAAGACAGAGGGCTCCTCCTATCAAAAGGACGTTTAAAAGAAAGAAATTGGGGGAAAAAAAATGGGGGAATTAACCAAGGCTGAATCTAAGCTTTAAGGGAGATTGGCTCATCAGGGCTGGCTGCAGAAGCTTTTCTCTGCTGCTTTGTAGCTGGCTGATAGGAGACAAAGTTGTACTGGTGTGTTTCTGAAGAAATCTGTTCTGTCTGTAGTAGTGGCGCAAGGAGGATGGTTGAGGACATCAGACAGCAGCTTCTCAGCTTCTCCTAAGATGCTGCTGGCAGTAGTGGGGGTGGGTTGAAAGCAGCTGCTGACTGCGTGGGTGGGAAGCACATTTGCACCCACCCCTTTAAGATGCTGTCATTCTTGTCTTGTCTTCTCAGGGCGCTTGCACAGAAGCAGTGAGCTGTTTCCGAAAGGAGGAGAGTGACACTCAGTGCACTTGGAGTAGCTGTAGCAGGCACAAGTGGTTTTTGTGCTTCTCTTGAATTATCTAACTTCAGCCTGTTGAGACAGGTCGGAAGGGTGGGGTCGTTCATGAGTTGAATCACTGTCATTAGCTAGCTCAGCAGCTTCTGTGTCCTGGCAGAGTCACTGGAAGGAGTAACTGCTCCTGACTAAGTGCTAATTCCTATTCCTTTTTAGTCTTCTTTCATCTCTCCTGTGTTTTGAAGGCACCCAAAGAGATTTCATCGGGTGATTTGGCTGTAAGGTAGCTGTTGCCCAGGATGGAGAGGCTGGAAAAGGAATGAGATCTTTTCTAGGAGAAGAAAAGGTGTCCTGGTTCTGTAAACTGAAGAATGCAATGTGTGTGTGCAGAGGAATGGCCAACGTGACATGGGACAGTGCACACTAAACAGCAGGTTTGGAAAGCCCCACAAGGTATTAGCAAAATAGGAGTAATTTTCTTCCTTCAAGGCTAGAAAATGGAAGCTTCTCTTGTGAAGAAAGATTATCATCTCCTAGATGATAATCACAGGCTCACAACATGTCAGGAGTTGGAAGGGACCCAAAGAGATCCTCAAGTCCAACTCCCCTACCAGAGCAGGACCAGACAATCCAGCTCAGGTCACAGAGGAACACATCCAGACAAGCCTTGAAAGTCTCCAGAGAAGGAGACTCCACAACCTCTCTGGGGAGCCTGTTCCAGTGCTCTGGGACTCCTACAGTGAAGAAGTTCCCCCTTGTGTTGAGGTGGAACCTCCTGTGCTGCAGCTTCCATCCATTGCTTCTTGTCCTATCCCAGGGGGTAAGTAGGCAGAGCCTGTCCTCCCCATCCTGGCCCCCAGCCTTCGGAGATTTATAAACATTGATTCAATCCCCTCTCAGTCTTCTTTATTCCAGACTAAGCAGCCCCAGGTCCCTCAGGCTCTCCTCATCAGGCAGTGCTCCAGTCCTCTAATCATCCTCATAGCCTTCCACTGGAGCCTCTCCAGCAGATCCCTGTCCCTCTTCAACTGGGCAGCCCAAAACTGAATGCACTATTCAAGACAGCCTGTGTAAATCTGGAAGATAATGAACACCATGCAGTTACCTGGCACTGCTATGCAGTTTTTTTTCTGTTGTTTTTCTCTTTTGTTTTTTTTGTGTTGGTAATGATGGAATTTCCAGGTCTGTGTTGAACACAGAAACTCAAATGTTTATCCTGGGGGTTTGTTTTGGTTATAGAAACTGGATACCAGGCATGCAGAGCACTGTGAAGATCTCAGTTTTAGCCCTTCATCCCAGGCTCTTGCCTCTTCTGGAGGCATTAGTCATGAGTTTCTTTTTGCAGAGTCTCAGCTGACTCTAGCATTCCTCATGCTCTAGTCGAGTCCTGGAAATAATTTCCTTAATGAAGTTCATGGCTTAAGAAGTTCATCTATACCCTGAGTAACCAGGAAAAAAACCAACCAACCAACCCTGACATGCTTACTTTTCAGTGAAGACCTAGAACTGCTTGTGGGTAGCTGAATGCTTCACTGATGGACACACAGATACTTGGCAGATTCAAATGGAAGCTGATTTCAGTCACTGAAAACATCAATCACAGTGCATTAGATCAGGCTGCTTCAACCACAGCTGCCCTCCCTGTGCAGTGTCACAGCTGCTTGTAGTCACTGCTCCATGTCTTTGGACAGAGCAGTGCTACAGGGGCTTCTGTCAGCTTTCTGGACCTTGCTGTTAAAATATGTGAAGAGTTTCTGAGAAGTCCAGGACTCAGTCTGCTCACAAGGCTGAGGGAGCTGGGGCTTGGAGCAGAGGAGCCTGAGGGCTGCCCTCGTTGCTGGCAGTGTGCAGGGCAGTGTCAGGAGGACGCAGCCAGGCTCTGCTCAGGGATGCCCAGTAACAGGACAAGGGGCACTGAGGGCAAGCTGGAGCAGAAGAGGTTCCATGGGAACGTGTGGGAAAAGTTTGTCACTGTGGGGGTGCTGGAGCCCTGGAGCAAGCTGTCAGAGAAGCTGTGGAGTCTCCTTTGGGGACATTCAAAACCTGTCTGGATGTGTTCTTGTGTGACCTGCCTTGGGTTATCCTGCTCTGGCAGCAAGGTTGGACTCTGTGATCTTTGGAGGTCCTTTCCAGCCCCTGACTTTCTATAATTTGACTGCTTTAATTGCTAGCAAGTGTTTGTTGTTTCAGAGCCAGTATTTTCACCGTGATATACCATGAATTTGTTAGTTGTGACCCTGCACACTCAGAGCTAGTGGCTAACCTTTTTCTATGAAGACAGAGTAATCTGATGGCAGACATTCTCCAGATTTCCTTAACACCATCACTGAAGGAGGAATATTCCTAAAGCTATGCTTACACTTCTGTTTTCCGCTAGGATATATAGTTAGGATGCTAAATGGTCCTTTGTGTTGCTCTCATTCTCCCTTTTGAATGCAGTGGTGACCTATGCAGAAAAATGTACACCAGATCTGCACTGCAGCCAAGGAAGGGAAGCCTCCGTGTTCTGCATTCCCTAAAGGCTGTGTCAGGAGCTGAAAGAAGGCAGAGGAAAGTGGGAACAACGTTTTATTGTGCTCTAAATTACAGGCCATGCACTCCTGCTAATTGGCCAAGAGTGTGTTTAAGTGGTTTATTGCAGTGCATTCTAGATTTGAAGTTCTGTGGCTGATGCATTCGGTAGTCCTGTACTTCTGTATCAAATCAGGACTCTTTTTTTCCCCACTTTTTAAATAAATGCAATGAAATCATATGGCATTTTCAGTGTTATCTCTGTAATGTTTCTGCACATATTGCAGAGGTCAATGAAAGAGCAAAAATACACTTGCTGGAACCTTATCTTCTCAACACCTGGCATGGTGTAGAGGAAGCCAGCCTCCCCATTCTGAATAGTGCCTAATCTGTGATGCTGCATATATAGGTGGACAGCTTAGAGAAGGAAAAGTGCTGCCAGCTTTATCATATTTTATTAGAAGAATCTTGGAGAAGAAAAAAAGTAGTTAATCTTTAAAGTTCTTTCCGTGCAGGAAGAACAGTAGTGGAGGAAGATCTGCAGCTTTTAGAAGCAGAAGTGTGAAGAATGGAAAAAGAGGCTGGGGTTGTGAATGGCATTAAAATGATGTCATGGGCAGGAAGTGGGGGGAAAAAAAGCACATTGGTTTAAATCTGGAATATGACTTGCAGGAAGAGGAAGGAAAATTACTTCACTGGTAATATCTGGATTAATTGGAGTAAAGTAAGCTGAAAAGCTCTGAAAGTTGCTGGAAGAATTGGGGGCCGTGGACCAATGGAGCTTGGATTTTTGGCAGTGTAAGAATATTGGATTGGGGTTTGTGTTTAGAAAATACAAAAGGTCTAAGTAAAGACTTTCCCAGAAACCTTGCCTCTAGAATGTGCAAAGAATTGGTGATCCTATGGAGGCAGAGTGAGTCAAGAAACTATGGTCACCAAAGAAACAGGAGAGAGTTGTTGATTGAAAGAAGCAAGAAAGCAGAGAGGTGGAGCAGGGTGTTGACAAAGAGCTAGGAGGGATGCACTTCTGTGTGAGGAGCTAAGGCAACCACAAAAGTCATCTCTTCATTGCAGGGCATGCTGGACTTTGCTAGAAAGCCTCCAGAACAGGGCTTTGGGCATGGTGCTAGGCTGCCTGAGTGCTGTTGTAACTGTCAGTGCAGCACAGAGGTAGCCAATGGGACAGGTGGGCACAGAGACAGGTAGAGCAGTTTACACAGTCAGGTTGCTGGCAAAACCTAGGAGCAGAATGTTGTAATGTTGCTGAGCACTTCACAACAACTTCTGAAAAACCAGCCCAGTGGAAAGGAAACTTCTAACAATAGCAACGAAGTATAAAGCACAGCATTTGCCCTGTCCTGCCTAGGAAGGTGTCAAGGGTCACCTTCTGAGGGGTGCTGTGATTGTGGTGGCTGCAGGGATGATATCCCAGTCACTTACTGCTATTCCCACCTGCTCTATGGGAAAGGCTGTAGGAGGTTGCACCTGGTAGGCATCTGTGTGTTGACCATCACTGAACCAGAGAGTTAGAGCAGCAGCGTGACATGGTTTCCACTCTGAGGATAAAGATGGTTCTCTCCTTTTTCTTCAGGTTCAGAGATCCTCTGGCACCCCTGAACTTCTGCTGGCAAAGTCTCTGAGCACAGAGGCTCTTGCTGAATTCATTACCTGTGGGGTTTTAGATCTCTTCTGAGCCCAGGTGTAATGCTGAAGTGATGCCCTACAGCAGAGTGTCTTGATCTGTTGCTGTTTTGTGAATGGAAACATATCTAAATAATGCTGAATGGAAACATATCTAATGTTGAATACACTGCAAGAGTCATGGCAGTGAGCAGTGTGGCTGCAAGTGAGCTGCAAGAGAGGGTGCAGGTTGGGAAAGCTCAGTTTCCAAAAGTGCCCAGCCTGTTTCTTGCAGGCACTGAGCCCATTTCTGTCCTTTAGTGCATTGAAAGAATTAGGAGGGTCACAGTGTGAATAGTTTTGGTTTATGTTTGGTTGGTTTTTTTTGTTTAAACCTGTCAGTCTGCTGCAGGAAGCTCAAAGGTAGTGACAGTATGAGAGCAGTGTGCTGGTGCCTGCTGCCTCAGCAGACTGCAGAGGAGCTGCAGATGGCAGCTGCTTTCTTCCCACCTTTTCGTTTTCACTGAAGTTGATTTTGATACTGACAGCTTCCTTTTTTTTCTTTCCTTTTTTTTTTTCATCAGTAAGAATGATGAGAGCTGAGTCTTCTTCCACAAAGAGAAGGCTGCATGTTGTTTGTGCAGTTCGAAACGGCCAAAAAAGAAGTCCATTCCAAAGAAAATGAGTTGTAGTCAAATTTAATTGACGTGCTTTGCACGTATTCAAGAAGGCATCTGCTGGTGATTTGCTCATTGTTGCTGTGCACTGACATATTCAGAGGAAAAGACCTTGACAACAGCGTTTCTCCTGCTGTAATGACTGCTGCCTGGAAACTCCCTGTCCAAAAAAAAATGACTTAATATTGAAATTGAGGATGTTAGATGTCCCCATTTGGATTCAGATGGATTTTCAGATTTCAGATGTAACATTTTAAAATAACTTCTCATTCTTCTGACATTATTGAACTCTAAATTTGGCTCTCAGATTGGCAACGTGCAGTTAAGATTCCACAGTAGTGTCGTGTTTGGGAATTACCCCGGTGGTGTGCAGCTGGGTGATGCTTTCCCCGCTCCAGTTAAAGGGCTTAGGTGGCTGTCAGTGCTGCTCTAACAGTTGTACAAGCTTGCAGCCTGGCCTGCATTCAATGTCTGCACTGCCATAGAACGGGAGACAGGGGTTAGCATCAATGAGGAAAGGCTGAGAGCCCTGGGGCTGCTTTGTCTGGAGAGGAGAAGACTGAGAGTGGGTCTGATCAGTGGCTTTAAATAGCTGAGGGCTGGGGGTCAGGAAGGAAGGGGCAGGGACAGCCTCTGCTCACTTGTGCCCTGGGATAGGACAAGGGGCAATGGATGGAAACTGCAGCACAGGATGTTCCACCTCAACAGGAGGAAGAACTTCTTTACTGTAAGGGTGACAGAGCACTGGAACAGGCTTCCCAGAGAGGCTGTGGAGTCTCCTTCTCTGGAGACTTTCCAGCCCTGTCTGGATGTGTTCCTGTGCGACTTGCACTAGTTCCTATGGCCCTGCTCTGGCAGGGGGGTTGGACTGGAAGATCTCCAGAGGTTCCCTCTAACCCCTAACATCCTGTGATCCAGAGTGAGGCTTTCTCTGTAGTCATGGCTCCTTGTCACTTTCATTGCCACCCTCAGTCTGCCCAAGGTTTCTGAGCAGTGGAGGGAGAAAGTCTCTTGCATGCAGCTGTAGTCTTTGAACAGATGTAAAATCAGTATGTAGAGCCAAAAGAGTGAATGGGGGTTGGACTTGATGATGTCTTTGGGTCCCTTCCAACTCTTGACATCCTGTGATCCTGTGAACGGAGAGGCAGCGCCGGGAGGGCAGCGCAGACTGCTGCCGGGACTGCAGCCTGTGGAGCGCAGGGAGGAGTGCAGCTCGCTCGCTGCGGCTGGCAGCAGGGCTGTGCTCTGCCTTACAAAGGCCTTTCTTGCACCTGCTGGTGCTCTGCCACTTGGCTGGCTCAGAGCTGCAGCCTGCCATTCCTTCCCGACTCACACAGGGAGGGTTTTAAGGACCAGCCTTGTGACAAAGCATCAGTGGGACAGAAGCTCAGAAGCCGCTCAGGGGCTGCGGTATCAGCAATGATGTTTTGCTAGGCTGCTGCTGCTGCCCTGATGACCGTGGCAAAATCCATTCTTTTTGGTTTTCACCTTTACTTTTGATGCATTTTCACTGCTAGGCCTGACTATCCCACTCCACCCAAACGATTTCACATTAAGAAAGGATCATGTATCGCTTCCCCCTTCCCAGGTCCCCACTGTATCATCTCCAGATGAAGGAGGAAGTGCAGAATTTTTTAACTGAGGTTGCTTAGTCTTCTCTCCCTTTGTTTCAGTGTAGCTGACTCATTCACCTCTCCTGCTCTTTAGCTTTTGCCTAGAGGGAAGTATCTGCTGCTCTAAAAGTTGAGGCAATGAGAGAAACTTAGGGTTGGTGACATTTCCTGAACCGAAGCTGCCTGTCTGCAATACATCAGACTGGCTCTGGTCTGGGCTGTTCCTGCTGCAGCCAGGACTGACAGGGAAACACTGGGCAGAGTAACCTGCAGCCTGAGGCAGCTTAGTTCTGAAGCCTGAGAAGTGTCCTTGGTTTTAATTGCTAGGGTTATCCTGACCCTTTACTGCTGTGGAGACTGAAAAGAAGACCGATTTACCCTGGTAAATCACTGGACTGGATCTGGTTTTCTAGAATATCTAAGGGACTTCATGGTGTTAAGGTTGTGTGGCCAGGGTGAAGATGATTAGCAGCTCTACAAGCAATATTTGTTGGGGCATCTCACAGTTAACTTGCAACGTGAATGGTTGTGTCAGCACAGGCAGTGAGGACTGCTTCCAACAACTGGATGCCAACACTTCTACAGTCATGGCCTGCTGGCCTGAAATGCAGAGTCTAGAAAGGAGTCTTGCCCTGTTTGTGTCTTGGTGCTGGCTGTGTATGTTCTGGTGGCTATTAAAGAGCCCTTTGATCTTTGCAATGGCTCAGCTGTTCCAGACTGAAGAAACTTGGGCAAAAGCTCTTGTGAGATGAAAAACAAAGCTTTGCTCATGACAGGAGAACTCTTCTGCTCTCCGGGTGCCAATGTTGCCTACGCTGTTGCCCTGGGTTCTGTGTCCAAGCATTGGTCTTTCCCATTCTCATGTTGATCTCCAATCTAGTGTCTAAGAGCTGGTGTTTTACTCATTCATTTTGGTGGGCTCAGCTGTGCTGGGTTAATGGTTGGACCATGGATCTTAGGGGTCTCTTCCAACCTCAGAGAGATGGTGATACGTTGGAGAGCTGCATGCTGTGGCTTTGGGGTGGACGTGCAGCTTTGTAAAGCAGAGACCCCATCCAGGCAGGCCCTACCAAGGACATGCTAAGAGCACAGTGAAGTGGGGTGTGCTAGACAGCCAGGAAGCCCAGGTGATGTCAGCAAGCAAGGCAGCTGGGTTTAAATCTGGCCTTCCTATGCACAGTGACGTTTTTCTTGTGCTAGGCAGAGCACAACAGTACCGTGACACAAAATAATGAGCTCTTACTGGTGCTCTGAATTAAACAGGCAGGATGGGACAGGAACCATTCTTTCTTTTCAAAAAAAGCCTTGCTCCAATGATTTCTTGAGGCATAGACCTTTGCAAAGATTAGATCTTCCAGGGAGGAAGAGGTACAAAGCAGCCTGAGTGGTGGGAAGAGAAGCTCGCCAGTAGCTTTGTGGGAGGTCTTCCACTGTGTTTCGTTCACTGGGGAATGTGGAAAATCCCAGTTAAGATCTTCTAATTTGTATGAACTTTGGTTTGATGTAGGAGCCTTTTGCAATCCTGTTAAACAGCTTGAATTATCTGGCTGGAGGCCCTTTCTGCCAAAGGCCTGAGGTCCTCATTGCAGTTTTTAAGGAGAAGTTAGGATGGGAATTCACGTCCGCCTGTAGCCTTCAGCTACCTGTGACACAGCTCGCCCTGTGGCCCTGGATTTGTGCAAAGACAGAGCCAACACTTGCTGGGGTGTGGAATGTGGAATGCAGCAAGTTTTAATTTGCTTTGTTGCACTGCAGTGTTTGACTTCAGCAATTACTGTTTATTTAGCTTCTCAGTGTGGTGCTCATCTCTTCATTGCTAAAAATAAACAGACAGATGTGTAGAGTCCAATCATTACCTGGAATGGGTTGCCCAGGGAGGTTGTAGATGCTCCCTCCCTGGAGGTGTTCAAGGGCAGGTTGGATGAGGCCTTGAGTGACCTGTTCTAGTGAGAGGTGTCCCTGCCTATGGTGGGCTGTTGGAACTGGATGAGCTTTGAGGTCACTTCCAACCTAAACCATTCTATGTGAGAGAGGTGCTATTTATATTTATTGGTCCTACCAGTTCCAGATGATTCTGTATTGATGTTCAGAACATGCCAACTTCAAGTCTTGGCATCTGACCCTGCTGCAAAGGCTTCCTTCACCCCTTAGGTTTCTGTAGGTGTCTGTTGCTATGTGTGCTGTATTATTTCTGTGTATTCCTGCTGCATACTCACAGGAGGACTGAGACCATATTTCATTCATTTCTGACCTTCTTGTTTCCAAACAGAAGTGGAGAGCACTAAAGGAATCTAAGTTTATATACTGAAGTGTGAAGCTTTCTTGGCTAGGTTTCTGGACAGCTGAAACCACAGAGAAGATGCCATAGCCTAGGTAGCTGCATTGACAGGATGCTTCTTCTGGAAGCTTCTGCCTGTTCAGAACTGTTTGCAAAACCATTTTGTCACTTCACAGGGTTAGCTCCTGAAATAATCTGACATATTGCCTGTTTGCCTAGCTCTGAAGGTGTTCCTACCAATACCATAGTACATGCTTTAAGTATTTAAAGATGTGTCTTGAGGAAAGTGATGTTGGAAAAAGTAGGAGCTAAGCAGAGGGAGCCATTCACATAGCTGAATATCTGCTAGCTCAGTTTCTTTGTCTGTACAGTTTCACCCAAGATCTAGACATGTAATGCACCAATATATTGGGGTTTGCTTCTGATCTTCTCCCCACAAAAGAATGGGGATTTAAAAGGCTTTTTTCAAGACCTTGCAAAAGTCTTGCAGTGCGGGGGCGGGGGGGAACATTTTATAATTAACCACAGTTGCTATTTCCTTCTACCTGGGATCTTGGATTTCGTTTGAGCTTTAACTCGGAGGCTCTCTCCAAAAGGATTCATTAGAGCAAATTGCAAAACGATTGGGCTGGCCATGAAGAAAAGGTCTGTTGGAAAGCAGCAGCAAACAAGCGTCCAAAAATAATGTCTGGAGTCATCTGAAGTGTTTAACAGATTCAGGCACCGACTTCTGATCCGGAAGACTTTCCTGTTGCTTACAGCTGGTGAGACAACATAGGTGTGACTGCTGCTTTTCCTGCTTGCTAATTAACATTCAAGTCAAGAGTTGAGAATTTATGAGAGAAGCAAGAAAACAGAATCTAATTATCGTGTGTCTGACTTGGTTTACTGTAATTTCATTTTAGGGGCGTGTCAGGGAAGAATTTCTGTTTGTATGGAACCTGACTGAACAGCTCACATAAACAAAGATATCATTTTGAAATGTAATTGTGGCTGACCAAATAACTGTGGGATTTGTTTGTCCTTCCAGGTCAATCAGAACGTGGAGATCCAAAGGGCCCGTCTGCGAGATGACATTAAGGAATACAAGTTCAGAGAGGCACGCCTGCTGCAAGACTACACAGAGCTTGAGGAGGAAAACATCTGTCTCCAGAAACAAGTGTCTGTCCTGAAGCAAAACCAGGCAAGGTTTTTCAAAATACAGAGCATTGCTTTGGTGGCACCAGTTAGTTCCTGTCTTAGAATCCTAGAATCAGTCAGGGCTGGAAGGGACCACAAGGATTATCTAGTTCCAACCCCCCCTGCCATGGGCAGGGACACCCTACCCTAGATGGTTCTGTCTCGCTTGAACATCCTACCACTTCTCTTCTGTTTGTATTGCTTCTGAGACCATAAGCTCTGGCTTTTGCTATCACAAGTTTAAGACCTTTCTGACTCTGTTTACACACAGGCATAAGATTTCATTGCTCTTACTTTGCCCTTCCAAGTCTTTCCACTGCCTTCTCTCTGTTTGATAGAAGTGAAGTCTCTATCTTTTTGCATTGTTACTTCATAACAATGTGTCTTGTAATGACAGGACGAGGGGTAATGGGTTCAAACTGGCAGAGGGGAGATTTGAACGGGATGTTAGGAGGAAGTTCTTCACAGTGAGGGTGGAGAGGCATGGGCACAGGTTGCCCAGGGAGGTTGTGGCTGCTCCCTCCCTGGGTGTGTTCAAGGCCAGGCTGAATGAGGTCTTGAGCGACCTGTTCTCGTGGGAGGTGTCCCTGCCTGTGGTGGGGAGTTGGAACTCGATGATCTTTGAGGTCTCTTCCAACCTAAGCCATTCTATGATTTAGTCTTTGTGCTCTACTAGTTTTTCACTGTCTCTTTGCAGTGCTCTCCATCCATTCATCCTTTTCTAACTATCTGTAGCTAGGCCTAATTATTTCTATTGCTACTGAGTGCCTCCATTGCTCTGATTATGTATTCTTCCTCTTCATTAAACATGAGCATCTCTTGTAGTTGCTCTATACTGTCAGATTTTTGTGTCTGCTTATCTGAAAAGTCATCTTTAATTGCACAATTCCAGCTGTTTTCAGAAATTTAGGAAACTGCTTTTTGGAAACAACCCAATAATGCCCCAGAGCTGTTATTTGCAGAGGTAATTGGGATTAGCTGTGGTCTTTGGCACCGTTTCCTTCTCTTCATCTATCAACTGGAGGCTTGCCACTTTTATTCTCCAGTCTCAAATTTATTCATACTTTCATTCATCAATGTCATTGTTTAAATAAAACACAAGGCTCAATTGAGAAGATGGTCTAATATTCATGAAAATAAAAGGTCTCGAAGAAAAAAAGAGTGCTAACATCATCTGTTGTGGCTGAGCACATAGCAAGAGCGAGTGTTCTGCATGCAAACTGCCCTGCCAAGATAGATATTTGGGGTATTGAAGGGATTTAATTTATCTCCAGTTGAAATTCCATGTCATTGTTTATCACTTTGGCCTCACTGCTATGCCCAAAATAAGGGTCCAGCTTGGGCCTGTTGTCACCTGAATATATTTAGCTTGATGATGCTGATTTAGGTGCCCTGATAACACGTGGTAGGGATGAAGGGGCTGTAGGTGCAACCTGGCAGAGATAGTGACCTGGTAGAATCCAACCCATGGCATTGCTTACTTTGGGGTTTTGTCTTAGTCACTGTATCCGGAGGAACAAGTGGAAGTTCCCAGCTCCATTCTAAAACAAATCCATTCAAGAATGCTGTCATTTTGGGCTAAAGCCACATTTTAACCTCAGGTGCTGTCTTGTCAGTTGTGAGTCGTTGCTGATTGTGGTGTGTTTATTCTGGCACCTCTGAAAATAGACTGCAGCCTGAAATGCTTGAGTTCAGTGGACATAGAATCCACCACCAATGCTTTTTTAAAGCAATGGATTACTTCATTTTTCTACCTCATCCTAATATAATTTCATGAATTTCCATAAGCTTTAATTATCCTATGGACATAACTAGAAGCCAGGCTTGCATTTCAAAGGTGAATTAGCATCACTGCTTAGGAAGAAGCTCTTTCCAGTGAGGGTGGTGAGACACTGGCACAGGTTGCCCAGGGAGGCTGTGGATGACAGAAGCACAGAATGTGATCAAAGATCACATTCTGTGCTTCTGTCATCCACAGCCTACCTGGAGGTGCACAAGGCCAGGTTGGATGAGTCCTTGATCGACCTGTTCTAGTGGGAGGTGTCCCTGCCTATGGCACAGGGGGGTTGGAACTAGATGATCTTTGAGGTCCCTTCCAACCTAAGCCATTCTATGATTCTTGGGCTTTACATCAGGTGTGCTTCAGCACTACCAGACCGGTGTATGTTGGCATCTGAAATTCCTTCACCAGCTGGCAAAAAGAATAGGATCATAAATCATGTGGTGCATTTTCCTTTCTTGGGTAACTAAAAGGTATTCCTAAGGGATTCAACATTTCACACTGATAGTTGGGGTTTGTAATTTCAGTACAGGAGAGGCTTAAAGATAAAAAAAACCCAAAACAGGTAATTTTACAGGTAAAAACGTAGAGTTTGCCATCCAATTGCATGCAGCAGCACAGTCAGTCTGAAGCATAGAGTCTGAGTTGCAGCCCTCCCCAGATGCCCTGAAATGTATGAAAGCAGAGTTTGATTGCCAGATACAGCCCCACAGCTTTAGCCCAATGGCATATTCTAACAGCAGCGTAGCAGTGTCAGAGGCTGTTTGGGAATATTGAACTTGAATTTGTGGGAAGGTTGGCCAGGGAATTTGTTTGTCAGATAAAGAATTTGCATAACGTGCTAGGAAAGCCTGCATTGTGATGTCTCTGTACCAAACAGTCAATCTCCCACTCATCTTCACGGAGCTGGAAGAGGTCACCTCATCTGATGGTTTGCTTGGGAGATTGCGTTTCTTGGTCTCTGTGAAGGTAAATTGTGTCTGCAGATAGTCACAGTGCCAGAACTAGAGTCCAGAGCTAAAAAATGCCTCCCACTGAATTCAGTGAGCTCAAAGATCCTGCAGTAAGATAACCTGGTGCCTTGCAGGCAGGCGTTTTCATTTGTTTTCCATCTGCGTTTGTGTATCTCCAGGTGGAGTTTGAAGGCTTGAAACATGAAATCAAAAGGCTTGAGGAGGAGACAGAATTTCTCAACAGCCAGCTGGAAGATGCCATCCGGCTGAAGGAGATCTCGGAACGCCAGCTGGAGGAGGCCTTAGAGACGCTGAAGACGGAGCGGGAGCAGAAGAACAACCTCCGCAAGGAGCTCTCTCAGTATATGAACATCAACGACTCCATGTACAACAGCCACCTGAACATCTCCTTGGACGGGCTAAAGTTCAGCGACGAGGCCACAGAGCCCAACAACGATGAAGTGATGAACGGGTTTGAGCAGAACTGCCTCGGCAAGCTGAGCAACGGCAAGAACAGCACCTCCACACCCAAGAAGAACGAGAGCTTCCCTCCAGCCCCGAGCCTGGTGTCAGATCTTCTCAGTGAGCTAAACATTTCTGAAATCCAGAAGCTGAAACAGCAGCTCATGCAGGTACGTGGCTTTCCTAAACAGTGGTGTACTTCCACATATCTGCTGGAGTTAATTTGGGTTGTGGTTTCAGTCCCTTCGGTATCTCGTGTGGCCACCATGCAGTATGAACTGTATTTGTAAAGGTATGCTGGATTGGCCCTGCCTGGGGGACACCCTGCACACAATTGTATTTCTGTAACCACAGCAGGCTGCCCAGGGATGTGGTTGAGGCCTCATCCCTGAAGACATTCAAAGTCAGACTCAGCATGGCCCTGGGCAGCCTGCTCTAGTTGGTGTCCTTGCTGACTGCAGAGGTGTTGGACAAGGTGACCTTTGAGGGTCCCTTCCAACCCAGTGCAATCTGTGGCTGTGTGAAGTTGCTGTCTTTTACTGTAAAAGCATCTAGTGATACAGTTCCCTTTATGTAGCTGTCTCTGTTTCCATTTCAGATGGAAAGAGAAAAGGTGAACTTGTTAACGACGTTACAGGAATCTCAGAAGCAGCTGGAAAATACACGGGGGGCCCTCTCAGAGCAGCACGAGAAAGTTGGCAGGCTCACAGAAAACCTGAACGCCATGAAGAAGCTCCAGGTCAGCAAGGAACGTCAGTCTGCCCTGGACAACGAGAAGGACCGAGACAGCCACGAGGATGGAGACTACTACGAGGTCGACATCAACGGGCCAGAGATTCTGGAGTGCAAGTACAAAGTGGCCGTGGCGGAGATCACTGACCTTAAAGAAGAGCTCAAAACCCTGAAGGCCAAATACAAAGAGTGCGAGTCTAAGTATGAGGATGAGAAGAGCAGGTATGAGACCGAGAACCAAGCTCTCACTGAGAAGATCACCTCGCTGGAGAAGTCCAGCAGGCACGACAGAGAGCAGGTGGCTAGGCTGGAGAAGGAGCTGAAGAAAGTCAGTGATGTCGCTGGGGAGACGCAGGGCAGCCTGAGCGTGGCCCAGGATGAACTGGTCACCTTCAGTGAGGAGCTGGCCAACTTGTACCACCACGTCTGCATGTGCAACAACGAAACGCCAAACAGGGTGATGCTGGATTACTACAAGGAAGGTAAAGGTGGGCGCAGCAGCCCGGAGGCCAAGGGCAGAAGGTCTCCCATCCTTCTTTCCAAGGGGCTGCTAACTATAGAGCTGGGGAAGGCGGAGAGCGGCAGCGGTGACAGCAGCCCCTCTCCCGTGTCATCCCTCCCATCTCCCGTGTCAGACCCTCGCAAAGAGCCCATGAATATTTACAACTTGATTGCCATCATCCGAGATCAGATCAAGCACCTGCAGGCTGCCGTGGACAGAACAACCGAGTTGTCCAGGCAGCGCGTTGCCACTCAGGAACTTGGGCCAGTGGTGGACAAAGACAAGGAAGCTCTCATGGAAGAAATTCTGAAGTTGAAGTCCCTGCTGAGCACCAAAAGAGAACAGATAGCGACTCTGAGAACTGTGCTGAAGGCCAACAAACAGGTAACCAAGTCTAAACAGGTGCTGTGGTTATGGTGCCACAGACACAGGAGCCCATACTGCCATAGCTTCAGCTCTGTGGGGCACTTCCACTAAAGGCACACAGCTGTCCTGCTGGAGAGCTGAGTGCTGGGGCTTTGGCTGCCTTTTGCTAGTTGTGTACTGGTGAGACTCGACTGGAGCTATCTTAAGCTTAATATACTGTCTGTCAATTTAGATTAGATGATACTTACTGTAAGATACCCAAAATTAAGAGGTAGGTCTTACTTTCTACTTGGGAGAATTGTAGTAAGTACCCGTAAGAGTTCTTAAGCCTTAAGTACTCTTCTCTCTCCAACTACAAAATGAAAGGAAGCCTTTCAAGACCTGAATGTGATCTAAGAACGCAGTCAAAATGACAGGAGTGAAAGGAGAATGAGCCTTTGGGCACTGGGCTGTGCCATTTGATACAAATAACTGCCCTGCAGGCACCACGTGGCACACTTCATTGTCTCCTCTGAAGTGAAAGTAATGCACATGCAAATTGTCTTTAAAAAAAAAAATTACAGTATTGTTTTCAGAAATGTAGAAAAACTTCCAGTTTTCTTTTGCTCATTTTAATAGAGATGTCCCAAACTGAGATGGGCAAAATGCTCTGAGGGTTAGAGAACTGTGGGACGGGCTTGATGACTGCCTTTAAATACAGAGCTACTAAACGAGGCAGTTGTTCTTTGTGGTGAAGTATGACCAGTTTCATTTTGTTCAGTAGTCAGACAGGTGTCACTGAGTGTGTGTTCTGTAGCTCCCTAGATGTTGCTGCCTGGAGACCCCCATGGCTGACCCGTTTGCATGGTCATTGGAAGTAGGAGACCCTCATGTCTGACCTCTTTTCCAGCGTTCAAAAATGACTTTTGCTTTCCTTGTACAAGAAAAGTTGACGGAAGTTTAACGTTGCAGTTCAGAGTAAATGCTGGATTGTGTGAGTAGTGATTAGAATGCTCTTAGCTGGCCACTTTGGGAAGGGTTTCATTAACTGGTCCTTTCTTCTTGGTAAACAACAGACTGCAGAGGTAGCCCTTGCCAACTTGAAGAGCAAGTATGAGAATGAGAAGGCTATGGTGACAGAGACCATGATGAAGCTGCGCAATGAGCTGAAGGCTTTGAAGGAAGATGCTGCTACCTTCTCTTCCCTGAGAGCAATGTTTGCTACAAGGTAAAGAGCTGATGGACTCTGCACGGTGTCATTCCTTGCTGGTGTGGGGTCACAGCTGACCGTGCTGCTCACTCCCCTGTGCAGAGAGTGGTGAGTGCATTTTCCAAGGTCATTGCTTACAGTGTTTGATGTGGTTGGTGCTGGTGGATGAGGACAATGCCGGCACTGGGGTGTCACTGCAAAACAGGTTGTTGTGGTGGTATTTGATTTGGGTGTAACATTATCCCTCGTCCTTGCAGTCGGTAAGTCAGAGGAGTGACATTTAGCCATCAAAATGAGCATTTGTTGAAGATGTGACTCTGCTTGACCTAATGACCCAGAAAAAAAGGAAAGACACTGCAGGCATCTTGTTGTTCGTAGGGTGTCTCTCATTTCATTTACCTGTGTGAGCTGATTTGGGTTCCACGTGTCCAGAAATTCCTTCTGCTTTTTAGCTGTGCCTTATGTGCTAACAGAGGTAGTCCTACTGACACATCCCATGCTGCAGAAGTGGCACATGCTGGCTTGGTCTGCATTTATTGCTGCTGTCATTGATCACTTCTGTCAGCCTGCACATTTCTCTTGAAGACTATTGAGGCACCATCACCTGAAATCCACGTCTGCTTCACAGCTAAAGAACATTCAGTTGATTCCTGTGTGGAGATGATCCTGGAAGGCAAAAAAACCCCAACTTTATCTAAAAGCTGTTAGTCTCATCTGGAAGACAGTCACAGGGACACTCCTGGCAATGTTCACTTGTTTGTGTGTTCCATGAGTTACCTAAAGAAGGCTGAGAGGAGAGAATGGAAAGGATGCTGCTTGGTGTAACCTGGGCACTTGCTTTTAAGCTTACCCAAGGGGATGGGAAGATCTGTATGTGCTGTCTGTTGCTTTATTCTCTGCCTTCTCTGGACACTTTTTAAACAAAAACAAAACTTCCCCAACAAACAACCTAACATAACAAACAAACCAGAAAAGGTTTTATTTCTGTCATCTGCTAAAAGGTACCATATTAAGGAATCAAGAGGGTGCTTAGAAGCATTCCTCAAGCTGTTCTTGTATGATTTTCTCTGGGGGTGGTTCTGGAGCAACTCTTGTGTTCTTAGGATTCCTAAGATCTTAGGCTTCCTGATGATTCAGCCTTTCTCTGCAGTATCTATGCATGTGGGTAAGCATGGAAAGAAGAAATGGATACCAAGGAATGCTGGAAGTTGAATTGTGGCAGCTCATTACACCAGAGAAAGGAATGTCCTGTACAGTCTGGATTTGTCCTACTTTCTTTTCCCCCTTCTCTCCTCTTTTGGAGTGCAGTTGGGGCACAGAACTCACAGTGTTTTTGTTAGTTGCAGGTCAGCTTGATGCTGAGAGGAAAGAGCAAAAGCATACTGTTACATTTCAGTGTTTTTTTTCCTAGAGGCAGATGTCTAGATGGTGTGTAACTGCAGTAGGTTCTCCTGCCTCAGTGTGAAAGTGAGAGGGTGGCTGTGAGCTGGTTTGGAAAGGAATTGTCAGAGGAATAATTCTCTGTCTGCCTCTCTTGGAGTATTTTCCAGAGGTCAATTTTGTCCTTGTATTGGGGAAACAATAATGAGGATTCCTTGGCCTGGGGAAATTGGAGGCAGAATAAAAGTGTGGGTGTTTTTGTTTTTGTTTTGTTTTGTTTTGTTTTTTCCTGGGAGCAGCAGGCTTTTCTCTGACCTGGAGCTCTCACTGGGAATTACGAATGACCAGAGGCAAGAGTGAGCTCAGTTTGGGGATGCAGAACAGACTCCCTTGCCTAAACAAGCAATTGCAATTTCTGAACTCAGGCTTAACCTACTAACTCTAGTGTGAAAAATCAGAGCCAAGAGCAAAGGAGGACTCAAAAAGCTGAGGATGGAGTGAGATGTGGTCTGCAGAGCCCTTTGTCTTGTGAGAACTTGTGTTCTGTGTATGGCAGCAAGGCAGCTGGCTCTTGCATTTTGCATCTAGCTCAGGATGGTGGCGTTTGCACAAGGCATGACAAATTGCTTCTTTCTCCCAGTTTCAGAGACCACAATAGCAATCACAACCTATTACTACAGACAGGGCACTGTCAATCCTTGCCTCCCTGGTCTCTGCTGAGAGAGGATTAGTAGCTTGGTGGATGGCCAAGTGCATTTCACTATCAGTGGTTGTTTCATCTGTCTCTCCATTCAGTAGTTTTGGAAGAGGTGTACCTAGGTGCTTTGGTGAAGATAACCTCAAAAATGGCTTTGGAGTATGATTTTTTTTGTTTTTTAGATGTCTTTTAAATATCAGAAGCATGGAACAGCCAAATTTGGCTTCGCCATTGTAATCAACCTGCAGGAAGTTGTTTCTTCTTTGGCCAAGAGGTTTGTATCAGCAGGGACTAATAAGAAACCTTTACCCTGCTGTGTTTATTTCAGTGCTAGATTTGAGTGTGGGGTGAAGCAAACTGCTGCACACAGATAAGTATTTTTACACAGGAGGACACCCATTCTGTAGGATGCAAGAGCTGTGAAACACAGGAGAGTTGAAGGGTGGGCACGAATATAGCAACTGACCTAATTTCCTTGCTAAAGTAGGTTAATGCCACTAATTTCACAATATATCAGGTATATCTAATAATTCATGGAAATACAATAAGATTCAGCCTGAAGGCAAAGAAAGGCTTGGAGAACACAGATGAAAGAGCTTCCAGCACAGAGGGACTGCAGCAGCACTCCAGGCAGCAGTGCACACCTGAAACTGAGCTGTGCTGCTGAGGAATAGGATCCAGATGTGCATAATGGACTGTGGACATACATGCAGTAGCTGCCTTGCTCAAGTCCACATATCCCTGTTGTGTGTACAAACAGCCTGGGAGCCAGATTAAAATCTGCCCTTTAGAGCTGAAAATGGAATGTATCAGCTTAATTAGATTGTAATAGGAGTCTTATGTATTGCTGTATTACAATCAAATATTTGCTTTCTCTAATAAGCTCTACAGCAGAAGAAGAATGCAAACAAATCACCTCTCCATTTAAAACCTGAACCTGACCATCGTTTCATAGCATGATACAATCTGTCAGGGTTGGAAGGAACCACAAGGATCATTTAGTTCCTACCCCTCTGCCATGCCCAGGGACACCCTACCCTAGATCAGGCTGCCCACAGCCTCTGCCAGCCTGGCTGCAAACACCTCCAGGGATGTGGCCCCGAACACCTCCCTGGGCAACCCATTCCAGGCTCTCACCACTGTCATGCTGAACAACTTCCTCCTCACCTCCAGTCTGAATCTCCCCACCCCCAGCTTTGCTCCATTCCTCCTAGTCCTGTCACTCCCTGATAGCCTAAAAAGTCCCTCCCCAGCTTTTCTGTAGGCCTCCTTCAGATACTGGAAGGCCACAAGAAGGTCACCTGGAAGCCTCCTCTTCTCCAGACTGAACAGCCCCAACTCTTTCAGTCTGTCCTCATAGCAGAGGTGCTACAGCCCTCTGAGCATCTTTGTGGCCCTTCTCTGGACACACTCCAGCATGTCCACATCCATCTTGTAACATGAGCCCCAGAACTGGATGCAGTACTCCAGGTGGGGTCTCACCAGAGCAGAGTAGAGGGAGAGAATCACCTCCCTCGACCTGCTGTCCACACTTCTCCTGATGCAGCCCAGGCTCTGCTTGGCTTTCTGGGCTGCAAGTGCACACTGCTGGCTCATGTTGAGCTTCTCATCCACCAGCACCCTCAAGTCCCTTTCCTCCAGCCTGGATTTGTGCTTGGGATTGCCTTGACCCAGCTGCAGGATGTTGTACTTGGTCTTATTGAACCTCATGTTGTTTTACTTTGTCAAAATACCTGGGTGGGTGCATTTTGGATTTTAAAGAAGTCCTTGCAAATCGTTGGGAGGGCTTCACACAAACCACTGCTGTCAGAATTTTAAGCTGTGTAAACAAATCACTGCTTTGCTTGCAGTTAAATCTTCAAGGGCCATTTCCCAAAGGCAAAACAAGTCTTTAAAATGCAGGGTGCACCAACTAGGGGTTTGGACTCTCCCTCTGTGTTTCAGCTGCATCTCCAACAAAAGGCAGTATGAAGAGCACATCTTTGCAGTTAAGGCCTTGCATTCAGGTCTTTGTTGGAGGACACGAACTAGAGGGGGCTGCTTTCCAAGGGTTTGAGGATTTATTGAGTTTAGTGTGGCCAGTGCCCTATGTTAACAGCACCAAGGAAGGGCGTGAGAGCAGGAGTTCCCAGCTAGAGCCTGGAAGTATTCAGGTCACTTCAAAGTCAGGCATAGAGAACACAGAGCCAGGACCTACTGGTTTGTTTTTTTTTTTTCCTGGCAAAGAAATATTTAACCTCTGAAAATATTTTACTGTGTGGTCGATTTAAAAAAAAAAAATTTTTAATTCAATTCCTATTTAGAAGGTAAAGAAAATGGAAATATTCATTATAGAGAACAATATAAATCCCTGCTTTGGTGTGTGTGTATGAGTGGGTTAGCAGTGAATTTTAGGTAGGTTAATTAATCTTACTCTAAAATATGGTCAGAAGGAAGATGACTTCTTTTCTTTGCTAGACAAACAGCCTCTCCCAAGTGCTGAGGGGGAACTTGAAGTGTGTCTGGTCTGAGATGGCAGAGCAGCAGTTTCCTTGCCTTGGAGCTCCAGATATGTTTCTAGACTGCTTATAATTCAAACTGATTCAAACTATTCAAACTTACAAGCACATTAGAGCTCAGGCTTCTAACTTAGAGCGGATTATGGGACAAAAGAAAGTGCAGCAAAACGTGAGAAAAAATGAGCCTGGAAAGTTAAGCTTCAGGTTTGTTTAGCTTAGCTTTTTGGTAGGGGAGGAGGGCATAAGAACACTGGAGGTTTCTGCTACTTGTTTGGAGAACACCTCCAAATGGGCCATTGACAGAATCCACTGCAAGTGGCAGGCACACAGAATTCAGATTAAAGGCCTTGAAGGACGGTTAGATGAAGAGCAGGAGGCCACTATGGGCATCTCTTCATGGGCAAGAAAAGAGCACACTGGGAAGAGCTTGTCATAGGGCAGCTCAAACACAATTTTGCATTTTAAAAAGCAGAGGTGAGTTTGTGATGTCAGTCTTAGAGAAAATGGCAAAACCATCCATGATGAAAGCACAACCTGGATTTTCACCTCGCTCTGCCCATTGTCCTTTTGCCACTGTTTCCTGTCTCTTGATGCAGCCTGCAAATTTCTCACCTCTTTAATTTGCATGTTGGGCACTACATACACTCAAGGGAAGACATCATCATCTCTTTTTGCGAGTGTGACGGGTTACAGCTAAACTCCTGTGGTGGGCGGGTTAAATCAGGGTCAGATAAGCCAAGTTGTACTTCTCAAGGCCAGGCAACAAGACCAGAAAACAGCTTCATTTGAAGGAATTTGTCCTAGTGAGCCCTGGCAGACTTAAACTGTCTCTGAAGTGACTTAGGACACCTCTTCATTCCTCTGATTAAAGACTCAGGCTTCTCAGCTTTGCTGTTCACATCTTCTCTGTTTCTTTTCAAGGGGCTGAGAACATCCAGGGACAGTAAGAGGGCAGATTTCTCATCCCTCTAAAATAAAAGGTAGAAGCTGCTAAGAAATCTAGCAGCAGGCTTTGCAAAGCAGAGATCAAGTGTGCCTAGATGTAATTAACAGCTATCTCCAGGTTCACATTCTTCCGTTAAAGACAGGGAGAGACAAACTCTGCATCAGGTCAAGAAAGGGACAAGTGGCAAGTGTTAAAATGCACTGGGAAGGCTGATAGCTTGTAACAGGAGACCAAAATGACAAGAGAGTGCTCCTGAAAAAGAAACAGAGCCGTATCACAGGTGAGAAACCAGGAGCTAGCTGCTTATAGATGGAGAAAAGCTCTGTCAGTTCCCTAAGAATCCAAAGCATCTGGGAAAATACTCTTGTGTTCATCAAAGGCCTGCAGAATATAAAGCAGCTTCAAGTCATGCAAAGAACAGTGCACTCCTCACAGGGCTGAGAATCATAGCTAAAGGCTCTTCATACTGGGGCTCCACACAGTAGAAGTATTCAACCTCTCTAAAAATATTCCATAGGATAAATGCTCAGAGGAGCCAGACACCGGAAATGTGACTTTGAAACTCTCCAGAATGAATATTCCCAGATGGGAGTAACCCATTGGCCTCCTATTGCTGGTGCTAGGGCTAGAGGTGATGAATGATGTCTGGAGTGAAAAATGTCTGGGCTGCTGGCACCCACTTGAAAGCAGGGAGAAGTCCAGGCAGGACAAGGGCATTCAACTCTCTGGTGAACGTGCTCCAAAAAGCCCCAAGTGATGTCTTGCAGAGTGTCACATTGATAGCAGTGATGTGCCTGGCAGTTCAAGTGTATGCTGTTGGTGATGCTGGTTGTGTTGAGACTCGACCTTGGAGAAGGTGCCCCTGTAAGTAGAGCCTGGGTCTGGGTTGCAGTAGTGAGTTCCCACTCCTCTCCCAGGGGTTCATCAAAGTGGCTACATCACTCCACAGAGTCCTGCCTGCTGTAGTAATTCGTTTGAGTGGCTGCTGTTGGTGATGCTGGTTGTGTTGAGACTCAACCTTGGAGAAGGTGCCCGTGTAGGTAGAGCCTGGGTCTGGGTTGCAGCAGTGAGTTCCCACTCCTCTCCCAGGGGTTCATCAAAGTGGCTACGTCACTCCACAGAGTCCTGCCTACTGTAGTGATTCATTCGAGTGGCTGCTGTTGAGGATAAGGCACAGGAGGTGGTGGTGTGGTGGAACAGTGGTGCCATGACAGCTTTTGTGTAGCTTGTCTGCCCTTTCTTTTTAAGTCAAAATGGAAAATGAGTTACGGTAAAATACCTGGTACAGGGCACTACTGCCACAGCAGTTATTGAGTCTGTGGTGATTTAGACAGGCAAAGCTTGGTCTCATTTGGCAGTTCATAGGAAGCCTCAGTGCTTGTAGTCTCTAAAGGGAAATAAAAAACAAGTGTGTGCACAGCTTCAGTGGCACAGGGGAGAGGGGGGACAAAGAGGTCAGGATCAGACCCTCCACCCCTTACTAAGCCCTTCAGTGAAGAACTGTAAAAAAATGTCCTGCCTGTGTGAGGGCTTTAAATTGATTTCTAATCTAGTGGCATAAGATTGCTAATTTCAGGCTTTAAATACCAGAGAGAAAGGAGTTTTCTTTTGTGTTCTTGGGAGGAGAGAATTTGCTATCAAAGTTTATGGTCTCTTTCTGAGAGCTTGTATCAGTGGAAATTGAGAAGAGCTGCAGTGTGCTGCAGTGCAGGGTTGATTGTTCCCTCTCAGTGCAGAAGATAATTCCTCCTAAGTGTTTCAATCTGCAAGAAGGGCTGAGGGGGCTGGGGGTGTTCAGGCTGGAGAGGAGGCTGAGGGGAGACCTCATTGCATTCCACAGCTCCCCAAAGGGAGGTTGGAGCGAGGAGCGGGCAGCCTCTGCTCCTTGGTGGCAAGAGGCAAGAGAAAATGGTTCCAAGCTGCCCTAGAGAAGGTTCAGGTTCGATGCTAGGAAATATTTCTGCACTGGAAGGGTTCTCAGACATTGGAACAGGCTGCCCAGGACAGTGCTGGAGGCACTGTCCCTGGAGATTTTTAAGCAGCCTGTGGAGCTGGTGCTTAGGGACATGGTTTAGGGTTGACCCTGCAGGGCTGGGTCAAAGGTTGGACTGGATGAGCTTGGAGGTCTCTTCCGACTGGATGTTTTCTGTTATTCTGGGAACACAGGCCTGGTCCTGCTGTTTGAAGTCAGGGGGAGCAGAACTCAGAACCTTGAGAGTGTATGCACAGATGATGAATCTGCAGATGAAAGCAGTTGTGGTTTGTGCTGAGTAATTTTTTTTTTTTGCATGTTTTGGTTTATTTTTTTTCCCCTAGTCTTTTATTTTACATAATGATGATAAATGGCCCTTAAAGTCAGAGGCTTTTCCATTTGGATGTCAAAAGGAACATAATATCTTCTGCTGATATTTTTGGGTTTATGAAGAAGTTGCATTTCACAGAGGCAATTGTGGTAAATTGCAGCTGGTGCCTATGAATATTTATTTTTCTGCACATAATTGGTCTTCTATACACAGTAGATTTTCATCTAGATGCAAAAACATTAGTGTTGTCAGTTTTTCATGGTATTCTGTGCAAGTTAAGCAGCTTCCAAGCTCAGGAAAAAACGATTATGGATGAAAGAGCTTGCAGGCATTTGTACAGCTTCTCCCACAGGGTTCTCAGGAACACTTGGTTCCTTTAATTGTTTAAAATTGAATTTGATAGTGAAAACAGTTACAAAAAGGCCATTTGCTCCAGAGAAAACTGTAATAAAATACCATTTATAGGTTTTTATTATTTTTTTCTTCAAGAATCTGAGCAGGCTGAAGTAGAATGTTGAAAGATGGTTGGCTTGAAGGGAGCTATTGAGCCACCACTGGAAATGTCTTGTTTGGACTCCACATGTATGGTAACAGACTGCAAAGTTCAGGTCCTCTTAGTAGCCATTTTAGTAACAGTCATTGTGCAGCACCTCTGCTACTCTCCCCAGGCTCACTTTCTGGTTAAAGCTTAGAACTTTGGTGGTCTTAGTTGAAATAGAGGTGAAAGTAATTTGCCTGTTTTGTGCCTGCTTGCTATGGAAAGACACCTTGCTTTATCTTTAGACATAGAATAGAAATCATAGAATCAGTCAGGGTTGGAATGGACCACAAGGATCATCTAGTTCCAACCCCCCTGCCATGGGCAGGGACACCCTACCCTAGATTAGGCTGGACAGATGTGGGGACATGGATACCAAGCTATGGATCTAAGAGCATCTAAGGATGCTCTTTAATGCACTACCTCATGAAAATCATAGAATCAGTCAGGGTTGGAAGGGACCACAAGCATCATCTACTTCCAATGTCCCTGCCATGTGCAGGGACACCTCACACTAGATCAGGCTGTCTAGAACCTCATCCAGCCTGGCCTTAACCACCTCCATGGATGGGGTTTCCACTACCTTCCTGGGCAACCCGTTCCAGTGTCTCACCACCCTCATGGTGAAGAACTTCTTCCTAACATCTAATCTGAATCTACCAATTTCTAGCTTTGTTCCATTCCCCCTAGTGCTATCACTACCTGACATCTTAAAAAGTCCCTCCCCAGCTTTCTTGTAGGCCCCCTTAAGATACTGAAAGGTCATGAATGCAAGTGCTGAGTGTGGACCTGTAGAACTCCAGTGGAAAGCAACTGTGACCTTCCACAGGTGTGGTTGAAGTTCTCATTGACAAGAGAGTGCATGCAAGCAACTGCTGTGGGCGGTGCAGGAGGGACCCCTGTGTGTTAGCTGGAAGCAGGAGTGCTCAGGCTGCTCTGTTCCTTTGCAGATGCGATGAGTACGTCACGCAGCTGGACGAGATGCAGCGGCAGCTGGCAGCAGCGGAGGACGAGAAGAAGACTCTCAACTCCTTGCTCCGGATGGCTATCCAGCAGAAACTGGCACTGACCCAGCGCCTGGAGCACCTGGAGCTGGACCACGAGCAGTCCAAACGCGTGCGCACAAAATCTGCTTCCAAAGCCAAGAGCCCGAATCCTGGCGTAAGTCACGTTCGGTCCTGTGGAGACAGGCCTGAAGGCTCTGTCCTCAACAACCAGGTGTTTTGTAGTGAGAAATACAAAATCTATTGTGACTAGGGCAGGGGCGCAGGGAAGTCGCATCCTGCCTCTTGTCTGATGCTGTAGCCCTCAGCGCTAAGTCCCCGCTACCTAACCTGGCAGTGAGTTGGCTCGTTCTAGTACGTCTTGAAGCAGGTAATACACATTGTATTCTGGTGGTCTTAACTGTGATTCGTGAGCACGGGGGTGCTGTTAACAAGTTGATGGTGGAGAGGAATTAGCTCTTTCCGCAGTGAATGTGTCTGGGTTTTTGCTGTCGATGGTAAGTGTTAGAGGAGCGCACCCGGCAGAGGATATACCTGCTGCTGCTGAAGTTGTAGTTTGCACAGCACCAGTGGGATCCTTTTCTCCGGGGCTGCAGCACGCTTCAAGGAATGCTTTTACAGGCAGACACAAACAGAAAACTTTCCTTCTGATTGTGGCTTGAGAAGTGGTGAAAAGCAAACGTTAAAATTAGAGGCACGTCTTGAAAAAAGTGCAGAGTATTTCAAAACAGGAAGCCTACTGAATTTGCCTCTTGTGGCAGGTATTAAGAATTTGCTGTCCTATGACCGCTGACCAAGGCCCTGAAGCTTTCATAGGCTATAAAAGCTGGGGGGAAAAAAACTACTTGGGAAGGGTACGTTAGTTAGACTGCTTCCCTCTCTTCAGAGGGGTAACCAGAAGAAACTTGCACATTTATATAAAAAGATATGCAATATTTATCCCATTTGATTTAAAAAAAAAAAAAAAAAGGAAAAATTCCAAGAATTGGGATCCTACCTGATAGACAGTTCCACTTTGAGAAGCTGTGCTGTGGGAAAAGTGTCGTGTCCTGAAAAGGATCTCGATGGGCTTGTGTTACTCCTGGCAAGCAGAACACTTTGGAAAGAATCTGGTTTGTGTGTTGCTGTAGCCACGCCACATACCTGTGTAGATTTAACGTGACTGTGGTCTAGGATTGTCGGTCGCAAACCAGTTTGTCTCAGCTTTCAGTCTGAATCTGAATAGGATAGAGTATTGCAGAGCTCTGATCTCTGGTGTTTGAAGACACAAAAGCATTCCTCATGCGAGCATGTGTTTCACATTTGTAGGCACAGGAAATTGAACGAGATCATCCTGCTAATCGTTATTTATGAAGTAGCTTAGTATGTAAATTAATCTTTACAAACGAACCTTCGTCTGCTGATGAACTTGTAAGGGGCCTTTTTTAGCCACTTCATTACAATATGTTTGATAATATAAAAAAGTGTACTTCATAATCGGTGCCTAATGAGAGAAAGAGATGGGAAACGTCGCTTCCAAACTGGTGGAGACTTTGTGGAGCACACCAAGGCACGCTTCTTGAACCCAGAGTTTTTAAAGTGCCTAGCCTCAAACTTCAGTTTCGTGTAAAGCCCTCTTCATTTTGTACTCTTTGGGATAATTTTGTATGCCTCCGGTGTTGCTAAGGGCAGTGTGAGGCTGCAGAACTGTCTGCTCAGCAGTGCTGCGCTCTGCAGCCACCCAGACGTTCTGCTGGGGCACTGCCTCATCTCACCACCGTTCCTGTAGCTGACCAGCAGCTTGCTTCCTGGGCACCTCTCTCTGCCAACAAGCAGCCAGGAGATCCCCCAGTACTGACAGGAGGAAACCTCCTGGGATTTTGCCTTCCCAGACAGTGGGAGGGGAAGGCTTCTAAATTAATAGGATTTATAGGATACCTTGCCACAAAGTTGAGAAGCAGCAGAATGCCACAGTCCAGAGCCAGAATTGCATTTACCAGTATTGAGAGGAGGGTAAAACCCCAAAGTGATTTAAGTCTAATGTGTCGCTCAAACATCGCTACTTGAGAAGTTTGAACAAAGAGCAATTCTGGCTTTAGAAACTAGGCCCTGTACATCTATGATTTCTTTTTTTTTTTTTTAAGATAAGACTGAATTCTCCTGAATATTGCTAAACAGCAGGTTGGGTGTTTTAACAATTGTCAGTCCTGCTTTCCTCTTTGCTGCACAACCTCCCCAAAAGCCTTTACTCTTCTCCTTCCTGTGTAGAGTACAATTTACAGCTACTTTGTAAAAGCAGACGTTTTAGTGCTGACTTTTCTCTGCTCCAGTTGAAGCTGTTACAATTTTGCTTCCCTTACGCTAGGGAGCTCTAATGCAGTTTTCACTGCTCCCATGTCTTTAGTGTTTTTCAAAAATACTGCCATTTAAAGGCAAAAAAAAAAAAAATTGGAGTAACTATTTGAATGCATTGTTAGATTTTTTTAGGGTTGGAGTTTTGTTTTTCAGATTAACTGGAACCTTCTGTAAAGTTTCCAGCATTAGCAGGCAGTGCCTAGCACTATCACTCTTGAATCATGCATTCACTTCCAAGTAGGAGCAGGTTTGCTGTTAGCTCAATAGTCTCAGTATTCATTTCCACCTCCATTTATTGCTGTGAATCTCTAAGCCACAAAAGAGCCAACCTAACTGCTGTTTGAGCTTGCCCCCCGGGTATGGTTTAACTTCCTGTTGTATAAGGAAATGAGGAATGGTGGCAAGGTGACTGGATCTGCTGTTTGTATTTTTAGGTAATGTTTCAGATTGAGTCTTGCAATTCTTGATTAACAATATCTCAAAAGGTATATTGGCTGCAAAATCTTTTGTATCACTTTCAGTGGGTTGGGATTAAAGCATGGAAAATTCCTTAAGCCGACACCTACCTCTGCCAGCAGGCTCTTCTGAATGATGTTCTCTGCATTGGCCTGCATGATACACTGACCTGCATGTTTCTGGAGAACCTAAAGCTTCACTGAAAACGTTTCTTGCACACTCATTGCTGTTAACTCATGCTTGAACAGCAAAGCTTTATTCAGTACTTGTAAGAAACCTTCTTCCTGCAAAGCTCTTCCTCCCGAGCTAAACCCCCAAAGCGCTGCTCCGTCGGCTTGGAAAGCATCTGCAAGCTGCAAGGCTGCTTCTGCCCCAGCAAGCTAACAGACACCCTCCACCAACTAACCTGCTTGTGCAGCACAGTGGCTTCAGTTCTTTCATCGAGAAGTAAACGCTGTTTTTTTTTTTTCCTTGGGTTTTTTTTT